>JAWZYT010001352.1:0-383767 GCA_034508575.1 Petrolisthes manimaculis
GAGAGAGAGAGAGAGAGAAAGAGAGAGAGAGAGAGAGAGAGAGAGAGAGAGAGAGATTCATATAACCAGTGCTGGAATGAGAGAAAGAAAGAAAGAGGCATATGACAGGCTTCACTTTCTCTCTCTCTCTCTCTCTCTCTCTCTCTCTCTCTCTCTCTCTCTCTCTCTCTCTCTCTCTTACCGTGTGAGTGTATGTGTGTGTTTGTGTATACCTGACTTCCACTGAGGGGGTACAGAAACTTTGGTGCGTGGCTGTACATACATACATACATACACATACATACATACATATATCCACATACATACACACACATACAATCGTGGTCAATAATAATCATCCACATATGGGTATCTCAAACAATTTACTGTCTAATGTTTTCACGTTCACATAATTATGATATTATTGTTTTAAGTAGTGTGTAGCTGCTTATATTAAATTAAACGATGGTAGTTAACGTGTGTGTGTGTGTGTGTTATTGTTTTAAGTAGTGTGTAGCTGCTTGTAGTAAATTAAAAGATGGTAGTTAACGTGTGTGTGTGTGTGTGTGTGTATTATTGTTTTAAGTAGTGTGTAGCTGCTTGTATTAAATTAAAAGATGGAAGTTAACCTATTTATTGGAAAGTTTATCATCTAAGGAAAAGAGGGAAGCTGTCAAACTCTTACGTAAGTTACCCATATTTGGATGATTATATTTGACACCGACTGTACAAACATACATACACAATAAGGGTTGCATTATTGTATGGTAATGTTGCATGTTGCAGATGACGTCAACTCAATATATTTATGTTTGTACCATTCCTTCGAATGACTTAGGAATAATAATAATAATAAAAATAATAATAATAATAATAATAATAATAATAATAATAATAATAATAATAATAATAATAATAATAATAATAATAATAATAATAATAATAATAATAATAATAATAATAATAATAATAATAATAATAATAATAATAATAATAATAATAATAATAATAATAATAATAATAATAATAATAATGATAATAATAATAATAATAATAATAATAATAATAATAATAGTAGTAGTAGTAGTAGTAGTAGTAGTAGTAGTAGTAGTAGTAGTAGTAGTAGTAGTAGTAGTAGTAGTAGTAGTAGTTGTAGTAGTAGTAGTACTATTGGTAGTAGTAGTAGTAGTAGTAGTAGTAGTAGTAGTAGTAGTAGTAGTAGTAGTAGTAGTAGTAGTAGTAGTAGTAGTAGTAGTAGTAGTAGTAGTAGTAGTAGTAGTACTAGTAGTAATAATAGTAGTAGTAGTAGTAGCAGCAGTAGTAGTAATAGTTGTAGTAGTAGTAGTAGTAGTACTAGTAGTAGTAATAATAATAATAATAATACTAGTTGTAGTAGTAGTTAAAACACTTACCAATTTTTTTAATGTTGAATAACGACTCTTGTTGTTGTTGTTGCTGCTGTTGCTGTTGTGGAGGCATGTTTATTTATTTTTCTTTTTCTTTTTTTATTTTTTTTATTTTCCAAGCTACAAAAAAAAAGGTTATCCTTAAAAATAATATTCGTATAATAAAGCTGGTTCTATTTGTGTGTGTGTGTGTGTGTGTGTGTGTGTGTGTGTGTGTGTGTGTGTGTTCGCTTTCACTTCTATATGCACTTCAATATCACAGAGAGAGAGAGAGAGAGAGAGAGAGGGAGGATTATTTGAGAGAGAGAAGGGGAGGGTAGCTAGGGAGGATAATTTGAGAGAGAGAGGATAATTTGCGAGAGAGAGGAAGGATTATTTGAGAGAGAGAGGGAGGATAATTTGAGAGAGAGAGAGAGATAAGACACCCACACACCTTCACCACCCAACACACACTAACCCATTATAAAGAAAGAAGCCCCTGTTGCCTCTCTCTCTCTCTCTCTCTCTCTCTCTCTCTCAAATAATACTTCCCACTCTCTCTCTCTTTCTCTCTCAAATAATACTTCCCTCTCTCTCTTTCACGAATAATCCCCCCCCCCCCTCTCTCTCTGTTTATAATATAATAACATATATATTTTTACAATGTAAGTCAAAACTGTTCAAATAACAGTCCATCTCTTCACGTTATTCCACACACACACACACATCAGGAAACTCAATTTCCACTTCTGTAACTCTTGATTTATGTATTTATGTTTCTCCGTCCCCCGTCCACGTAGCCTACTGTACAGTTGGACACATGTATAGGTGGTACAGCCCAGGGGAAAGATACTTGTCCCATTTGAGTAACCAGTGTCTATTATCAGGTACTTGTTTTTTATTATTACCGTCCTCAATACTGACTTCTACCCCTGATGTCTCCTATTTGGCACTAATGAACACACACACACACACACACACACACACACTATCCTCATTACTGACTTCTACCCCTGATGTCTCCTATTTGGCACTAAGGAACACACACACACACACACACACACACTATCCTCAATACTGACTTCTGCCCCTGATGTCTCCTATTTGGCACTAAGGAACACACACACACACACACACACACACTATCCTCATTACTGACTTCTACCCCTGATGTCTCCTATTTGGCACTAAGGAACTTGATATTGGCAGAAATGTACCATCTTTCACTTGTTGGGCTGTACCATCCATTCATGTGTCCAACTGTACGCTTCCCTCCCCTACAGTATGTTAGTGTCGGGATTATCATATTATATAATATTATATAGTATCATGTAACGTATGTACGTCTTCTTCACTTCCATACTCATCGCCCTATTCTTGTCACTGCTTTCAACGTTCCTACAACGCTTTTCCCCTGTGGTTCACTCGTGATACGTAATCCCTGACCAGAGACGAACGGCAGGCACCACACACACATTCACACACCCTGCATTCAAACTCACGCCCGTAGTTTAAAAAAAATTGAGGGCCTTTACTGGAGCTCTATGAAATCTCCAAACTACTCCAGGCAACAGATTCCCTATTCGAAACGCTGAAGCGTTTTGTGGCCTGGATTATTTGGAGGGTTCATAGAGCTCCAGTAAGGGCCCTAATTTTTTAAAAAACTACGGGTGTCAGCCTCTATAGGTGTACTGGGTGGGGAAATGAGAAATATCAGGCGATTCGAAGCTTTCATAGATCCTTGCCAAATCACTTTCTCCGTACCTCCACTGATCCTGACATTACCTTTCAGTTATTTGAGGTTCTACCTGGGAATGGAGTTTTCCAATTATGTAATGTTTATTGTGCCACAGCTAGACTGACTCTTGAGGCTCTTCCTTCTCCAACAGTGCGTGGTATGGTGTATATAGAGATTTTAATGCTCAGCATTTTGATTTGGATGATGGTTCTGGCTCTATTAATCGTAATGATGTTCGTCTCCTTTCATATATCCGCAAGCATCATCTGACACGCTGGGACACTGGTGGTGCCACTCATTGCCGGAGAGGTAATCTGGAATACATCCTCTCGTCTGGCCTGATAGCATCTCTGGTCCAGAAATCCTCAGTGCCAGACTTATTCTCTGATCACATCGCTCTTCGGTTTCCTTATTCTCTCCCTGCTGTGTCAAGTGCTTCAGCCACTTGTTTGCATATTGCTGTGCCCCTTAAATATTGACCGACTAACATCTTATTTATGGCCCATGTATTCCCTACATTTGACATATCATCAGCTGAACAGTTGTATTCTGATCTTGTATCTGCTATTCATGACTTTTATAAGCTATACGTCTCTCGGCCACACCTCAAGCATCGCCATACTGCCCACTCCTGGACGCTCGATGCATGTATACAGGAGGCAAAGGAAGAGGCTAAACGTGATGGCCTAACCCTGTTCCATCGTTGCCAGAGGTCTAGGGATTCTTTAGTTGCCTTGCAAGAGTAAGTTCACACTGAGTCTTGGCAGAGGTTCATGGACAGTATCAACCCACAAACAAGTGTGGCTTTTATGTGGCACTTAATTCGTCAGGTTGTTAAAAAGACGCCGGCCACTGCTCATCATCACACTCTCGCCGACTATACCCAACAACTTGTCGATATCTGGTCAAAATAATCCACCCCAGCCAGTCTACCCATCCACATAAAAGATGTACTCGTTTCCCGTGCTGCTATCCACTGGCTACGTCTAATGTCTGCTCTGTTGCAAGATGATGACGATGATTCAGAGCAGATAACTGAGGAGGAGTTTTGGCGTGCTCTCTCCTGGGGTAAAGCTTCTTCCCCTGGTGATGATGGTATTACTTATGCTGTGCTGTCCCTACTTCAACAAGTTCCTGGGAACCCCTTACTTCAACTGTACAATCTTTGTCTTCGTGATGGTTGTGTACCACGAGCCTGGACCAGTAGCACAATAATACCCATCCCTAAGCCCAGAACTCCAAAGTTCAGGCTTATTTCCCATACTTCTAGTTTTTGTAAGGTTATGGGGATAATCTTTCTTAATCATCTCATGTACAGACTACAAGATCGTCTTTTTCCATGGCTGTTTGGTTGTCTTCCCCAGCAGAACGCACACCACTGCCTAGTCGACCTGTACACTCGCCTGTCCAGGGACAGTGTGGTGGCCTTCATTGACCTTCGATGTGGCTAATAGTGACGTCATTTTGGATCAACTGGTTGACTTTGGGATAAAGGGTAATCTACTACAGTGGAGTTGGGGCTACCACAGTAACAGGACCTCCCGTGTGTTTTTCGGGGGTGCGCTCAGTCCTTTGCGCAGTTTTCATCTTGGTATGCCTCAAGGGGGTGTTCTCAGCCCATTTTTATTTAATACTAGCAGCAATACCCGACGTTGTCAGGGTGAAGACACAACTATGACACAACTATAGCAGAAGGTGGCATTGTAAATAGCAAAGCCCAAGTGGCGAATTGGTAGCAGCCTTCGGCTTGAGCTGCAGGGGTACTGGGATCGAACTTCCCCCCCCCCCCCATTGGTCATTTTAAAACTTCTGTTTTCACTGTTCTTAAATTTAGTATTAAATTTAGGTGCTTAACCCCTCCGTGACTGGGTAACTATGAATAGCCCCTCTATCCGTCCGGGGCTACTCTTACTATCCCTTCCACCTGTCCGGGCGATTTACCAAAATCGCTCTATTTCACTTACTCTGTACGTTTAAACTACAATACTGAACAACTTAAATTTGGTGTTGTACTCATCATCAACTCTTCCTCTTTCCAATAAAACCAACCCCAGCTCTCTACAACTCTCCGTTGCCAAGAAATTAAGTGAGGAATGAAAGGTAATTTCTCGGGCGGAGCGCGGCTGCGTTCGCGTACGTGTAGTGGCTCTGACGTCAACTGAACGCGGGCTGGTGGTCACTGGTGGATGGTAGCATTACGCAATATTGAATCGGACACGCACGAGAAATCTGAACCACTTCCACCCGTGTTCATGGTGAGTAACACAATGACTGATGATGGTGATTTGTAGGTCTGGTGTTGAAGTATAGCCAAATTTGGCGATGTCCGCTCGACATTAGCAATAGTGGTATATCCCACTGCCCGGACTCCTCGAGCAGAGAGGCATGTACCGCTCCCCGGAATTCCCCACACGAGCGGCTATTACCGCTACCCGGACTCTAAAAGTTAATATTTTGTGGTTTGAATTCATTCCTAAATAGGGCATGCAAGCCAGGCCTGCCTGCATCCTTGATGCTTGAGACCATAGAGTCTATGTTGAGAAAGCCATAAATCTATGGTTGTATTAAGCTGATTATTCAAGAAACACATATCCACCAGGATATAAAATTAGACTGAGGACATTCCCGGGACTACACCAGTCAGAATGGTGTATAATTTGTCAACATTTTTTTTAATTGTACCGGAGATTCGAACCTGGGATCTTTTGGTTAAGGCCAAATAACAGCCTTTGGCTTGGGCTGCAGGGGTACTGTGATAGAACCCCCCCCACCCCGCCATTGGTTAATTTAAAACTCATTTTTGTAGGCCGAGGACGCTTCCTAGGCTTCACCCATCAAAATGGCGTATTTTATTTTTACTCTAGGTCAAACGATGCGGCCGTGCATAGCAGCTAAACAGACAGGCAGACGGAGTGTTTTATATATATAGATTTTGATGCATCGACTGCTCACTTCTCTCCCTGATATTCCTGGTACTACAATTACGTGCTATGCTGATGATATCTGTGTTCATTCTACCTCACCAAGGGATCTCCAGCGATCTCTTGATTATTTTTCTGTGACCATCTCTCACTGTGGTATTATTGTCTCACCAGATAAGAGCCAGTGTTCACCATTCCCATGTGTTCCCAGTACCGTTACCTGGGTGCGCCAGTCAATATTTGGCCAATTGTTCCTGCCAGACCTCAAGATCATCCTATTGTCCATGACTTGTTGGGTCGTCTCCAGCGCTGACTTACACCAGTTCAATGGCTCTCTAACAACTCCTCAGATATCTCCATCCCAGTAGCCAGGACCATCTATATTGCTTTTATCCGTTCAGTTGTTGATTACCTCTCCCCTGCTCTAATTCAACTTCCCAGGGCTACTCTTGAAACTTTAGAAAAATGTCAGAATAGAACAATTTGAATAATTCTCTGCTGTCCAATGTCGACCAGGATAGTGAACATGCAGCGTGAGTTGCGTCTTCCCTCATTAATGGAGATAATTTATTCTAATGTTACTTGCTTTACTGTCAAGTGCCTCCATTTCCCACATCTTTCACCCCATTACTCTCAATTAGTCAAAACTTCTCTTCGACCAAACGAATCGGTCCCTCCCATACTGCCTGCTGGACGTACTCTTATAAGGTCTGTTATTTCCATGCTCCGTAGTCTTAATATAGATAATTATAATGGTTGCAGACGTCCCCTCAGGGCCCCCTCCGTGGATGCCTCCAACACCTGATGTGAGCTTCACACCTACCTCCAATTTGGAACTGCCTTCTCAACTGCGGCAGTTGGCTCTGAAACACAAAAACAGTGACGTCCTCCATCATAGATTCATACTGCCTCTACCCTGATGGCTCATTGCAAGTGGATGGTGCAGCAGGTTGTGTCGTTTTCTCACCTGATATCGAGTCACCTCCAGGGGGCTGGGTTGGCCGTCGTCTCTGTAACTACTCCAGCTCAACATTGTGTGAACTGTATGCTATTCTGGATGCTGTTAGTCTTGTTTGTCAACGTGGAGTGAATGCTGCCATTTGTTGTGACTCCAAACCGGCCCTTCATTCCCTCTCTAGTGGTCAGCCCACACACTCTAGTGTTGTTCAGCAGATTTTGTCGTTTTTGGCCTTATTGCATCTTCGTAACTTGACTGTCAAATTCTTATTGGTACCATCCCATGTAGGTTTATGTCACAATGGTACAGTTGACAGACTCGCAAAGGAAGCCTGCCATCTGCCTCCTCGTGGTGTTGGACGCCCTCTCTCCCTGACATGTTACCTCACTAGAGTCCGCTCCGCCGCTCTCCTTCCTGTACGGCGACAGCATCTCCATCACCCATTACGAGGCTGTCTGCCGCTACAAATATTTCTACCGTTGTTGAGGCCTCATGGTTCGAAGGCACAATGTAGCTCGTTTGAGGCTTGGCTACCGGTCACCATGGCAGGTTGCTGGGATTCAGGGTGAGCCTTGTGTTGAGCTTGTGTTGAGCGCTTTGTGCTAACACCATAGAGCACTATTGCATGGCCTACCCCACTGTCCGACACTTGCTGCCCCGAGGCCTGCCACTTGATGTGATTTGTCGACACCTGCTATACCATCAGGTTTTAGAGGAGCTTCTGGTAGGCCATCCTCGTTTTAGTGGATTTAAGTAGGTCATAATGTAAATATTAGTCTGTATGCTTGTGCTTTATTCCCTTTATTCTATTTCGTAATGTTTGTGGGTGTGTGTTTGTTGTCATAGGATTCTCATGAATCTCGCCTACCATTGTGTATTGTTGACTTCCCTTTGACTGGCGCTAGGGCGCAATGAAAAATTAAACAAAAAATGATATTCTATGAGCAGTATACATGTACAGTTGCCTATAGGTTCTTCTTTACCCCTTGTTTTGTGTCTGGCGTAGATGTGGCAGCATAACAATATTCGAATTGCATTTATGAATGAGAAAATCTTTCTGCTGAATGAGCCTGAATCATCCTGTACTGTATCAGATGTGATCCGAACGTGTCCAGTGTTGCCACATGTACTCCACAGCCACTACAAGGGGTAAAGAAAACACTCAAGGCAACTGTACACTCGCAATCCAAAATATGTATCCAGGTTTGCTTCGAATAGTATGATCGAGTATTAAACGAGTTTATGCAAATATAAAACAAGATAAGCGTTGTAATTGATTCACTTGTATGTCAAATGATTCGAAACTTCAACAAGACCTGGATACAAATTATGGATTGCGAGTGTACTGAAAACAGAGTAAAAATAATTAAACACAGGAATTCTTTAGAGGATAGTATTGTGTTGGTAAATCTGGAGCAACTGATTCCTCCAAACTATTCTAAGCAACAGTACACCATTATATTTGTCCATCTGGTCCTGTTTCCTGGCATACTTTAGAAGTTTAGAGGAATGAAGGTACAGCCATGGCTGATAGTGCTTGACCAGGGTCCAAGGAGTGTTGGAGAGACACTGAACAGAGTTCGAAAACGTGAGTCTTCTAAACCTCTCTCAACGTTGAGAATGGTTTGGAAAATTCATTTGTTCGAACTCTGTTCAGTTGCTCTCCAACACTCCTTGAGTCCTTGTGGTCAAGCACTATCAGCCATGGCTGTACACCAATCTGGCAAAGGATACTACTCCTTTAATTAGCAAATGAATTGTTGTAGCATCTGAAACATAATCCTTCACAGATATGGAAGTCTATTATTTGTGGCCCTAAATTTCATTTTCATATATACTTCATTATTGCTTGACAATGACACTTCAGAAGAATGTGGGTTTAATTAAGAACCCTGTAATCGTGTATGAAATCTTCTTGAGGCTTCTGATTCCTCCTGACCACTCCATGAAACAAGCTTCATCCATATAGGTCTTGTTTCGTGGCAATATTTAAAGGACACGTATAACTCTAATTTTCTGACTACATCACAGGCCCACAGGGTCCTTAAGGGGGTAACACACTACTATTCGTTTCAGCGCCGGACAGACGCTGTTTTTCGCAAATATTTCCTAAAGGTATCATTGTACGAATATAATATTTCAGCACACTATCTCTAACACCCGGACCTAATTTATGGCTGACATACCATATTATTATATGTGGTATGGTTGGAGTTTACTGAGTGATATTAAGCCTAATCTTGTCATCATATCTAAGGCGTTATAGAGAATCGGACGAGTGTGATGTACTCGTGTAACCCCTTCCACCAACACCCCAAACACCCCCAAGACCAATCCTTCCTTGCCTACCCCACTGTCCAGGGAAGGGAGAGAAGTAGTTGTGGTTAGGAATGGTTTGGGAGGATGTTGGGGCCACACTTTCCTTCAAATGCGTCAATATTACAGGCCAGCTTTGTGTTATTTTTCACTCCTCGCATAAGACATATAGGAATATGGTATGTCAACCATAAATCAGGTCTTAAAGGTAGTGTGCTGAAATATTATACTTTTACAACGATTCATTTAGGAGATATTTGCGAAAAACAACGTCTGTACGAAGCTCAAAAAATAGTAGGTATATTGAATTACCTTGATTTCTCCAAAGTATGCCAAGAAACAGGACCAGAAGAACAAAAATAATATTGTTCAGTTGCTGAAAATAGTTTAGTTAGTTCCAGATTTACCAACGCTGTTAACTCACAATTCAAAATGTGTATCCAGGTCTTGTTAATACTTCAAATAATTTGATATACTAGTGAACCATTTACACACTTATCCGGTTTCATATTTGCTTCAGCTCGCTAAACTCTCGATCAGGCTATTCGAAGCAAGCCTGGATATATATTTTAGATTGAGAGTGTATTACCTCCTTTATCACTGTTTAAGTTCAGTACAAGTCGTCCTTAATTCTTTTTGTTTACAGAATTAACAACCAATTTCTTTCATATTTACCTAATTATTGCTTTAGTAATGTCTGTCACACACATAAGGGATGACCAAGGCCAAGAGGTATATCTCATGGCCTTGAAGAGGACTATAAATTCAATAACTAATGCTGACACACATATACACACGGAGTATTTATGAACTTACTATCTTGTATTGACGAATGCTTTCCAGAAACCAAGTCCGCTCTCTGACACTCATGTGACGGCCCAGTCCAGGTTGCGCTTTAGCGGTGAGTGACTCTGTAATCCCAACGCAACGCTGAACGGCGTAAAGCACTCCTGTAACACGAACACTTTGCCTGCATCACTTATGAAACATTATTTAAGCTTATATATCACTCTGATAATACCAGCACCACGTACTATTGCGTGGTACACACACGGTAAACCATAGTTGACTATGCTTGAAGTATAGGATCATTCATTGCTGGGTGTCTGTTCCTGAATGGCAGAATTGCAGATCCTAAGTGTTATCTTGAAAAGCAGAATGTTACGTTATTCATGTTATCAAACCACGCTAACATGATAAATTTAAGAAGCTTAGACACAGGTCAGAAACATAATGATTATATACAATGATGATATAGAGCTCTTACACACGGGTACTCGGTGGTGACAATATAATGGTGTTATTTCAATAGTTTATTAACGTTAACTGGATGAACTAGAAACTGGTGTGTGTGTCTGTGGCGCTCCACTATTACCGGTATTTTTTAATCCGAAAATGCTCATTTAACTACTATGCCTGAATGCATAATCATTCCTATAAGAAACACCGATATAATGGAGGGACGAGTGGGAGGGAAGGGGGGGGGGAGCAAAGGGTATAGATGTGGGGAGTAGAAATGAGAGTCAGAGAGGTGGTCATGCATGTGAAAGGAGGAGGAGACACACACACGAACACACAGAGTGAAAGAGAGAAAGAAGGTAAAAGGTTGGGGAGAGAGAGAGAGAGAGAGAGTTACAAGGAAAAGAAGTAGCCTAGGGACCCTTACGATCCATACAAAGAGGGTCCCTGTAGGTTTAGCTGTGCAATTAGGTGACCGTCCTCGAATGTGTCATGTGAAACCATCAAGGAACACACACAACAGCTTAAACACCTAGACGGTGGTTTAAGACTTTGTCTAATCTGGACTTGAACTGATCTACAGAGTTGCTGTTGACTACATCAGCAGGAAGCGCATTCCAAGTACCGCAGATGCTGTATGTAAAGAATTTACCACACAGATCACGGTTGTATCGCTTCAGTTCAAGTTTGTAGCCATGATTCCTGGTTGTGCCCTCACTGAGTTGGAAAATGTCCCTTTAGTCTACATTGTCAAAGCCTCGTAGTATTTTAAACACTTCGATAAGCTGACCACACAGTCTCCGAGTTTCCAAAGAGAACAGGTTGAGTTCTACCAACCGATCTTCATAGCTCTTGTGTCTAAGAGAGGGTATAAGTTTGGTTGCCCTGGCTTGCACTCGTTCTAATCTCGCGATATCCTTTCGGTAAGAAGGACTCCAAAACTGGACTGCATACTCCAGATGCGGTCAGACAAGGGAATTGTACAGACAAAGTACTATCTCCTTGTTCCGGTATCCAAACTGTCGCTTTATGTACCCTAACATCCTTTGGGCTTTCTTCTCTGCCTCAATACACTGCTTTGAGAACTTTAGGTCGCTGGTGATAGTTACACCCAAGTCTTTCTTAGTATCAGTGCTTACGAGAGCATTGCCCTTAAGGGTATACTCTATTAGGGGGTTTCTGTGTCCTATATGCATAACTTTGCATTTGTTCACATTAAATGGCATTTGGCACATGTCAGACCACTCCCCGATCTTCCTAAGATCTTCTTGTAAGCGGATAGTATTTCCTTCTTTCGCGACATTCATACCAAGCTTAGTATCATCGGCGAATTTGGAAATCTTGGCAACCATGTCACCATCCATATCATTAACATAGATGATAAACAGTAGTGGTCCCAGAACGGAACCTTGGGGAACACCGCTAGTAACGGGCACCCACTCTGAAGCCTATCCATTCACTACCACCCGCTGCCGTCTGTCACTTAGCCAGTTCTCTATCCAATTTGCCACATTTCCGTCTATGCCCAGTACACACACTTTCCAAAGGAGGCGGCGGTGGGGTACCTTATCAAAGTCTGAGTAGACAACATCAACCGCTCTATCCCGATCATGCTCATTGAAAACAAAATGGAAGAATTCCACCAGATTTGTGAGACATGACCGGCGCTGCCGGAACCCATGCTGGGAACCCCTCAGTAGCAAATTTGATTCTAAGTGTGCCGTTATTTTGTCCACCATGATGCTCTCCATGAGTTTACAGACTATTGAGATTAAACTGATGGGTCTGTAGTTTGACGGTTGGCTAGCATCTCCCTTCTTGAAGATAGGAGTCACCTCTGCCTCACACCAGTCTCTAGGAACGCATCCAGTCTGGATTACCCTGTTGAAGACCATGCACAGGTGCAGTGATACTTCACTAAGCACTTCTTTCAACACTCTAGGTAAGAACCCATTCGGACCGGGGGACTTGTTTGCCTTTAATTCAATTATTTTTCTCTCGATTTCTTCTCGGGTGAAGACCATTGACTCCAATTTCTCACTGGAGGAGTCCAAAGGTTCGGGAATGAGACCACTCTCCTCAGAGAACACTGAAGGGAAGTATTCATTTAAGAGGTTAGCATTTTCTGCATCAGAGTATATCAATGCTCCATCCTCATTCACCAAGGGACCGATCCTGCGTCGGATTGGTTTACGGCCATTCACATAAATGAAAAACTCCTTTGGGTTCTCTTTGCAGAGTCTAGCCACACGGACCTCCGCAGCACGCTTAGCCGCCCTTATTTTGGATGACTTTACATTTTGATTATGTCTTCTATGACCGTCAAAGTCCTCAAATGTCTTCGCTCGATGGTACGCTGTTCTCCTCTCCCATAGTAGGTTACGGATTTCCCGATTAAACCACTTCAGTTGAATGAACTTCTGACCTATTCCCTTCAGAGGAATAAAGCACGACTGAAGCTCCATGAAGGAAGACAAGAATGACCTCCACAGATCATCAGCATTCTCTCCCTCCTCTAGTTCCATTTCAGCAATGCTTTCACGAAGTCCTGCAAAGTTCGCTCTCCCCATGTCTAATTTTCTATGCACTTTAGAGACTATAAAGACTTTAACTGAAAATCTTATAAGCTTGTGGTAGCTTCCGCCTATTTCTTCGTTTACAGAGAGGTCTTGAATGATGTCATCCTCTGAGGTGAGGACCAAGTCGAGTATGTTAGCACCTCTTGTTGGCTCCCTTACCCATTGAGTGAGGAATTCATCATTTACAAACTCCAAGAGTGGTGTGTTCTCGGCAGAGGGCTCTCTGGTTTCACAGTCAACATGTGTGCTGAAGTCCCCCATAAGGATGCACACCCTGCCGTCCACTAGTTCACCCAGCAACTGGTACAGGTCCCTGTCCATTTCACTGAGTTGTCCAGGGGGTCTATAAAGCAGCAGGGTTTTGTATTTTGCAGTGCCTATTTCTAGGTTAATTCAAGGAGCTCGTGGTTCAATGTGTGTGTGAGACAGAGACAGAGACAGAGACAGAGACAGAGACAGAGACAGAGACAGAGACAGAGACAGAGACAGAGACAGAGACAGAGACAGAGACAGAGAGAGAGAGAGAGAGAGAGAGAGAGAGAGAGAGAGAGAGAGAGAGAGAGAGAGAGAGAGAGAGAGAGAGAGAGAGAGAGAGAGAGAGAGAGAGAGAGAGAGAGAGAGAGACGAGAGAGAGAGAGAGAGAGAGAGAGTGAGAGAGAGAGAGAGAGTGAGAGAGAGTGAGAGAGAGAGAGAGAGAGAGAGAGAGAGAGAGAGAGAGAGAGAGAGAGAGAGAGAGAGTTACAAGGAGTTACAAGGACAAGTAGCACCTCAAAAGGTCTTACGACCCATACCAAGGAGGTACCGTAGGTGTAGTAGTAGTTGCTAACTTATAGTGAGAGAAAAGTATAGTAAAGAGAAGGCTCTCCCCACCCACCTCTCCCACCCGCATTGCGGGTATGGAAATGGAAATGTACCTAACCCGGGGGAAAAAAGGCCGGACTAGGAAATTTTTGTACAGGAAAGGAGGAAACAATCCCTATAACTCTACCACGCTTGGCAGAACTTTGTCTAACTGTTTCTTGAACTGTTCTATCGATGAACTATCAACTACCTCTGCTGGTAGCTGATTCCAGACATTGCAGATTTTATATGTGAAGAAATTACCTAACGTATTATGGCGGAAGCGTTTCAAGTCTAGTTTCCATCCATGGTTTCTAGTTGCATTAGTGTTTAAGCTAAACAGGCACTGATAATCAATGTTTTCATATCCATGAAGGATTTTGAAAACTTCAATTAGTTGACCTCTCAAGCGTCTGGTCTCTAATGAGAAGAGACCTAGTGCCTGCAGCCTTCTCTGGTAGCCCATGTGTCTAATTGATGGGATCAGTTTGGTGGCCCTAGCCTGGACTCTCTCAAGCCTCGCAATGTCTTTCTTGAGAGTCGGCGACCAGAACTGCACAGCATATTCCAGATGTGGCCGAACCAAAGAATTGTACAGAGTGATGACTATCTCTTTATTTCTAAATCTAAATTGCCTCTTTATGTAACCAAGAAGCCTCTGGGCTTTCTTCTCTACTGCGAGGCACTGCATGGAGAATTTGAGGTCACTGCTGATCAGTACACCTATGTCTTTCTCCAAGTCAGTACTACTAATTTCACTTCCCAACAGAGAGTAACTGGCTCTCTGGTTGGCTGGACCTATGTGCATCACTTTACACTTGTCCAAATTGAATGGCATCTGCCATCGTTCAGACCACTTTCCTACTTTCTCTAGGTCTTTATGTAATTGTTCTACCTTTTCAAATGATGAAGCATTACACCCTAACTTGGTGTCATCAGCAAATTTTGCAATTTGACTGACAATGCCCACATCTATATCATTAATGTAGATTATAAAGAGTAGCGGACCTAGAACTGAACCTTGAGGAACCCCACTTGTGACTGATGCCCAACTTGAGGCTTCCCCATTGATTACTACTCTTTGGCGCCGGTCAGTTAGCCAATTTTCAATCCATTTAGCAAGCATGCCCCTTATTCCCAGTGCACGGGTTTTTGCCATCAACCTCTGATGAGGTACTTTATCAAAGGCTTTCTGAAAGTCCAGATAAAGGATGTCTATTGCCCGGCATTGGTCATACTCAGAAAGCATACCATGGAAAAATTCAATCAAATTGGTCAAACATGAACGCCGACGCCTAAAGCCATGCTGTGAATCATACAATAAATTATATGATTCAAGATGATCTACTATTCTATCTGCAACTATACCCTGCAATACCTTTCCTATTACAGATGTAAGGCTGATTGGACGGTAGTTTCCAGGAAGATGGCGATCTCCCTTTTTAAATATGGGAGTCACATTTGCTTCCTTCCAGTCAGATGGGACCTCTCCTGTTTCAAGTGATATATTGAAGATAGCAGCCAGGTAAGGGGTTACCTGGTCACATACCTCTCGCAAGACCCTAGGAAGAAATTCATCAGGACCGGGAGATTTGTTGACACTTAATTTACCTATTCTGTCTCTAACTTTTGCTTCACTACATTGGACTCTTTCTATGGTAACACCCTCATGAGTAGTGCCTGGCTCAGGGATGTTACCCCCATCTTCTCGGGTGAACACTGATGAGAAATGGGAATTTAAAATGTCTGCCATCTCTTCATCAGAGTTTTGCAAGACACCGTTCCCATCATGCAATGGGCCTATCTTGTTTCTAATGGGTTTTCTGCTATTTACATAACCAAAGAACTCCTTGGGATTCTCCTTACACAAGGCTGCAATCCGGAGTTCCTCGTTACGCTTAGCTCTGTCTATAAGTGATTTCACCTTCCTACGTAGGTGGTAATATTCACTTTGTATCTCTAAATTACCAGTTCTTTTGAACTGGCGGTAGGCTACCTTTCTTTTCCTTATTGTAGCTGCTATTTCTCGTGTGAACCATTTGGGTTGGGGCATTGGGGATCCAACTGGCTTAGAGGGCACGAACATTGATTGTTGTGCCATAAAGCAGTCTCGGAATAAGCACCAGGACTCATTCACCCCTTGGCCCATTTCCAAATGCATTGCACTAACTCCCTTTCTCAGATTACAGAAATCTGCCCTACTGAGGTCGGGTTTACTCTGTTTCTGAATTTTAACTTTAGACTTGGGTACTTGCAGTGAGAACCTAATCATATTATGGTCACTTCCTCCCAATGGCTCATCTACAGTCAAGCTAGAGACAAGGTCATCTTCGGAGGTGAACACAAGATCTAATATATTGGTTCCCCTTGTGGGCTCAGTCACCCACTGAGTCAAGAAAGCTTCATCAGCAAAGTCAATGAGCCTTCTTGATTCTGCATCTCCCGTTTTATCTACCCAGTTAACATGGCAGTTGAAGTCACCTAGTATAATGGTAATCTTCTCCCCTATTAGATCACTAAGTTCATTATATAACTTAGAATCATCATCAATGGGTTGGTGTGGTGGACGGTAGACAACAATGAATCTATACACTCCACTTCCCACTGTCATGTCAACACCTAACACTTCTTGTTCTGACCCGACTTTGTAGATCACTGGATCTAGGGAGTCTCGGATATACAGGGCTACTCCTCCTCCCTCCCGATCGGGTCGATCTCTATGAAATAATCTAAAGGTAGGGATATGGAATTCCCCTATATAGTCCCTTCCACTTGCATGGATCCAGGACTCTGTTATGGCTATTATATCTACTTTTTCAGTTGCTATCAGAGCTCTGAGCTCATTAAATTTGTTTCTAACTGACCTAGCATTTATCAGTACTACACTGAGGGAGTCTGTCTGAACTGACTGACTACCTAGCCTGACACGTTTCCCGAAGGCTCACTGCTGACCTGGCTAAGGTTGGTAGCATCAGCTACCGTAGATAGTGGTGCAACCACTTCAGGTACCGGGGTACCCTCTGTGGAAGAACCTCCCTCGTTCTGACAGGATGCTCCCACCCTTTCCTCCAAGGGTGGTGTCACCTCTATGGGTGTCACTTCAGGAGCATCACTGTCGTTGGGTTGACGACCCTCTCTGACCACATGGGTAGATCTAACTAACCGGTAGAGGACCTGGTTCACCATGTCCCCGAAGACTTCCTTACCTCGCTTGTTTAGGTGTACCCCATCCGGCAAGAAAAGGTCTGCTCGCCCATAAAACACATTATATGGGTCCACAAACCGAACACCAAGAGGGGTACACATGTCCTCAAGCCTCTCATTTACCCCAATGGCTTTAGAGAGAGCATGGGGACTGGCACCAAGTCTAGGGAGAATTCCTATCACTGCTGCCCTATTAAATCTTTTGAGTTCATCCACCATGTACATGGCATCAAGGATGATCTCTTCAGTGTTGCCAGTCTTTCCATTCCTAAGGAACAGATCGTTACCAGACACCTGTGCAACTACCGTTGTGCTTTCACTGACTGGTAGTTTTTCTATTTCTTTCTTTATGTCTTTAGTTCTTTTTCCTGAAAGACATTTGACAGATCTTTTGGTGCCATTTACTGCACCAAAGTGCCTATCCTGACCCTTGACTTGAGAGTCACCAACCAATATGGCCTCCCTGTCTTCAGAGCAGAGAAGTGCAAATCTGTTGGAAGTTGTTGTGGGTTCTGGGTTTGGAGGTTTATGACTACATTTAGCAGCCTTCCGTCCCGTTACCAGAGTAAACCCATCAGAGTTCTCTTTTGGAGATCTCTGTGACCCTCTAGGGTCCCTTTTATTCAGAGCAGTAGACCTAGCTCCTGTCTTTGTCTCTCTTCGTTTTGTTTTATTTTTCTTTCCTTTATTTTCTTTACTTTCTCTGTCCACTATTTTATTAGTAGACTCCTCTGAGGTTGACGGTTCCTCGGTACAGCTACGCTGACCAACATGACCCGCCCTCAGGGATTCTACCATATCTCGCAAGATCTTAATCTCCTTTTTCAAGTCAAGTGTCTCCTGCAAGTGCTCTTTTCGGAGCTTGCAGAAGTCACAAGGTGTAGGGTGGTCCATTAGGTCTTTGTGGCTTGCACCACTAAAGTCCTCAGTCCACCTGTAGACCTCACACTCCGGACATACAAACTTTCTACAAGCAGGTCCGTTCTTTGACTTGGGTTTCTGATCCATTGTTGCCATTTTGAATATTCTAACAAGTTCTAAAAGTTCTAAAACAAGAAAAGCTATCAAATACTTTGGGTCGTCACCATAAATTGCATAAAAAAGAGGGGGATGCATGGAAACAGATACTGCTGTGCTAGATGCCTCTAACACTAAGAGGGAGTTCCTACAGGGTCAGAAATTGCCAGAATATGACCATCCGCTTGCCCTGGGCCCCGGTCATGAGTGAGGCCTTCCCAACCCGGCGCACAATGGCATTTTGTCCTCAATCATTTTGTCCCCAAGGAGGGGACCGGCGTAGCCACCCAGGGCAAGGCTGGCAAAGAAAGAAAGGGACCAGCAACTCGGCCTCACCATCCGAAACACCCAACTAGAACCCCTGCGACCCTTTTGAGGCCTGGCCAGTGGCACTTGTCACCAAGTGTGCTCCACCAACTCTAGGAGCAATCAGGTGCCCTTCCAACAAGACTAAGGTACTGAAATATCCCATGTTATAGAGTGGAGGGAAATCCACAACACCTGCCTCATGAGTACCATAATGTTACCCAACTGACAGGCAGTTGTAGAGGAAGAGATGAGGACCAGTGGTTGAGAAGAGAAGAGATGAGAAGTTCATTGATAGAAGAGGAACGGAGAATCTCACCAACCACTGACCTCCAAGAGGTTTGGGTACTTCTTTGCTCACTCCAATGAGTGATAACACTCAAGGGAGTGAGAGCCCTCTCGGAACGGCAACCCGAGTACCCACGAGAGAGAGAGAGAGAGAGAGAGAGAGAGAGAGAGAGAGAGAGAGAGAGAGAGAGAGAGAGAGAGAGAGAGAGAGATGGTGTAAAAGAAGTTCCTCCAAAACCTGATGGTTCAGCAGGTGTCTACAAACCACATCAAGTGGCAGGCCCCGGGGCAGCAAGTGTCGGACAGTGGGGCAGGTTAGGCAATAGTGCTCTATGGGATAACGAGGTGCTCGACACAAGCGACACTATGCCCTTGCGGTACCAGTATGGCTCACTGGTGGAGCTTCGGCCTGGCATCACAGAGGTCCTGGGTTCGACTCCCCATGGATACATCCTCCAAGTTTTACGAGAGATCAATTTCTGAGTTACTACAGCCACGGTGGCCGGTAGCCAAGCCATAAACAAGCTGAGACTACATTGTGCCCCCGAACCATGAAGCCTCGACGACGGTAGGAATATTTGTGAAAACAGACAGATTCGTAATAGGTGATGGAGATGCTGTACAGGAAGGAGAGCGGCGGAGCGGACTCTAGTGAGGTAAAATTTCAGGGAGAGAGGACGTCCAACACCACGAAGAGGCAGATAGCAGGCTTCCTTTGCGAGTATGTCAACTGTACCATTGTGACATAAACCTACATGGGATGGTACCCATAAAAAATTGACAGTCCAGTTACGATGACGCAATAAGGCCAAACACGATAAAATCTGCTGAATAACACTAGAGTGTGTGGGCTGAATACTAGAGAGGGAATGAAGGGCCGGTTTGGAGTCACAACAAATGGCAGCATTTACTCCACGTTGACAAACAAGACTAACAGCATCCAGAATAGCATACAGTTCACACAATGTTGAGTTGGAGTGGTTACATAGATGACTGCCAACCCAGCCCCCTGGAGGTGACTCCATATCAGGTGGGAAAACGGCACAACCTGCTGTACCATCCATTTGCAATGAACGATCAGTGTAGAGGCAGTATGGATCTGTGATCGTGGACGTCACTGTTTCTATGTGTTCCAGAGACAACTGCCGCTGTAGAGAAGGCAGTTCCGATTTGGAAGTAGGTGTGAAGCTCATTATATCTATATTAAGACTACGTAGCATAGAGGAAACAGATCTTATAACAGTACGTCCAGCAGGCAGTATATGAAGGACCAGGTAGTTTGGTCAAAGAGAAATTCTGTCTAACTGAGAGTAATTGGGTGAAAGATGTGAGAAATGAAGGCAATTCACAGTGAAACAAGTAACATTTGAACAAATTATCTCAACAAATGCGGCTGAGAACACCCCCTTGAGGAGTACCAAGATGAAAACTGCACAAGGGATTGAGCGCACCACTGAAAAACACACGGGAGGTCCTGTTACTGAGGTAACCCCAAATCAACCATAATAGATTACCCTTTATATCAAAGTCAACCAGTTGATCCAAAATGACGTCTCTGTTAACAATAGTAGAAAGAGTACAGGTCGACTAGGCAGTGGTGTGTGCTCCGCTGGGGAAGGAAACCAAACAGCCATGGAGAAAGGCGATCCTGCAGTCGGTATATGAGACGATTAAGTAAGATTATCTCCATAACCTTACAAAAACAGGAAGTAAGGGAAATAAGCCTGAACTTTGGAGTTCTGGGCTTAGGGATGGGTATTATTGTGCTACTGGTCCAGGCTCGTGGTACACAACCATCACGAAGACAAAGATTGTACAGTTGAAGTAGGGGGTTCCCAGGAACTTGTTGAAGTAGGGACAGCACAGCATAAGTAATACCATCATCACCAGGGGAAGAAGCTTTACCCCGGGAGAGAGCACGGCGCAACTCCTCCTCAGTTATCTACTCTGCATCATCGTCATCATCTTGCAACAGAGCAGACATTAGACGTAGCCAAGGGATAGCAGAACCGGAAGCGAGTACGTATGTGGATGGGTAGACTAGCTGGGGTAGATTGTTCTGACCAAGTAGCGACAAGTTGTTGGGCATAGTCGGCGGGCGTGTGATGACAAACAGTGGCCGGCGTATTTTTAACAACAATTAAGTGCCACATAGAAGCCACACTTGTTTGCTGGCTGATGTTGTCTGTAAACCGCTGCCAAGACTCAGTGTGAGCACGCTCTTGCAGGGCAGGTAACGATGGAGCAGGTAAAGGGTTGGGTTGGCTTGTGTACGTGCATCCAGCGTCCAGGAGTGGGCAGTGTGGCGATGCTGGAGATGTGGCCGGGAGATGTATAGCCTATAAAAGTAATGAATAGTAGATACAAGATCAGAGTACAACTGTTCAGTTGATGATAATATCATCAACTGATAATATCATCTCGCGAAAGGGGGATAACCCACAAATTTGTCTTTTAGGAGTTAGAGGTGACAAATTGTTGTTGAAGGGTGTAAAAGTCTTGTGGAAGGGTTGACCAGAGGAAATCCGGCCATCCTGATGGTTAAAATAGAATCCAAAGTCCCACGGTATGTGTCGATATGCGGTGCAGACTAATACTCTTGGCCGGCCGCGAAAAGGGGACAAGACACACCCCACTCACCCCGTACATCCGTACTCAACCACCCCGCCTCTCTCCCACTCCTTTCTGTGTGTGTGTGTGTTGTTTCCTTCTGTGTTTTAGTGTGTGTGTATGTGTGTCCGTGTCTGTGTTTTTCTACCCTCCATTATGTCACCTCATCACTGATTCCCTTTATCTTCCTGTCTAAATTCTAATACGTCTCATTATCCTTATCCTTCACCAATGTTTTTTACACTGAGGTACTGAAAGTAATTGTTACTAAGTAGGCTGATGTTTTTGAGTGTCTTAATGTGTCCGGCTCTGTGTGTGCTTCCTTCTGTGTTTTAGTATGTGTCCTGATGTGTGTGTGTATGTTGTTTCCTTCTGTGTGTGTGTGTGTTGTTTCCTTCTGTGTTTTAGTGTGTGTATGTGTGTCCGTGTCTGTGTTTTTTTACGTTACATGTTGTGTGTGTGTGTGTTTCGTTCTATGTTTTGTTATGTGTTCTGTTATGTGTGTGTGTTTCCTTCTGTGTTTTGTTAATTATGTGTCCCGTTGTGTGTGTGTGTGTTTCCTTCTGTGTATTGTTCTGTGTTCTGTTATGTGTGTGTGTTTCCTTCTGTGTTTTGTTAATTATGTGTCCCGTTGTGTGTGTGTGTGTTTCCTTCTGTGTTTTGTTATGTGTTCTGTTATGTGTGTGTGTTTCCTTCTGTGTTTTGTTGTGTCCTGTTGTGTGTGTGTCCTTCTGTATTTTGTTATGTGTCCTGTTCTATCTATCTATCTACAGCTCCGACGCCTCGTGTGTGAATGTATGCATACATTCACACATATTTTACCATCCCAAGCTTTCCTATCATCCATGCAATCTTCAACCCATTCCACCCATGTCCATCCACACCAACCCATCCTCTCCCTCCCCTCACTTCTTACCAACCCACCATCCCCCTGTGCGTACTCCTACCCTCCCTTCTTACCAACCCATCCTCCCACCATCCCTTTTTACCAACCCATTCATCTTGTCATCCCTCTTTAATCATCCATCTACCCCTCTTTCTCACCACAGTGTGGGTGTGACTACTGACTGACTGACTGAGTGGGCCGTAAGAGTGACTGACTCAGTCACCAGTGCACCTACCTACCCGTCCCTACCCTTACAGTTCACAATTGTTATTATTCACTTTAATTAATTACGTATCTTATTCGATGTATTGTCATAATTTTACTTAGAAATATTGAAGTAATAAAACTTCCTTTAATCTACAGTGAAACACATAATATAAACATAAATTCTTCAGACATTAAAAATGCAGTACGAGAGTTTGGGCTAGTCCGGCCGGGCTGGCAGCCTGGCATCGATCACTGGTTGCCATTTCGTGAACAGATTATAACAAAAGATTTGCACAATTTGTGATAATTAATGGCTTCTGCAGGGTTGTTTATACAATGAGTATGTATATCAATGTTATTCATACATAATAACCACAGATCCTGGATAATGACTATGTGTCTAGGAGGTAGAAGAGGATTGGTTTAGTTTATTATTAACGCAATTTCGGGGGGGTTGGCGCTGGTTGACTTCTCGTACACAGCTACTCATATTCAGAATAATTTTACATACTAGAGCCTAAACTAACCTATAGAAGCGGGAAACAAGCGCTTATATAATTCATATCCTTGTAAGATTCGTTAATATGCAACTGGTGACAACTGAGCGGAAGAAGGATAGGGGATAGATGGTGTGATGGGGAGAGTTTCTTGCGGGGGTTAAGGATTTTAACCCCTCCGTGACGGGATAACTATGAATAGCCAACCTGTCAGTCCGGGGCTAGTCTTACTTTCCCAACTGCCTGTCCGGGCGCTTTTGGCCGAATTTTCCAAAATCGCTCTATTCCACTTACTCTGTACGTCTAAACTACGATACTGAATAACTTAAATTTGGTCTTGTTAGCACCATCAACTCTTCCTCTTTCCAATAAAACCAACCCCAGCTCTCTACAACTCTCCGTTGCCGAGAAATTAAGTGAGGAATGAAGGGTACTTTCTCGGGTGAGCGCGGCTGCGTTCGGGTACGTGTAGGTGGCTCTGACGACAACAGAACGTGGCCCGTGCGGGTGGCAGTCAGTGTTTTAAGTAAGCATGGCGCAACACAGAATCGGACACGCACGAGAAATCTAATCCACATCCATCCCTGTTCACAGTCAGTAACACACTGACTGACGATGGTGATTTGTAGGGATGGTGGTGAAGTATAGCCAAGTAAAAAAAACCCCGCCAAATTGGGCTCGCAAATGCCGACATTGGCAATAGCGGTGCTGCATCCCGCCCAGTCACCACATAACAGTGGCGTACGACACGATCCGGGTGCTTCTTGGGGGGCGTCTATGACCGCAATCCGGCCATTAAGGGTTAAGTGACACCAGTCTAAAAGATTGGGAAATAATAAAAATGAAAGCCACTGTTCCCTATTAGAATTTTCGTATGTGCCGACTGAGAGCAAAGTTAGGACAGTGATCTGAAATTAATTTTCATATTAGTACAAAATTACTCGATGGCAACTCTGTATGCAGGCCGTTTTAATTTTTAAACTACACATGCACATCTGTCATCACTCTACCCTCTGCTCTGACGACGCACGCTGCTACGCACCTGCTGTCTATCTCTCTCTATCTCTCTATCTCTCTCTCTCTCTCTCTCTATCTATCTTTATATCTATATCCTATTCCTGCACTCTTCCGACCCGCCTGTGCATGAGAGAGAGAGAGAGAGGAAGGGTAGGTGTTTGTCCGTGTTAGTGTATGTTTAGAGAGAGAGTGTGTGTGTGTGTTTGTGTAGGAACGAGAGAAAAAGTGTGTGTCTGTATTTGTGTAAGAAGGAAAAAGAGAGAGTATGTGTTTGTGTGTGTGTATGAGAGATAGGGAGAGAGAGAGAGAGCGTGTGTGTGCGTGTAGGAGAGAGAGAGAGAGAGAGAGAGAGAGAGAGAGAGAGAGAGCGTGCATTGGGAGGGTCTAGCGGCTCTAGCCAATGCCGTCTCTATCTTAAGGCCTGGGTGTGAGGTTGATGACGTCACAGCCACGGGTGGGCTGGTGCGCGATAATTTCTCTCGATTTTATTTCCTTACCATTGTTTCATTAATTTTATCAGTGCCTCTTACTTTCCCTACAGTTGTTATTGGTTTTTCTTAGTATCACTTTCCAATTATATTATTTATGTAGTTAATTATGTGTACTTGGGCAGAACATTCAGTCTCAACACCATGTGAAATAATAATAATAACGGGTAAAAATACACACTAAAGTACAACATATATTTTATTTTTAACTACTATCAAGCACAAAGTGGTCAGGTTTCTGTTGATATTCACAAGTCTCAGGTCTGAATGTACAGTACACACTATAGGTCTATCTATTCCTTCAGTTTTGGAGTGTTGATAGTTTTTTCTTCATATTTTTTTCCTTGACTATTGTATTGTTGTATGTCTTTGTGAAATTATTCAACAGAATATTAGTTAGAGGCCATATGCACATTGAAATTAGGTTCTTCACTGATATTTT
The DNA here is from genome assembly GCA_034508575.1 of Petrolisthes manimaculis. Taxonomy (NCBI): domain Eukaryota; kingdom Metazoa; phylum Arthropoda; class Malacostraca; order Decapoda; family Porcellanidae; genus Petrolisthes; species Petrolisthes manimaculis. The sequence goes on from JAWZYT010001352.1 coordinate 24,918, forward strand.
GCAGGGGCAACATTCATTTACATCAAAATCCCTCCCCAGAAAGTTTAGAGCTAACTGGACTAGCACTTTCCTTTGACAGCTGCAGTGCATAAAATCTTTCTTAAACTTACCAATGAGAGCTTGGAATACTTGGTAGGTTAAAATACATACAGAAAGTGTAAAATCTGTTGGCCATTTTAGGCCACCTCGATCAAGGATCTTGATGTACTGGTAACTGTCAGGAATTTCGGCTTCAAGTTTCTTCTCCAGAGAGACTCTACTCACACATACTGAACATTTCAACTTTTTCTTAACACTGTGAGCAACATAACCAGCAATAAAAATCATCACACTTTCATCATCCTTTGACAGTGTTTCCTCTTCCACATATTCCTCAACTCCCTTGAATTTTTCCAGGTGGCCAACAGAACTACATTTTGAGTCTGGTTCACCTTTAGAGCTACATAAATCAGTCAGAGATAAGGGACCTGTCTTGGATGAAGCTATGGAGAGAACACCCATGATTTTTAGTTTTTTTTTCTGATTCCATCACCTGAGCAACAGCAACATTATAATTTGTACCACTCATCCTCCTATACAGTCCAAATCTATCTTCCAACCTGTCTGTTTGAAATTTTCCAAGTAGTACATACTGAAAGTCATTGTGTTCTAGTAGATAATCACACAACTTTATCATTGTTGATGTTGTGTGTCTGAGAGCAAAATATGTTTCCCTTGAAAATTTACCAACCCTACAAACACCATTACGATTAATAGAGCCAGAACCATCACCCAAATCAGAATGCTGAGCATTAAAATCTCCCATATACACCATACCACGCACTGTTGGAGAAGGAAGAGCCTCAAGAGTGAGTCTAGCTGGGGCAGAATAGACATTACATAATTGGAGTACTCCATTCCCAGGTGAACCTCAAATAGCTGAAAGTTCATGTCAGGATCAGTGGAGGTACGAGGAAGGCGATGTGGCAAGGATCTATGTATGTAAGTCAGAAAACCATTCCTTACTATATGAACATATGATACATAACCTGAGAGAGGAGGAGCTTGCCCAGCAGTGAGCAGCCGTCCTGGAAATGTTTCCTAAAGAAAAATAACACTGGGATGATGACGAAAAACATATGCCTCGAGTTGAGAGAGCTTAGCATAACTGGTGATCCCACATACATTCCAAGAGAGGATATCCAGCCGGCAACCACTAGCGAACTTTGTATTTGGAGGTAGAAGTCCAGTGAGCAGGGGCAGATGAGCAACCTGGGGAGGATGATGGACCAGGAGAAGGGACTGACTCGAAAAGCTTTTCAAGGCGAGATGCAACAGTATCCATCTTTTCGGTAAGGGTATTGACAGTTGAGGTAATGACCTGCTGAGCCTCGACCAAGTTGGAGAGTTTTGAGTCATTGGCAGCCTGAGCGGCAACCAGCCCATCAATCCTGGCTTCAAGGGCAGAGAAGCGGTTCTCGAGGGCCTTACATCGTGCCATGAGGGTCGCAACATACTTGCGGAGGGCCAGGTCCGGAGGCGAGGCAGGGCTGGTTGGAGGTGCAGTCTGGGGAGGTGGTGGTGGAGGAGGAGCAATAGTAGACGCACGAGCCTGGACCTGACGTCAAGTACTGTACATCCATGCGACACGCTAACCCCTGGCTGAAGGCATCGTGGACACTTCCATCGAGTCGTATCCTCTGGAGGTGAAGACTCAGAAGTGGAGACAGCAGGACGTTATCGTTCACCCCTGACAGGACACGTCTTAGAATCATGTTTGGTGGTACACCATGCACACTTCGGCCTGGTAGAACAGTACCGGGAGATATGCCCAACTCCCCAGCACCTGTAGCACCAAGGCTGGTCATTATGAAGTTTCTGCATCTCACACGATGGAAGACAGGGGAGGAAATCAAAGGAAATCTCATTTGGAAGTGGATCGGGTTGACTCAAGACAACAACAATTCGGCTAATGGGGGAACCATCTTGGAAAAAACGATGGGCAGAGTACACACCAGGGTATTCCTTGGCAAGTTTCGGGTCAACATTAATCGGAAAACGGGTGAGGATGTTGTCAAATGAACCACTAGATACTTTATTAACTCAAATATTTATCTGTGAGGAAATAAATAATTGGATCATGTATCATTGCTTGAATGAGAAGAAAACCACCATTTGAAACCATAACCAGTTATCTGCTGGCGATTAAGAGAACTATTAGATGTATGTTTGTTAGGGCGCTGTGGGCCAGCTATCACGGCAGAATCAGTCACCCAGCCCTACTGGTAACACTAACATTAGACACTGAGTAGCTACCGGCTTATCCTCTCAATGCTGTGTATGTCCTTAGTGTTTAAACATTTCTTGGGTTATTATTTAAGGAAACCTATACATTCTGAATGTGTTAAAGTTGTGTTAAACTTACTGGACTACTTAGATATATCTAGAGGTGACAGAAATATTATTGAAGGACGTACTTGGTATTAAGAGGGGGTTTGTAGTAAATATTGGTTATGATAAATATTTCAACCCATAATAATTCAGAAACTCCTTTGTAATTTTCTTGATAACAGATTTATGCAAATTAAATTTCAAAATAATTTCTCGGAATATTGTCCACTGCGAGCAGGTGTGCCTCAGGGCTCAGTCCTATCTTCCACCCTCTACATTCTATACACAAATGACATGCCCGACCCGATCCACGCTGACTCACTCACAATACAATACGCAGATGACGTAACTCACGTGACTAGGGCAGGCACACTTGATGCCCTGACAACCAAGACACAGAAAGAGCTTGACAGTGTCTCACAATGGGAGTTACACTGGCGGGTTCGGACTAATCCAACCAAATCCCAACTCACATTCTTTAATATTAAAACTCAAGCTCCTCGTCCACTTACCCTCTCCTCACATGACAACATCCGTACTCCCATCCCCATCTCCAATACCTGCACTGTATTGGGGCTAAACATCGACAATCACATTCACATGCACAAACATGCATTAAGCATCACTGCCAAAGCAAAATATCAGTTGGGCAGGTTACAACGATTTTATAACACAGACACCAAAACAAAATTACACCTATACAAAACACTCATACGCCCTCTAATCTCATATTCACCCCTCTCATTATCACTCACGGCCACCACACACAAGAAAAAACTACAGATAATTCAGAATAAGGCTCTCAGATGGGCACATAAAATACACTGGCAGGACTTCACCACAAACGAAGAAATACACGCACTCACAAACATGCCACCAGTCAACACTTACCTACACCACCTTTCAGACAAACAAATAAACAAACTCACAGACGGCCTACAACACTACATTGACAAACTCAACGCCATAACTCCACCTAGAAGACAATACGCAAACCTTTTTCATGCAGATTCTAGGCCACCACCCACCCCTACTTACACCTACAGATAAAAACACAAACACGCCATTTTACAGACAAATATTAAAACACTCAATTCACAAACAATAAACACCAGCTGTCCCTAATTCTTCCCTGATTGACTGATATATTTCATCACTCAGGGAGGAAGTGGGGAGAGCCAGACACCCACGCACTGATGCGCGCACTGCCTCACATAACCCATACTAATCAACAACCCCCACCCATCCTTCCCACATGCCTGCCCACTCCCTACCCTAAAATCCTTCCCTTATCCCATTGGCTCCATCAATGACTCTATCCATTTCACTCATACCCATTCCTCTTCACTTTGACCATTTTTTGTCTCACATTCCAACACCTCCGCACACACCACAAGACCATTCCTGCCCACCCGCCCTTGCCTCGTCCTACATCCTCTTTCCTAAGTATAACGGTCCATTACCTACTTCCTTTTCCCAAAACCTATCAACGCATGCTGAGTTAAGCCTCGGCTCTTTTTCTCCCACTAAAACTCACTTCCTCTTGCTTACTCTTGCTCTATCCCCACCCTTCTTTCCCCCACCTTCACTACTTTTACTGTTCTGTTCTGTTCTAACCTACTTTCATTCCATTAACCATTATCAATCTGTCTGGAGAATGCTGGTTGAATTAAACCAAACACTGTCCCTCCCCACTATCCACAAGCGTGTGCTGGCAGCCGTCTTGTGATAGAGGAGAACTGTGTTGAGGATAATCTCGATCCAGCAGTCTTAGCAACCTTTTCCTTCCACTTACTCTTTCCGTTTCATACTGGCTGGACATAATCAGGGGCAGCTGCCACTGCCCTTGTGCTTGAAAAGCCCCTCAGGATAGGGACACAGTGGCCAGAGCACTGTGCAACTACTCTGAGGCCGGTACCACCCTACTTAACCCCTGGAAACCAGTGATCGTGCTGGGCTGATGGGTGTTAAGTGGGCTTAGAGAATCTGCCAGGAATAGGCTACCCCACCAGGGGAAGTCCCAGGGACATCCTTGTGGTCCTCCTACGACACCTTTTAGCAGGTGGGAAGACAACCACTTGGACAGGTGAGCCCTAGGGATAGGTAGGCCCTTCCTCTAACCATAAAACTTCAGACATAATGTTTAAACTAGGAAACGCCTAAAAAACAAGATAACAACATGGCTAGAATTAAGATCAAGCACAAACTGGACCCCAACGATAACAGGACAAAACAAAAACTATTGGAAGCACTGGCTAACACCAACATAAACATATGCAACCTCATTTCTACCCATGATGGCGGCATAGTGGCAGTTACTGCTAATGATAATGATGCAGACACCCTCCTGAACTACAACAATGTACAAGAACTCAACAAAGCAGGTTTCGACCCAATACTACCACCTGAAGTAAAATCAAGGAGATATAGAGGATGAAATAGAAACCAAAAACGATTGGGCAAAGGTTAAGAATGCATCCAAATTCCCAAGAACTGATAGGAACCAGTACACCATCAAAATAGAATTCGAGGATGCAAGCATGGCAGACAAGGCAGAGAATGATGAGATAAGACTTTTCAATATGAGTATTGCCAACCACCAGATAAAACGGGAAAAGTATACACCAATCACCACATGTATGAGATGCTACAAGATAGAACTACATCCTACATCTCAGTGCCAACACCCACCAACCCATCAGATTTGCTCAGAATGTGGCGGACAAGACCATAATTGGAAAACCTGCACAAACACCCAAAAATGCTGCCTCAACTGTGGACAAAGTCATAGGACCTTAGCAATGAGTTGCCCAAACAGGAAGGAGGCAATTAAGATAAAGAAAAGGCAACAACAACAAAGGGAACCTATGCACAAGTTGCCAACAACAGCCAAACCAGCAACATTGCAGCACCCATGGATCTAGGAACATCAACAGTACCAACAATATTATTCTGCCTCTACAGCGTTCACCTAATGAATGCTGCAATCCCCGGCTCCTTCCAAGATCACCTTGACTACCTAACCAAAGCTAATAACTTACCAAGATTGATTGGTCCACAAAACCCACCATCATCAGACATAATCAACAGCATCCTAAGCAACACAATACCAAGAACCCACCCAAACCCACAACAAAGCACGAGGACTGAACAACAAGAAGAGGAAACAGAAGAAAATTCCAGTCTATCAGAAAGCGAAGAAGAGAACAACCTAACAGAAGAAGAAAACATCGTCCAAACCAGAACAACCTCAGCTGACAACATCCAGAAAAGACAGCAGAAAAAGAAAAAGAAAAAGAAAAAAGACAACTCACAAAGAACCATGTCTGACACAGAAACAAAAAGCAAGAACAACCTGCAAACACAACCAACAACATCCCATCAGCCTCACAACCTAGCCCACAACACACCAACACCAAAAGAAGCCAGAGACCCAAGACTACGGAACCGACAACAATGAAAGTAATACAACACAATGTGCTACACTGGAGGGAAAGGAAGACAGATCTAGCTAACATATATCGGAAAATAGACCCAGACATCATTCTCATCAACAGCCACGGCATACCAGACAACAAACCATTACATCTCTCACAATACAGAATACACAGAAAAAACACCACAAACACGCACACAGACGGTACAGCAATAGCAATAAAACACAACATACAACATAAAATCATAGATAATTTCATCTCAGACACACTTGCAGTAGAAATCAACAGTACATCAACAGGAAAAATTATAATAGCGACACTTTACCACCCCCCAGCCAGACCGTACATACCCATTCCTGACTTCCTACAATTATTCAGAAGAAACACTCCAGTATATATGCTAGCAGATCTAAACGCCAACCACCACTTCCTGGGATACAGACGCATAAACACAGCAGGAAGACAACTATACAACCTCATACTCAACCGCACTATACAACACATAGGCCCACATTTCCCTACACATTACTCAGCCAACAGCAACACAACACCAGACATAACAACACACATCACAACACACACACTGCTCCAGGACCCCTCAGCACCAGTGACCACATACCTATCATCTTCACCATCTCCGCTTCTCCAATCCAGATCCCGTCCATGCCTAGACCAAGCTTCAAGCAAGCCAACTGGGCAAGGTTTAAAAATGAAATAAGTTAAAATATTAACTCCACAGAATTCCCTGATCCTGCAATGCTAGAGGAAATAGACACAGAAGTAGAAAAATGGCATTAAACAATAAAAACAGCAACTAAAAACAACATACCTACTACACGCCACAGAACACTACCAACACCAAAACACAGCCACGAAACAAACACAATCATGATACAATTCACAGCACTCAGAACACATGCACACATACATGGATGGACACGACAACAATATAACAGGTATAGAAATCTGAGGGGAAGACTGCAGGAAGCACTAATTCAAGAATCAAACACACAATGGACTGAAACAATAGCCCAAACTGCTGCAGAATACAAAAACGCTAACACATTTTGGAGAAAAATCAAAGCACTCTCAGGACAATACAACCGTACAACCTACTAGATGACAGAAACGAACTAATATACAAAGACCAAGACCAAGAGAAATTACACAGAGAAATTTGGGGAAATGTTTTCCAGGAAGATGAGGATGAAGTAGAGAATGAAGAAACCACGAATCTTGTAAAAGAATTCCTAGCAGAAAACATAGACCGAACCACTCCATACCAGACTTCCAACAAGGACAGACTAAACGACATAGACGTTCTACTGACCGATGAAATAAATGAAGAGGAGATAAAATATCACATAAGAAGAATGAAGAAAACTTGCCCAGGTAACAGTGGCATAAACAAAACGATCATGAAACATCTCCCAGACGAAGCCATAAAAAGACTACAACAAATATACAATGCAACATTCTCGACAGGGTATTTCCCAGACAAATGGAAAGAGTCCACCATCAGACTGATACCAAAACAAGGAAAGGACGCACGACAAGCCATAAACTATAGACCAATATCCTTACTGGAAGTTCCTGGAAAACTCCTTGAAAGAATAATAAACAGGAAACTAAGAGAACACCTGGAAGACAACAACTTATACCACACCAATCAGTTCGGATTCCGCACTGGAAGAGGAACCACACATGCACTAGCACTAACAACAGAATGCATTGCACAATTCAAGGCAGACAGGGGACAATGTCAACTGGTCCTGAGGGACATAACAAAGGCGTTTGACAAGGTCTGGCACCTAGGTATGAAGTACAAAATACTGCAGTTGGGACTACCAACAATACTAGAAAAACTTCTGTGTGATTTCCTGGACGATAGAAAAGCCAGGATAAAAGTAGGCACTTTCCTAGGTGACAGCTTTGACCTGGGGTGCGGTGTACCTCAAGGAAGCGTCCTCTCTCCAACCTTATTTGTCACATACACCAGAGACCTCCCACACCCCAAATCTGGTAAAAACATCGTTTATGCTGACGATATTACACAGATAGTGGGCTACGGTGGCAGATCAAAGGAAATAATGAAAAGAAAAACCGAAAGGTCAAAGACAAGTAGAACCATTAATAATTGATGAAGATGCAGTAGACTACAGACCAAAAGGCACAACACTAGGAGTAACAATTAACAGAACAGGATATACACAACATAATACGGGAAAGGAAGAACAGAGCAATGGCAGCACTGAGTAGGCTATTTAGATTCAGAGAAATGCCTACAAAAATAAAAATCCACTTAGTAAAAGCATTGGTACTGCCAGTGCTTGATTATCCTCCTATCCCAATACACACCTTTAAGCAAAAAACAAATTAGTAAATTACAAAAAATACAGAACAAAGCACTAAGACTCGCAACAGTATATCCCCATACACTATGACAACCTCAGAAATACACTATACAACAAAAACAAAACCAATAATCATTAGACTCCACGAGAGAGCAGCCAAGATATGGACAGCCCTTGAAGACCAAGAAAACCTAATATATGAAGAATTAAAAACACAAGCAGAAAATATAACAACATACAACAAATGGTTCCCTAGCAGTCTTACCAACATAGACACGGCTCCAACACCCAATTACCATTAACTTGTACAACATCAGTACTCAATGTTAAAACAATTAAGTAACTGAGAAAAATAAAAAAAATAAAAAAAAATAAATAATAATAATAATAATAATAATAATAATAATTTAAAATAAAAATAAATAATAATAATAATAATAATAATAATATTAATGGGCAACCATTATATCCTAAAAATTAAGTCAAATAGCTAGCTAGCTTTAGCTTACCACTTAATCACAACAACCAACAACAACCCACACACAAAGCACACATGTACGTACATGTACACATACACACAAATTATAACAAAAACAGCAAGGTGGACAGCCCACCAACTTTACTCTCAACTGTATTTCTGTTTTTCTGAACTACTTTCCTTCCCCTCCAATCCTCTCGTTCAACCCCCTTTTCTATATATAAAAAAAAAAAAAAAAAACTGCCTACACCTACAGATAAAAACACAAACACGCCATTTTACAGATAAACATTAAAACATTCAATTCACGAACAATAAACACCAACTGTCCCTAATTCTTCCCTGATTGACTGATATATTTCATCACTCTGGGAGGAAGTGGGGAGGGCCAGACCAAGGGTGGCAGTATGGTATGGTACGGTACGGAATTACGGTACGGTATGTTATTTTTAAATCTAAAAGTACGGTACGAAATTACGGTACGATAATTCTTGTTAAGTACGGTACGGTACGAAATTACGTTATTTTGAAGGGTCCTTTTCCGTACTCTTTTAGTACCTTATTAAAAATTCGAATATCCATTCCACTGTCCTCTGTCAAAAATAGCCTAATATCAAGATGAAAAGGCAACGAAATAATTTTCTTGACGAACGTTCTACTTTAAGGTTTAACCCTCTTTTAGTGTGTGTGTGTGTAATACTGTGTACATTGTACAGTTATCTACTCGTAGACTGTCGTTGTCATGTTCAGTTCGTGTCCAGTGACTCGGGAGTCCTCTAATAAAATGCAAAGCTTATGTTGACGTCTGTTTAGTATTTCCTCTTAATATTTTATTGGTCGATTTCTTTTATTGATTCCAAGACAAATATGAAAAATGTGTACAGTATAGTATATTATGTAAGTTCATACTACTGCACCTGCTAACATTTCTTTTATTATTATATTATCATGGTGTATGCCTCATTGCCTTGTAATAATATCCTATACTGCAGCCTTCACCCTTGGTAACTTAGTGCAAGTTCCAGAAAAAAATACATTGGCAAGTTCATTCCTAAAAAGAAAAAAATGTCTCCTATAATGCTATTATATAGACTCTTTCTCTCATCCACAGTCACACACACACTTACTCTATTTACAGTGATATTAGTATATTTACAGTGATATTCACTAATAACAAAACAAAAGACACAATTATAGGAACTTAATCTTGAGTCTGGACAAGGAACTGTTTACAGAGATGGTTCATATAATGGATTAATTTTACAGATATAATTTATGGCATTGGTACGATATTGGGTACGAAATTACGGTATGAAATCTTACTTTTTCGTACTAGTATGGTACGGTTATTTGGGAAAGGTACGAAATTATTGTACGATATTTTTAAGCGTGCGAAATTACGATATTTTTTCCTTACCGTACCGTACTGCCAGGATCAACACACACAAGGTCGGCCAGATTGAATTCTCCCGCTCTCTTGTGACGTCACGCTCGCCACCCGCGCGGGAGACGATGGCAGACTCCCACTTCCCATTTCTATTTGTATCGTCTTTTACCGTTATTAGCGATATATATTAGTACTCATTTAGGTCCAGAGAAGGGTAGTAATGTTTTATCTAAGTAATAGCCATCGAAGAAAAGCTATATTTGAACCAAGTACGGTAGGAATTATCAAAACAACAAATGTTTTTCCTCCAAACACCTTTAATTATTATGTCTCACTCCTATTATGTACAAGAATAAATTAATAACACAAGAGATGGAGTAAGCTTAATATTAGTATTTGAGGCATACAACAGCACATAATCCTACAGGCATACATTAATAATACAGAGAGATGGAGTAAGCTTAATATTAGTATTTGAAGCATACAACAGCACATATAGCCTACAGGCATACATTAATAATACAGAGAGATGGAGTAAGCTTAATATACAAATGAAAAGAATAAGTAAATCCAATATTATTGCCTTCATTTCACTATAAGATAATGTTTGATCATTTCTATGTCTCGGTTTTCATTTTTTTCCTGGCATAACTCCTAGAATCACTGCTTGCATGTTTTGATTTTGCTATTTTGTTATTAAGATGCCTTATCATGAAGAAAATTGATATTTTTGCATAAAATGAAACCACATCTGAGGGCAAATTTACTCCAGCAAGCTGTATTTCAGAAGTTAGAGTTTTCACACAATTTTTTCCTTCTCTCAGCACTTCTCCATGGATTGTTTTGAATATTTTCCTCATTATTTTCAACTGAGAGTAGAATTCTTCAGAAGGTACATACAAATTTCCTCTGTTGACAGTCTCAGTCCATGAGTTTTCCTTTGATATGCTCTCACTGTCATCACACTTACATCCTAAGTGTGGATAGTTTAGAGAAAACTTCCTCACTATATAACCACCTATGTTGTGTGGGTGGAAGGTAAACACAGGATAGAGCTTCGAGTTATTTATTTCTCTTACGTTTCGGACTACACAGAGTCCATCTTCAGAGAGAAATGACATAGGGAAGAGGGTACCAGAGCTATATATACCGGTGGTGGCCTACACTGCACCTGCCACTACTTTATCTCACCTGACCTCACCTCACCTGACCTCACCTCACCCCGTCCTTTCTTTTACACTCCAAGGCTATATTGGCTGAGTATCTACACCATGAAATGGTGTAGATACTCAGCCAATATAGCCTCTATCCTGTGTTTACCTTCCACCCACACAACATACTTGTCAATATGAATCATTCACATAACCACCTATGTAATGTAATGCTTGTTCCTCAATAACTGTGCTTGTGTTCTGTTCAGCATCACCTTCAGGGGCAAAACTTTCAATCTCCTTTATATCATTTGACAGGTCACAATCTATGCAATCCAATTCTATATCCAAGTTCTTAAAAATGAGACTTGTCATACATAACTCTAAGCTTAGCTCACGATCATATGAATCTATATTTTTGCTACAAGTTGTTACCTCTCTCAAGCATTTGTCATCATCATTATCTTGGCTGATATTACTTCTGTCACTAAGCAAACTTACATCTTTACCTAACACATACTTTTTTAATCTATACTTGAAAATCACAGAGTCTGGATGATCGTGAGGGCCACTCATTTGTCGTATGCAGCCAAAAAACCGTTCAAGAGAATCCTGATTTAGCTTCCTAGTCATAATGAAATCAAGATTGAAAGTTTCCTTCACCATGGCATATAACCCCATTAGAGAATGACTGGACACAATTATTCCTTTTTGGAATTTACAGATCGACCCAGACGCAGAGTTATTCACTTTCATTGATGACATCAATTTTATCATTTTCAGCAGTACATTTGTCTGGATCTCTTTGTGTAGGCCAAAAGCACATCGCTCTTTTTTCTCACTGTTTATTGAGGAGTTCATGACGTCAAACCATTCATCTGTTAAAGTAAGAAAATCTGCAGTTTGTTTCCAGTTTTTGCTCATTAATAACCCTTTCTCGCCTAGATAACGTATGGAATTTGCACATGTTTTTGAAAGCAACTGAGCTGCATATTTCACCCTCTGTCTCTGCTGTCCTCGAACATTTAGATGAGTTTCATTTACTTTATATGCTAACCCATACTCTGTCTTTGTTTTCGTCACAACTTCACGAATGCTTTCGTCTGTAATTATAGTACCATCCTCTAGCACAAACCCTGAATCTATCAAATTGTTCCTAATTAACTTTAGAAGATGGGGGACATCGGCAAAAACAAAAACTTCCCTGTCTGCACATGGATTTTTAAAGGACACTGTCTTAGATTTAAATGGATCAATTCCATATATATATATATATATATATATATATATATATATATATATATATATATATATATATATATATATATATATATATATATATATATATATATATATATGCCGCATCTAAATTCCTATTAATAAAAACTAAGAATAAAGGAAGACAAATATTTAATGTTTTATAGAAATGGAACTGATATTTGTATTTATGTATATTGTCTTTTACTTTAATGTTGTCACTATTAAGAGTTGTATAATATAATTATTGTGACATACAAGGTGAAGTAATATAATCATAAAAATAATAGCAAGATGCTGATGGTAGCCTTCTATTGAATTAATCCTTTATATGCACATAAATACTCATTATAAACATGTAGTAGTGAGCAGTGAGTAACACTCTGCAATCAGCAATTAACAGTATAATAATTCAATGTTGTTTGTTACCAGTACTTGACGGTAGCCATCATTTTCAAGGATAAATACACATAATATCTAGAACATTTATTGGATATGTAATAACTTTTTGAGTCTCACAAACTATGTCATGAAAGCCGACACCTCAAGGTTGTCACCACTGATTATCATATGCTTCACAAATAGTAACTAGCTTTATTCTACTATGTCTACGTGTTAATGATGTCCTTGTTATGGCCAGAAATTTACTTGTAATCCAAATAATACACTATATGTAATGGAGAACAATTTTTTTTTCTCGTGTGTTAAGTTGGTAAGCCTGCAAAAGCTACAAGGTGTTGGATAAAAAAGTGCCATTTGTGTGTGTGTGTGTGTGTGTGTGTGTGTGTGTAAAGGGAATTGTGGTTAATAAAACTCGAACCCTCACTTCACCAGAAATAAGCCTATATTCTGTAGGAGAGATTCGATTGTCTCATTCCGTTCCACAGAATATTCTTTTCACAATAAAATGTACAGTAATATATGGATAATTGTGGTTCTCATAATTTTGTGTAATATTCATTATTGTTAAAACACATTTATCACTGAGTATAGCAATTTCATTAAATATGTCAAGTTTTATAGACACCCATCCAATCTGATGTCATTACAGTTTTGATATCGAACAATACTTATATATGAGAGTACTCTTAAAAGTATGATGACCATACTAAAATTCAATACATAGGTTTGTTATTGTGAACTCCATCTCCAATTGTTCCATAAATCATTAAAATAAAGAAAGACCTACAGCCACGGTTATTGGAGTCTGTCATGTTCTTTCTCCCTCTACCAGCCCCTCCATACCCTCCCTTCTTCCTCTCAAACTCCTCCATAATTCGTCAGGTAGAAGCGACCCCATGATGAGTGTGCTCGTGTCTTCATCCCATCAGCTCGCGACTGTACCAACAAAATCCCCAGACCTGTTTCGATCTTCCAGACGAGTAAACCCCAAGATATAGATGAGAAACAGTGTTACCAAATGCGGAAGGCATCCTACCACCATGTTTCTGAGAGGCCTGTCCTCGATCCATTCGTCGGCAACTGTACCTCTCCATCATGTAATATGTGGAGTTCCACCTTTTTTCCTGCACTGCTCTTACTTCACTCGCATTTTTTATTGAGTCCTGAACCACCAAGTTTAGTGTGTGGGCAAAGCACGGGATTTGTTTTTTCAGCATATGTTTTGTCACATCTACCACCACATTAGCACCATTATCTGTTACTATGTCTTTTACTTTGTCCATTACATGCCACTGATTACAAATTCGAGACAATTCCTCGCCAATGTTTTCAGCTGTGTGGTCTTTTTTCAAGCGTGCTGTTTCCACCACGGCAGACTTGAAACACCAGTCAGGGGTAATACAATGTACTGTAACTGTCAAGAACACCCTAGTCTGCCTCGAGGTCCATATATCAGTTGTGAGAGAGACAAATAGAGTTTCCTTGCAAATCCTGTTTCAACCTATTTACTACGTCATTGTACTGTACATGTCTGGCAGGTGTTTTCTAGTTAGGCCCCTCCGGCTTAGCAGGATATAACGAGGATCCAGGGCATGTACAAGGCTCCTAAAACCCTTATCTTCCACTACAGATAACGGTTGTAGGTTACTGACAATCATCCCCACTAGGAACTCTTCACGCTTTTTTTTTTTTTTTTTTTTTTTTTTTTAACCTCCTTTGTAGCCATCCCTCTTGGTTATTAGATCTGGTAGAGTTTGTTGGTGAATAATCGGCCGTGACTCAGTTTCCGCTGGTCTCGCTGCAAGTGAAACTGGCTCTGGATCATCCACATTTCCCTCATTGCCATTATTATTAATCCCCAAATATTGGAGAGGATGCTTTTTAGTTAAATATTTGATCAATGTCGAGGTTGTTTTGTTGAAGGCCAAGGTTGATTTGCAGATCAAACATTTAACAATAGTGGGAGAAATTTGGTCTATGAAATCCCGCACGGGACTCTTCCTTGCTCGCCTTGCAGGTTGCATTTTTAGATGGACGCAGTCAATTAAGCTGTAAAAGAAATATAACAAAATTAACATTTAAACGTGAAAATTGCATAGAGCCTATAAGCCTCATGTGAGGCAGATCCCTTTCACAATTAACCCATATCGTCCATGTAAGTATTTTCACACACACACGCCTTCAATTAGTTAATCCCTTTCTGTCTCTTCACCTATCACCTCTCTCTTTCTCTCTCTTTCATATACAAACATATAATAATTACAGTAATATACAGTACGTGTACTAGAACTAGGGTGTAGTTTATTCTATAATTAAAACGAATATTTTCACACACACACTTGTGAGGAAAATAAGGGTGCGAAGATCACTGCCCCTTCTCCAGAATTCCAGGAACGCCTAGAACCGAGTAGTGTACGAGCCGTTAGGGTGAGAACACACAAAACAACGGAGTTTTCTCTTGTATTACAATCAATCAGACAGACATTATAGAACGCTACACGCAACACTTCTGGTATAGCAATGAACATATTAATACAATGTTGGACACCACACAACTGGGAACAGTACACAAGTACAAAATAAAAATTCCCTTCCTACGACTCTTGTTCCGGTTTCACCTTCATTAGAGGGCTACTTATAATAACTTACTTAATACTTACTTGTATGAGTCACTTAGACTCTCAGACTTACACCCGTCACATGATGCTCCAATACTGCTGACCTACGCTTGGGAACCACTAACACGCTAGCATAAAGTGACGACACAGTTCATATCATACACAAGGGAAGCGCCCTAGTTGCGCTCCTATAGCTCTCAGTTAGCTACAGATAACCGACCCGATCACAGGTTACTCTAGCGTGTTATCTCTCTTTAAAGTTAGCTTCTTAGCCTAGCTTAAACCCGTGCAAGCTACATATTGTGACTCTGTATACTAACTCGTGTTATAAATAAAAAGTGAGTAAACTACTTTAACCTTGTTGTATCTTCTCAAACCATAATAGTTATAGAAAACCATAATAGTTATAGAAAGCCTAATAATTAAAATCAAACTCCGAAGAGACAACAAAGACACTACAAAGACAAACCAGTCGCCAGCCACCCTACCCTATCGACTCATATGTTTGGAAGTAAGTAAGTCTTTCTTACACCAGAACACTCTCGTCCTTCTCAATATAATCAGCTCGGTTATCACGAAGGAATACCAGTCGAGTGGCACCGGTAGAGTGAGAGAGAGAAGAACCGTCTGGTTCCAAGTCTGGAGACTCTCTGCTGAAGATGGGTGGAAGTACGTTGCTTGTAGCTTCGGTTGAGGCCTCACGAAACCCCGAGAAGTCCATGAGCAGGGTCGACACAGGATAGACCGAGTTGCTGACGTGGCCAACGAGACTTGAGTTGGTTGAAGTCGAAGCTCCGCGAAGATGTACAGTTGGCTCCACTCCCGCGTTTCTCCCCTGTCGTTGCCAATGTTGGGCCAGTCAGAAATTGGAATCCCGATTCACAAGTTAAAATATTCGAAACATTCATATCTTTCACTCTAAGGATATGAATGTTTCGAATTTTTTAACTTATAGATCAGGATTCGAATTTCTGACTGGCCCAACATTGACAACGCGAGAGGAGAAACGCGGGAGTGAAGCCAACTGTACACCAGGGACGGGACCACACATAGGAAAGGATGGGTAGTTAGCTGCAGTGGTGATTCCCCCCCCCCCACACACACACACCTTCAATTAGTTAATCCCTTTCTGTCCCTTCGGGCCTTCAGTCCTTCACCTGACCTACCTACCTGCCTCTCTCTCTTTCTCTCTGATACAAACATATAATAATTAGTAATTATTATATGTTACTGTAATTATTAATTACATTAATATACAGTAAGTGTACTGGAACCACGGTGCAGTTTATTCTATAATTAAAATTAATATTTTCATACACACACATGCCTTCAATTAGTTAATCCTTTTCTGTCCCTTCAGTCCTTCACCTGACCTACCTCTCTCTCTCTCTCTCATAAAATAATATCAATTATTATTACAGTAATTATTAATTATTACAGTAATATGTAGTACGTTTACAAGAACTATGGTGCAATTTATTTTGTAATTTAGATAACCATAACGAATCTATATAATTATCAAGGTTACCACATTCATGGAAATTAGTTCTCTTGCAACAGCAGCATTAGAAACACACTCCTGCTATAGTAATTTTCCTGCAGAAAATTTGTTCATCTTTTGAAGATTTAAATCAGCGCGCGCCTTGAAACCGAATCGTCTCACGTAGGAGCCGGAGGAGCGTCACGATTTTCCCACAATGTCACTAATATATTCTTTAAGTTTTCTATATTTTCATTATTTTCATATAATAATTGTCCACATTTATCTTTTCACATTTTCAAGTTTTCAAGTTACAGGGATCCAAGGTAGGATTAAGAAGGGGGTTAAGATGAAGGTGGATTGGGTCAGGGACTGTTACTTGTTACTTGTTGGATATTCTATGCCCTGCTCCACCAGCAATTGGTGCTCCGCAGAGCCTCCTTCAATATTATTAATCACTATAATCGCTTGTAATACTCATATCATCCGTGTCATAACACTCAGTGAACAGATGTGTTTTCAGTCTGTACTTAAAAATGGTACAATTTTCACTACTCCGGACATTTAATGGCAATCCATTAAAGAGCCTTGGTGCACACCTTTCAAACGCTCTGAAACCCATTGTCAGATTACTCCTCGGCTCATTTAACCTGTATTGTTCATCACTATGCCTGAGTTCCATTGAGGTATTTTCATGAAAACCTCTTAAATTATTCGTCAAGTACTCCGGTTTTCCAAATTTTAATGCTTGGAATGTAAGAAGACATATCTTGTACACAATCCTCGCCTTTATTGGTAACCAATATAAGTCAATGAGTGCTGGAGTTATCCTCTCACGAGATGGAACACCTTTAATTAATCTTGCTGCTCTGTTCATTACGTGTTGCAATTTTCTTAACCGATAGTCTGGCAAATCATAACAGAGGGAATTGCAGTAATCCAGTCTTCTTATCACAGTTATGAAGAAGCATCTTCACGGTATCCTGATCTAAATATTTTCTGACTAAAGCAATGTTCCTCAAGTGGTAACCAGAAACTTTCACCACTTGATTAATTTTAGCTTCGAATGAGAGATTTTTGTCTAGCAGCACTCCTAAATCTTTCACTTTGTTTCTTACATCCATTATAGGCTACTACCGTGCACTCGTAACCTTGAGATATCCAATATTCTAAGATTGGTCTTCTTTCCAACGACCAAACACTCAGTTTTACTTGGATTTAGCTTGAGTTATTTCAAATCCATCCAATCCTTAATATCAGACATAATAACACTCAAATTCACCTCTGCATCCACCACATTATATTTATATATAGATATATAAAATTGTGTATTGTCAGTAAATAGTTTGAAGTTGGCACCATGTTTCTCTAGTATATGTGATAGTTTGATAGTGTAGATACAGAAGAGAATAGGACCCAATACACTCCCCTGAGGGACTCCTCCATTAACACCAATAGGTCATTTACTACAGTACATAGTGCAGTCTCACTTGAGTATAGCTGCCTGCATTGCAGACTGACTATCAGGTATAGCCTTCACCTCATTCTAGTAATACCATAACTGATCTAAAATTAGATTGTTAATAACTTTCGATAAAAATGTCAGATTTGATACTGCTGGTCTATACGAACTCAGACTCTGAGGATCAAGGTTACCTTTTGCAATAAGCTTGATAATAGCCAATTTCTCACTTTCTGGAAAAACATTGTTATCAAAATTTAGGGTTATAATTTGCAGGAACACTTTAAAAATAAATGATAGGACAGTTTATTTTAAATAAATGGCACAAAGTATAAAAACTTTGCACACAAAGGAATAAATACATCATAATAAAAAAAATGTATGAGATAGGTCACTCGTTTCTGTATCCCTGTTTCATTAAACATTTTGGTGTTTTATTGATGTATATGATCACATATCTGCAATATAATTAGGTGATAAAGACAGCTTGTCATTACACTATTATATGAAAAGATTGTTCACAGAGTTTTCTGAAGATAAATCCATTTTTTTCTTGTAGAACAGAGAATTATGTAAATCAACCAATCACAATCACTGTTTCAAACGTGGAGTATTTCATTCATAGAAAATCACCGTTAATACGTCGGAGTTGCCAGGAACCACCACCCAGACACAGGGATAGCCTAGGTTCATGTGTTGGCAATGGTACACAATGGACTGGTTGACGCTCAAATTTATTTTCTATTAAACAATTTACATCGTTAATAAATGAGCTGAATTGTCCTGTTTTGTAATTTATTTGACAAATAAAAGCCATCAAAGTTTCACATAATGGAAGTTGATGGCTGCGCATCCGTGACATCACTAGCCATACACGTAGGCCTCGCAAACTTTTTGTTACCTTTAAAAGTAAGAGATTGTGATGTCTAGGGAAGTTTTATGGTATTATTGTACTTTTACGGAGGATATACTTCATCTTCTCCATGCCAGCCAATAGCTAACAATGGTGTTTTGACCCAAAATGCAAAAACACGAGTAGAAACGCACCAGAAAAGTGATTTATTGCATCTATGTGTAGTAAGTCTGTAGTAGCTGTCGGTACACTTGTGGCTCGTGACGTCACAAAACGGTGTGAAGTACAATGTTTCTCCACCACTTATTTACCCTTATTTTTCGTGAATTTCAACTCATATTGAAATCTCCATGATCAGGAATGCCCATTTTATTGTTTTACATACTTTGTACGCGACCGTCAATCAGTCCATTCTTATAGCTTCCAACTTGTTGCAGTTCACGTCATGTAACTAATTTAACTTCACCCTATTTGAACTGTGTGTATTTTAATATAAAACCTGACATATATGTATATTTGTTTAATCCTGCCCCTTTTATAATAAATCTTTGCCGCCCTTGTATATTATGTCTTATGTAATAACCAACTCTTGTAAGGATTTGCACTCGTGACTGTGGCTTCGTGAGAATATTCTGTATATTATAGCCAAAATAAGGTAATAATGGCTATTACAGGCTATATCAGTGAACCATTAAAAATAATTATGTTACCGATAATTATATAGTATAAAATATCAAAACAATTTGCTTCTTGCAGAATCACTGTCTCAGACCTAACCAAACAATAATGCCAGGTGAAGTAGGTTAGGTCTATACAGTATTGGTAATGACCATTTTGATCATGTAGCACTAAATAGTTTACTCATATTTCATATGTATATTGGTTACATAATTATATCATATGGGACAAATTAATGCAGCCATTAATACCCTATTATGGCTATAAACAATTTATTGAAACACAAGAACATGAAGGAAAGCCCTTCAAAAGCTCCGGCTCTTAATGATTCAAGTGAAGTAATAAAATATCCATATGTAAAGGTCTCAAAAATATTAATCATATTTTATCTGGATTTTAGTATTCATATGGTTATATAGAAATTTTGAAAATGAACCCTTTTTATTGAGGGTGAACCCCTCGGATAAATGATTCAATGTTGGTAAAAGAAAATGGATGGGAGGAAGAGAGTGAGTGAGTTAGTTGAACCACTTTTAAGAAGTGGTCGCCCCAAGAACAAGAACAAGAATAATTACGATAAGACCTAGAGCTCTCGGCTTAGGCCGGAGCTAAAAAAAAATGGCCAACACCGTGTAGTCCAACATATAGATTTTTTTTTCGTGTGTAGAGTAACTCGATAACTACTTTATTCTATATGAAAACCGTTGATACTCAATTAATATTTTAACTAAAATCAATGTTAATAATTAAATTTATTAAGATGCTGAAATCATGATAATTTTTCCTAGTCAGTTATATATACTGTTTATATTTTTGTTGGTATGTAATTTGTACCGTCATTTAATGTTTGTTTATTATTAATGTCTATTATCCGCTCAGACCATTCTTCGAAATACTAGATTATGATTGTTTTACAATTCCTAAGCACACTTCAATAGGTCTACTGTGTTTGACTGGAGTAACAAATTGCGCATTTTGAGGATTGGCGCAAAATCGCAGAAAGGCACACCATAGGCGTAATTGAATTTTTTTAGTATGGGAATCGCGACTTTCTGAAAGGCGCCTTCGCCCCGCCGAATCAAAAGGCACCTTCACTCGAATGGCGCCTTCAGAGAAGGCGTGTTTTGAATATCAGACCCTTGGGGCCTGGGCACTATGGCCACTATGCAGGTTTGTTTACAAGTGTGACGTCACACCCGCGGTGCATTGTGGGAAAACAAGTGTCTAATGGACTATCCCTTATAGTATATCATCATTGGGTAGGTTGCCATACCAGGCAGCGTCCTCTGCTTTGTCAAACAAAGTTAAATTTCATTCTAACAGTGCTGATCACAGTTGTTAATAAAAAGTGCCATACACACAGATGGGTTGATAGAGAGAGAGATAAAATATATGAGACAGTAGCACCGAGGCAGTTGAATATTTGTCCTATAATAACAGATAATTTCTTTATATTGTTTTCATTATATTTGCCTATCATTGTGATACCGAGAACATAATTCTTAAGTTGAGCATAAAACATTGTGTTCATTAACCTATATAGAGATATATGAGCATCACATTGATCACCATTACTGTCCTTGTGGTCATTATTGTGTCATATGGTGATCTGTGCAGTAATGCTGGAACTAGATAAAGTAAGGTAATGTATATCGAAACAGATTTTAATAAAACATACTTATAAGTAACTTAAAAAGAAAGATATAATATACAGTATTTCTCTTTTCTTCAAATGGCTTTAACAAGTTAACATTCTGACTAGCAACAGACTGGTAAATGGCAATGCATGAAACCTATAGTCCTTCAGTTTTATGAAGGCGAAATGCTATGGCTGGGATAATCCCGTTATTAATGTGTATCTACCAACACTTTTATTCTAAATAATTTTATATATCTTTCCCCATAAATCTCAAGTTGTTTTCTAATTTCTCTACATATTGACCCCGTAGGAGGGTATTGCCTGCATTAGTGATGTGGGCAATACTTTAAGAGTTTTGGCGCCCCTTCGGCCCCAGCCACTAGGTTTTAGTTCTTCAACTATCCCTCTTTTCTTTCTATTTCCTTCCTACTTGCTGTCTCACCTCTCTATCACCGTTTACTGGTGCAGTTTTTCGAATCATATAATTGGACTAGGCCTATAAATGATAAGGGAGAAAGGCCTATGTCATTAAAACTGTTTTAAAACGAATAACAAGGTTAAACATATGAGAAAGAAAAGATAAATGGTATGAAAGGAGGGAAAGGCAAGCGAAAAAGGGATAAAACATTAGGGAGGATGTGTAAGGTTGCCAGTTACTTGAGAGATACTGTAATATATAATTATAGCCTATGCATAAAATGATTTCAAGTTTATTGAAAACGCCATTCAAGTTTAAAATCGATTATTTTTAAGAAAATGCATATTTAGAAGAAAAAATCTTATTAATAGCTTAATGAATTTGTTGATAAATATGATAAATATAGTGGACTACAAGCACGAGGGATTAGATTAAAGTGGCGCAACAGCGAGGTCAAATAACACCAGTAAAAGGTAATAGAGAGATGTGACAGCAAGCATGAAGGAAATGGGAAGAACGGGAGGACAGTTGAAAAAATGTAAGCTAGTGGCTGGGGCCGAAGGGGCGCCACAACCCTTAAGGTATTGTCCACATCATTACAGGCAATACCCCCTTACGGGACAAGCACGAGAGATAAAGGAATACAGGGATAGCTGTCTAATATCCGAAGGATAATACGGTATATATTCAGTAGTCTATCCCACTACGATGGTGAACAAAAGACACTGCCTTTATTTAAAGGATATAATATAACAGATATTCTAATTATTTTTGTTTATTATTACTTTTCAACTAATCACCTTCATTTTTCTTCCCCTCTTCCCCTTCACCCTCGCCTTAAATCATCACATTTCTTCTCTCCTATATCCACCTACGTTAATGCAGTCTGCACTTCTCTAAACTCTGGTATTTCAAACTACGGGTCCCGAATTCCTCTAAACTCACAAAAATTAACGCATGAATAAAATAGAATAATAATATTCGTGACATTAAATAAATATGAAGTTCACACACGAATCCACCTAACATATTTTTATAATCGAATATTCATATATTTAATTATCAATAAAACAAATATTAGCCTTGTTAAGAGAGAGAGAGAGAGAGAGAGAGAGAGAGAGAGAGAGAGAGAGAGAGAGAGAGAGAGAGGTAGATGAGGCAGTGGCCGTAGTGTTTATAATTCTGTAAATAATTCTAGTTAAAATGTTTTTTAATCATAATTATTGCATTTCATTTTCTGGCCTTGTATTTTCTTAGGTTGATTATTCTGGTCATTTGTAACATCTTTCTGTATGGGTCGCGAGAATGATGTCATAGTAAAAACTGGGTCACGACTGAAAAAGTTTGATGAACCTTGCTTTGAACTACTGGTGATTCGATACTATTCATTCATTCCTCCTGACACACCGTCTTCTCTACCTGATAATTCGTTACCCTCCATATAGCCCCGCCCACATTTCTCTCCTTCTCTCCCACTATCATCCCCCCCTCCCTCCACCGCAACTGTTGCCAGATACGATGAGGCCCAAACCAAGACACAGGTGGATATGGTGTGGTCCATTGATCTGTCCGGAGCTGTACATATAAGCAACATCCACTCCACCACTACCTCCCCCCCATACTTTAACATTTCAGCCGTTATCCCATCCACCCCCGGTGCCTTTCCCATCTTCAACTTGCCTATTGCTTTCCTAATCTCTTCCCTTCCTACTTCTCCCTGAGAATCCTGTAGTCTACTACCTGCCTCCATCCCCATGCATGTCACCACTGCCTCCCCTCCCGTCCCCTCATTCATCAAACGATCAAAATGCCTCTTCCACACTTCTTTCACTTCCTCACTTCTACTCACAGTAACTCCATCCTCTCTCTTCATTCTCACACTACCAGATTTTCCTTCTACTCTTTCTCTTTTAACCTCCTTCCAGAATAGTTTCTTGTTCTCTTTAAACTTTTCATTCAGTTTCCTTCCAAACTCCTCATCCACTCTCCTTTTACTCTCACTCACTATCCTTTTCACTTGTCTCTTACATACATTATATTCTCTCTTCCATCTCTCTCTCGCTTCTTCCGACACATTCCTCTGTAAAGTTCTCTTGTATGCCTTCCTTTTCTTCTCTATTGCATCTTTCACTTCTTCCGACCACCAAGCACTCCCTTTCTTAGCCCTCTTCTGTGACTTATACCCTACTACCTCTACTGCTGTCCTCACTGCAATCAACTTAAACAATTCATACACATCATTCACTCTCATTCCCTCTCGTATCCCCATCCTTGCATCCCCCAGCACCTCACTCACCCTCCTCTTATATTCCTCCCTATACTCTGCTACATCCAATTTCCCGCTAGCCACCTCCCTCCTATTCCTCACCCCTTCACCCCTCTTACTATACTCCCACTTAACTCTAATATTCATCCTCACCAACACCGCATAATGGTCGGAGCAATGGACCATTCCTCTCACCATTTTCGCATCACATACATCCTTCCTCAACCTTTCATCTACTGCCACATAATCAATCAGACTCTTTTGTTCTCCTCTCTCATCCCTTCTTTGCCATGTATACCGGTGGATCATCTTGTGCTGAAAGAAGGTGTTGGCTAAGAACAACCCCCTCTCAGCACAGACATCCACCAGATATCCACCATTCTCATTTATTCCTTCTACACTCCATTTACCTACAACATTCCCCACTTCTTCACCTCCCACCTTTCCATTCATATCACCCATCATTACCACTCTCCTTCCATCATCAATCCCTCTCAGACATGTAATCAGCTCCTCCCAAAACACTCATCTTCTCTCTCCCAGATCAGATCAGATCAGATAGATGGCGGAAGTAGTGTCTTAGTACCGACACTTCCTGATGTGGTCCTATTATGGTCTTATGGTGTCTGGGTGTTTTCTATGGCACTAATTGAGCTTGTATATCTTTCCTTTTCCTCTCTCTTTTCTTCCAAAAATTATACAAAATTAATTTAGTTTTCTCTATTTCCTGATTATTAAATAACACTTCACCTATAATAAATTCTTGGTCTTGCTGGTAGGGTTGTTGTAACATAGGGCTTTTAACTCTTTCTTCCTGATAAGCAGGACATTGCAAAATAAAATGATTTAAATCCTCTAGTTCGCTATCACACATAATACAATTTGTTGGCTGATTCACAAATCTTTTTCTATCTCCCAAGTTAAGGTTATTTGTTCTACACTTGAATAGCACTATTGAGGATTCTTTATTATCATACACTTTTTCTTGGCCACCCAACTTTTCTCTCCATTTTCTGTAGATTTTCATACTTGATTTTTCTTGCATTTCACTTTTCCACATGTTGGTGTCCCACTCTTTACTTTTTTCACTTATTTGTTCATTACTTACATTTTGCCCTTTTATTCCCAATAAATTTTTATCTTCTAGTAGACCATCTATTTTTCCTTCTTTGTGTTCTCATTTCAATAATAACTCTTTCAAGTAATTCGTTTCCCTCCCCCCTCAAAATGTATTGTAAATATTTAATTTGGCTTTCCATAATCCTAGACTTCATATTTGAAATACCTATTTCCCCCCTTATTGCTGCTTCCTGAGTATAAGTTGGTGCCCCTAATATCCTTCTTCCTACACTGTTTTCTATCCTTTGAAGCTTTCCTATTTCTTCTTTTGTAAAATCTATTATGCTAGATCCGTATAGTATTCCTGGAAGAGCAATACTCTTCCAGTAGACCTTGCCTATTAATAATCTTGAGCAGCTTCTTGATATTACTGAATATGTTATATTTGATAATTTAATTGCTTTTTCTATCATGGTTGTTTTATGTAATTTAAAAAGATTCCAACTATCAGTTATTGTTATTCCTAAATACTTTATTCTATCACTAACTTTTATACCTGCTATTTCCTGTGGTTTCTCTTTCATGTTAAATATTATTATATTACTTTTTTCTTTATTAATATCCAATCCACATTCTTTGCCTATTGCTACCACTTCCTCTACTACTCTTTCTGCATCTTCAACATTACTTGCTAATAAAAGTCCATCATCAGCGTAGAATAGTGATGAAATATTAAAATTTTCATCACTAAAGCCCTTATTTAAAATTTCTAACTTATCAATTATCTTGTATGTTATTATCTTGAATAATGTTGTAGACCCTGTACATCCTTGCCTTATCCCGCTAGAAACCGGTACCGTAATAACCTCTTCTTCTAACTTTATCTTTGTTTTGTCTCCTTGATATAATTTTGTAATAGCATCTATAACTTTTTCATTTACTTTACAGTCCTTTAGCTTTTCTACCATTATTTCTCTTTTTATGCTGTCGAAAGCTTTCGCAAAATCTATTGAAATTACAACTAATGATTTCTTATTTGTAAATGATTTCTCAATACACTATCTCAGTATAACAATATTGTTCTCAATCTTAGCTCCCTCTGTAAATCCAGCCTGAGTATCTTTTCCCCATCAATTTCTCTGTATCTGTTCTTCTATACCTATTTTAATTGTTGCCATCATTAATTTATACCCTACATTTGTCAAAGCTATTGGTCTGTATTCATTTACTTTTGTTTTTTTTTGTTTTGGGGATCATTACAGTGTTTGATTCCTTCCATCTATCTGGTACCTCTCCTTTTTGTATTGATTCCTTAAAAATATCAGTTAGAGTTGTCATTAGTATATCACTATCTGGGAATACCTTATATAGCTCTGGCTTTATTCCATCTGGACCTGCAGCCTTTCTAGGTTTCATCTTTTTTATGCATTTTCTTAGGTTTTCTTCGGTGATAAATTCATCCATCACTTTAGAAATTCCTCCTTCTATCTTCATTGCCATATCTAAATGTTCCCTAACATCACTTGTATACTTATCCATCTGTATATCTAAGTAATCTTCTTCTCCCCTCTTAACCACCTGGCAATTGTTTCCTATTCTTATTTCCTGTTCTATAGACTCTCTGTCTCTTACATAACCTTCTCTTATTTCTACATTCCAAACCTTACTAATATCATTAGTGTGTTTACCATATATACTACTCCAATATGCCTTAATATTCTGTTTTGTCTCGTCCCTTCCCATTTTATTATTATCATTTCCATATACATTATCTAACAAACAAGTTGCTTCTTTCTCTTTCTCTCCCTTTTACATTCTTATATATTTTCACATATTTTTCCCGTTGCTTTTGTCTTCCCGTATTTCTTTTGCTTTCTTTTCTTCATCTTGGATCATAGCTTCCCTAACTAAGATTTGTACTTTGGTTTTCTGCATCAGCTTCATTTCTTCCCCCTCTATTTAATCTTTTTCTTTCCTTTATCTCCTTTCTTATTTCTTCAGTGAACCATACCGGTTCTTCCTTGTTTTCCTCTTTATCTAATGTTCTCCTCCAATATATTCCTAGAAGAGTTTTGTTTGCAGCTGTCATTATTCCGTCTTCTAAATCCTTAATATTAGTTACCTTTTCTCTCTCAATATTCCTCTCTAATTCTCCCTTGTATTTCTTCAAAGATTCTTTATCTGTCCTATAGTATTCTCTAGATGTCCAGTCTTTATTACTATTACTGATGTTTTTGTTTTCTTTAATCTTTAGTTCAATTTCTAATAAATTATGATCAGAGATGTCTATCTTATCTTGCTGTTCATCTATGTTCATACTTATATATGTATTATAGAACCTATCAGTTACTAAAGCATAATCTATTACGCTTTTCTGATTATTCCTAGACCATGTGTATTCTCCTTCACAATTCACATCATCATTAAGCATTATTAATTTATATTTCTCCATCCATTCTAAAATAATTTTACCGTTACTGTCTAAACTCTGTTCTCCCTTGAACCCAACATGACCGTTGAAGTCACCGACAGTCATCAATGACTCTTCGCTGTCTTTCTCTAGTATTTTTTTCAACTTCAACTTTCATTATCCTATTTCTCTCCTTATCGTTTACACTAAAATACACAGTGATGATCCTAACTTCCCATCCTTTTATTTCACCTTTTACATACAAAATATCTCTATGATTTGTTTTTACTTTGTCTAAAGAAATATCTTTACTATTTGGATATAATAGCATGAGACCTCCACCTTTTCTATCCTTCATATCCCTCATCTCTTCTATTATATTTATTTTGTTACTAAAGTTTATATCTCTTACTTTCTTTTGAGTTTCTGTCAAACAAAATATACTATTTTCATTCACTAACTCCTCTACCTCTTTTGATTTAACCTTTGTTAGTCCTTGTATATTGATTGCCTTAATTATAAATGTTTCAATTTTTACAGATCTATTAGATTTTCCTTGTATACCAGTATTAAACCTAGCCTTAACATTATAAATCTTACTGCTGTTTTTGTTTCTTTTGGTAGTGCATTGTTACTCTTGTTGTGATTGTTGCCTGACAACTTTACCTTTCTTAATTATCCATCTTCCTCCTTCATTTCTTCTCCTCCTTAGCTCGTCTCTAAGCCTATCATTTTCCTCTCTTTCTTTCTTTGTTAAGTCAGGTGCAATTACAATCTCATGACCATCTTGTTTCCATTTTCACTTAGACTTTTGCTTCTCTTGATTAGCTCCCATTTGACTCCCTCATCATTCATTTCTACTACCACTGGCCTAATCTTATTATCTGCTGGTTTCCCTAACCTATAATTGTTGCAGATCCTAGCATTTTTTACTCCAAGAACATCATTAAATAATCCCTCACACAACTATGTCTTCTTCTTCACACTTAAATCTATCATCCTTATCACTCTCAGGTACATTAAATAGAATAAGGTTTTTCTTTCTTTTATCTTTATCTCGCATTTCTTCTATATTCTCTACCACTTTTTCAGTCACTTTATTTACTATTTCCTTCTCTCTCAGTTCCCATTTTTTTTCCAGTGCCCGAATCATGTCTTTTACTTCTTCATTGGCTTCTTTTAGTTTCCTTATTTCCTCTCTCACTCCAATGGGGTACCCTAGATTATAGTCACTGTCATTATACTGTGAGGTTTTACCTTTGTTCTACTGGTCATCAACTTCTTTACTCCAGCTGCACTTATCTTCAATATCATCCATCTTCTTACTAATTTCTGTATTTCGCTGCTTCACTACCTTAAGCTCCTCCTTCATGCTTGCAGCATGGTCTTGATCACATCTCCATTCTTCACTACAGGGTTGACAAAACCAAACTTTCATGTTCTTTACCTGCTTTAAGGCTGCTTCGGTTAGACCTTCACATTCCTTGTGGCGCCATTTCTTACATCTAGTACACTCTGCTCCACCTGATTCTACCCAGGAGTCGCATGCTGTACGAACTTCATTGTTGTGCTTTACTGTTTCCTCACAGCTTCCACACAGCACATCTTTATTGGTTTGCCCTTTATACTCACATCTACATTCCTTCATCTTATTTGCCCTATCTTTTCTATCACTATTTGATTCACTATCAGACGTATCTTTGTAATTTTTCACTAAACACCCAGACAACCGACCACCTCTTTCCGCCATTACACAACATTCCCAGTCTTACTCCTTTCATTCACGGGTGCATAAGCACACACCCATGCATACCTTACCATTCCAATCTCTCCTGTCATCCACGCAATCCTTGACCCCTTCCACCCATGTCCATCCACTCCCTTCCACACCCACGGATACACCAACAACGCACACCCTTCATTCCCTCTTCCTTTAGTCTTTTCATTCATACCCGTCCACACTACCCCTCCCTCCATTCCTTCCCACATTCCACTCTCCCTTCCCTCCCCACACTCAGCCATTCCACATCCTTTCACACGTGTCTCCGTCACTCCCATAACATCCACTCTTCCCTTCCTAAAACATTCCACAACCTCTCTTCTCTTAATCATATCTGTCATTCCATTCACATTTATTGTTGCAACTCTCATACAGTCCCTCTCACCCACTCCCCCTACAGGTCAGCCCGGAGACTCGCCCCCGCCAGTAGCCATAGTTGTCCACTCCCCCATCGGGGGGCCACTGATGGCTGGCAAGGCCAATGCAGTGCTCATTCCCAGAGGGACACGGGTCGTCAGCATTGTCAAAAACTAAAAACACACGGTCAAAAATTAAAAAGAAATCAATTACAAAATGTACAAAAAAAATTAAAACATTCACCATATGAAATTAAAAATCTAAAACACCATATTACAATAAAAACCTTAAAACCTAAATGTGGGGAAGCTAAATCTCACCCCCACACCGCCTCCCCCTTTAGCTTCACCTCCTAAGTAGATAAAACAAAGGTAAAAAAAGGAGGTGTACCCCCGAGGTCACCACTTGGAGGCGGGGTAAGTCTAGCTCCATGGTTGCCACCACTTCTCCCTCACTCCTTCCCCCCCCTACCCTCAGTCTCCATTCACCCTAGCTCAAGGTCAAGGGAATATAGGCCTAACATGCGTTGTCACCATGTGTTTGACTCACTCATTTTTAGTAGTTTACGAGTTAACCACCAGCTTCATGTCAGGTGGTGCATTTACAAAACGGAAGGTCATATCCTTCCATATCAAGAAGGAAGGTTTTTCTCGAACAGAGAAAGGAGAAGGAAACACCAATGTGTGTGGTTGATAAAAGTAAACAAACGATATCACACACTATCTCCCCTCTTCCCCCTACCACCTCCACCACCACGGATGTCCCAGACTCATTTCAGTCATTACTCAAAATTGCGTTATTCGAGAGTCAACTGTATCTATATTTTGTTGTAATTTTTGTACATACACTTTTTTTTTTTTTGTACCCTCGTAAAAATTCGTCGCTACAACGGTCAAACCGCAAAAACGAACACCCTATTCACCCTACTAGTCCGTTATAACGAGGTTTAACTGTACCTAGACGCTCGTGTGGAAGCTCCCATTGCCACCAGTAGCCAGTGACGACGCGCGCGTCCTTGCTGGGTTGGACGTCTGCGCCGTGTTCGACTAGCGTACAACGCGTCGTGTGAAAGGTTCCATTGAATGTTAAAACGTCGCGTTCCCAAACGCGCGTTCGGGAACGCTCGTGTGAAAGCAACCTTAAGGTACCAGTAGAAATTTTGAAGAAGACACAAGTGGCTAGACTTAGGCTGCTTTCACACGAGCGTTTCCGAACGCGCGTTCGGGAAACGCGACATTTTAACATTCAATGGAGTTAAATGGAACCTTTCACACTACGCGTTGCACACGAGTCGACGTCCAATCCAGCAAGGACGCACGCGTCGTTATTAACTTGCGCGTCGTCACTGGCTACTGGTGGCAATGAGAGCTTCGACACGAGCGTCTAGGTACGACGCGTTCAGGCAGGCACCGCTGTCGTTGACCATCTCTCTCAGCTCGGTGAGAGCCTAGAGACCTCTGCTAGTTCTGCTCAAACCTTACACACAGATGGATGTATGATGCTTGTGGGTACTACATTTGTGTACAGTACACTGGCAGCAATTATTTCTGGTGTGTAGTACATTCAAGTATGATATATATTAATTGACAGCAAATATGCATATATATTTCAGCATAATAATTGTTCTAAGGCACAGTACATGTATGTATACATCATGTAGCCTAATAAAATGAATGAACTAACATTAATAAACTTGGTGGGAAAGGAGGGTGGAGGTCAAAATTGAAACGCGGACGCGTAGCAAGCGCGTGTCGAACGCGGGTACTAAAATTTGACGCGTTCCCGAACGCGCGTACAAAAATGCTCGTGTGAAAGCAGCCTTAGAAGGTACAGATACATTATAAAAAAAGATGGAGAAAGTGACGAGAGGAGAGCACTTGATATTGAAGGAGGAGAGGTAGACCCCAGACATGATGGAAAGACTGCATTGTAGTGGATATGAGAGAAACAGGCCTGGATATCAACATGACAAGCAATAAAGGCAGGTGGAGGTGTATCATCAAGAATAGCAACCCTGCATAAAGCTGACTAAGAGGAAGTGTATTGTCAAATATGGGTTGTTAATTATGGCACTAATTTTTTACTCTGATGGCAAAGCCTGGCATGAACCAAGCAGATATTCCAACAGGTGAAATGGTAGTGTATATACAGGTAAACATCACAGCTATGACCCATAAAAACAATGTACATATTACTGTATTAAAACTGGATGGACAAAAGCCTAGACCACAAACTCATGATGATAGCTTGGACACATAACACTAAAGCTCAACTGGAGAAACAAAACAGGTTCAAAACTGAAAGAAAATATATATATGTTAAATCTAAAGCTTTAACTAAATAAACCCTTTTAATCTTTAAATGTCATAGCATTCTGTTTGTTAGATATCTACAGGGAAATATTTTGTATTGACAATGTTTTATATACTGTACTGAACAATATATGGTGAATCTGTAAATATCACAAATCAAATTTCCTTTAGATTGTCACACCTCTTCTTACTATACAGTTGAAATAATCTTTATTTAAAAACTGCCAATACAACCCTAGTTGAAGTCACAGGTGTTTGTTGCAGAGATATGTGATTTTATATTGAAATTGAGGTCATGTGATCTTTCTACCTCTGTTGACCTTAAGACAACTTTGTAACAAGTATTTCAATACACAGCTAATTGTTCTGCTTATTCTTGTCAGATATGGACTTTATCATTTGCCCCATAATTTGGATGAATCGGTGGAAATTGCAAGATGATGGAAAAGAGATAATACTGGTGGATGCCTGTGCTGAGAGGGGGTTGTTCTAGGCAAACACCTTTCAGCACAAGATGATCAACAGGTACCGGTAACTATGGAGGAGAAGGGATGAGATAGGAGAGCAGAATAGTTTGATTGATAATGTGGCAGTGGGTGAAAGATTAAGGAAGGATGTATTCGATGCAAAAGTGGTGAGAGGAATGATACAATGCTTCGATCATTTGCGGTGTTGGTAAGGATGAAGGTTAGGGTCAAGTGGGAATATGGTAGGAGGAATGAAGGGGTGAGGAACAGGAGGGAGGTGGCTAGTGGGAAATTAGATGAAGCAGATTATAGGGAGGAATATAAGAGGAAGGTGGGTGAAGTACTGGGGATGCAAGGATGGGGATAGGGGAGGGAGTGGGAGTGAATAATGTGTATGAAACATTCAAATCTTTAGAGTGTAGGACAGCAGCAGAAGTGGTGGGGTACAAAGAACAAAAGAAGGGGAAGAAAGGGAGTGCATGGTGATCTGAAGAAGTGAAGGATGCAGTAGAGAATAAGAGGAAGGCTGTTAGAACCCTTCAGAGAAATGTGCCAGAGGAGGTGAAAGAGAGATGGAAGAGGGAATACAAGGTGTGTAAGGGGAAAGTGAAGAGGACGGTGAGTGAAAGTAAAGGGGATGGAGTTGCTGTGAGTGGAAGAGAGGAAGTGAAAGAAGTGTGGAAGAGGCATTTTGATGGTTTGATGAATGGGGGGACGGGAGGGGAGGCAGTGGTGACATGCATAGGGATGGAGGCAAATGGTAGATGGTAGGATGTACAGGATGAACAAGGGAGGGAAGAAGTTAGGAAAGCAATAGGAAAGTTGAAGATGGGAAAGGCTCCTGGAGTGTATGGGATAACTGCAGAGATGCTGAGGTGTGGGGGGGAGGAAATGGTGGAGTGGATGCTGCTCATATGCACTTTGGCTTAGAGGCAGGGAGAGGTGCCAGAGGACTGGAGGAGAACCATAATTGTGCCTCTGCATGGGAAGTAAGGATAAGTGTGGTAGCTATAGGGGAATAAGCCTTCTTAGTGTACCGGGGAAGGTTCGTACTGAGAGACTGATAGAAGTAACTGGGAATAAAGTTAGTGAGGAGCAGGGAGGGTTCAGGAAGGGTAGAAGGTGTGGACCAGATCTTTGCAATAAAATCAGCAATGGAGAAATATATTGGGAAGGGTAGGAAGTTGTATGCTGCCTTCATAGATTTGGAGAAAGCATATGATAGGGTTGATAGGAAAGCTATGACGGGATTTACGGAGTTGGTGGGCCCTTTCTGGAGGGGATTGAGGCTTTGTACAGAGAGGCAAAAGCTTGCATGAAGGTCAAGGGCAATTTGAGTGAGAACTTTATGGATGGTTGCACGAGAGAGATGATGGCAAAGGTGGTGGGCCTGGGTGCAAAACTGAGGTTGAATGGAGTAGATTTGTCCTTGGTTGCAAGCTTATTTGTGGATGACACTGTGCTGCTGAGTGAGAGTGAAAAAGTTACAGAGGGTGGTGGATGAGTTTCAGTCTGTGTGCAGGCCTAAGCGAAGAAAACTGAAGGTGAATGTTGTTAAGAGTAAGGTGATGGTATTTGAGAGGACTAAAATAGAAGTAATTGACATTGTTACACCCTATAGAGTGGCTGTGCCAACTGGGACGGAATGTGAGATAACTTTAGAGGGTGAGAGGATGGAGGAGGTGAGGGAATTCAAGTATCTGGTAACAGTTTTGTGTAAACATGAAGTATGGAAGGAAAAATCAGAGAGAGAGCAGTGAGGGGCAGGCAAGTCATAGGATCACTGGGGAGGATAATGAAGGGTAGGAGTGTGAGTATGGAAGTGAAAAAGGGACTGAGAAATAGTATAATCCTGCCAACACTGATATATGCATCAGAGACATGGACATGGAGTAAGGCTTATCAGTCTAGAATAGGTGCTGTGGAAATGAGTTATCTGAAAGGAGCATGTGGACTTACTAGGTGGGATGAAGAAAGTAATGAGAGTGAGTGTGTAGGCCTATGAGAGATGTGGTATGAGTGAGAAGGCAACTGGTATTGGGTGTGGAGTGGTTGAGAGAGTGAAGCGTAATACATTGAGGTGGTTTGGACATGTGGAGAGAATGCAAGGCGAGTTTTTAAAGAAGGTGTACGATAGTGAAGTTCTGGGGCCTGGAGTGAGAGGCAGACCTCCAGTTAGATGGCAGAACAGAGTGGAAGAGTGTGTGAGAGAGAGAAGTGTGAGGGGGGGAGAGGGGATGGAGCAAGTGAGGAGGGAGTGTTGGAACAGGGAAAACTGGACTCTTTTGCAATGGCCATCCCGTTGGCGAGAGTTCCCGGAGGGAACGAGGCGTCGGAGCTATAGATAGATAAACAGAGATAATACTGACCACACCCTCCACTATTGAAAATTAACACTACCGTACCCATTTTCAATGACCTAAGGTACACCCTTTTCAATATAAGCAATAACACATCTGGCACTTTCATAAAAATAAATGCCCCTTATCTCTTGGACTAAAACTAATCATGGCAAAGATACTACTGGAAAATAAATGAGAAAATACATATTCAAGATATAGTATACCTGAAAAAGGTTGATTAAAAATAATGTACTTTGAGACACCAGTGAACAAGAAATAAGGCAGTTTTAAAATATAATAATTATCACCCTTCCATTGGACGGAGCTCCTTACTCTGCCTATCTGTACTTCCTCCTCTTCATTACTGAAACTCCAACACCATACCATGGTCCTGGTACAAGTGGTGTTGATGGTCCTGGTACAAGTGGTGTTGATGGTCCTGGTACAAGTGGTGTTGATGGTCCTGGTACAAGTGGTGTTGATGGTCCTGGTACAAGTGGTGCTGATGGTCCTGGCCTGGTACACAGTCTTCAAGGTGATGGTAGTGTTGATATTATTTCCAGTGTAGTGGAAGGACTGGTAACTCTAATGGTGTTTATCATCACTCCAACATGGAAATGAAATATAAGGATCAGTATATCTGGTAACCATAATACAACTCTCATTAAAACTAACAAAATATTTATTGATAAATGTCATGTGCTTCCTTCCAGGTCTTGCAGCCTCTCTCTTCCTCAACTTGTCTTGTTAAATATTCTGGATTTAGTTTCCTTATTTGCACACTTCTTTTCATTATCACTTCACTGGACAATTCTCAAGAAAAAAAATCCAGAATAATTATAACTTCATTGGGTTGTTTAATAATGAGTTAATTATTTCTTGTGGTATAATCCAGCAGACCAGGGGTAACTGTATTTACACATTCACTTATAATGCAATACTTTTATGATTAACTTGTATTTTTAATATACAGTATGTTGTACGTCTGAGATAGTTAAATACTGTAGGATTAAAACATGAAAGGTATAGGCTATAATACATTGTTTTGGGTGGTAATTCTGGAGCAAATGTTTCCTCCAACCAATTCCAAGCAATAGGTTATCATTATACAGTATTTGTTTCCTGTTACACTTTAGAGGAATCAAAGAACTCCAATGTCCCAAATGTATACTATCCCCTAATATACTGTATAAGTACAATAATAAAATTATAATGATCCAGTATTAAAAGAATATTATGTGCTAAATTTATTAATAAGGGAATATAAAGCACCAATAATGTCTTATTAATCACTGGAAACACAAATACAAATAAAAATGGACATGATATTTTGACAAAAATAATAACAACTGGTGTGTTACATTATCATTAACATTCATTCAACAACAACAACATTGTTACATTAATTCCTACACATAATATCCCATACATTTACTGCTGTTATTATATTATTACACTAACCTTTGATTGATAGTAAATAATAATTGTACTATAAACTGTAAAGAGAGCATTACATCCTCCCTCTTCCCCCCGTAGGGGGGTATTGCCTATATTAATTAATGTGGGCAATACTTACAGGGTTTTGGCGCCCCTTCGGCCCCAGCCATTAGCTTTCAGTTCTTCAACTGTCCCTCTTTTCTTTTCACTTCCTTACTGCTTGCTGTCACACCTCTCTATCACCTTTTTCTGGCGCTATAGGACCTCGATGTTGCGGCGCCTAATATCCATCAATCAATCCTCCCTCTTCCATAGCTGCCTTCACACTGAACTGATTTATACCGTACTGTACTGAGAACTTGAGAAGTGAAAACTGTTGAAACTGTTGCCACTATATAGCCATGGGCGGGATACTCAAAACCTGTAGTCTATCCTGGCCCTCATCAAGTTTGGCCAATCCTGAAATAATAAAGTGTCATTAATATAGTGGGTCAGGTTAAGTCATAATAACTTGACTTAATTAGGTCTACATAATCTACCCTGGTCCTGGTTACAGTTCAGGTTATATATTATTACAATGAACACAGAGGAATTATTTGACATTAAGGCAAGCATGGAAATGGTAGAAATGAAAACAGAAAAAGGGGAAAGGTCAATTTACTGTACAAAGTAAAGTTATATAGTATTTGAGGTAAAAGGCAGGAATGGGACACACTGGACACAAGGAGTAGGAGAGGGAACATAGGGGATTAGTTTTAACAATTTGTAAAACATAAATATAGTAAATATAGTATAGGCCTATATCTAGAATATATATATAATTGTTGTTTTATCTTTCATTTTCTGCTAACCTTCCATCCCTGTTCTTAATGTATGAGATATTCAGCCTCTAGAGCAGGGGTTCTCAACGTGGGGTGTGTTCACAAGAAGTTTTCCACGGGTAATTGGATGGCTGAAAAAATGTTTTATATATAGTTAACAGTAAATAGTTTTGCTTGATACAATCATTATATCCTACTGTTTTGTGTTTGAGTAATTTGACAATATCCCTTTAAGTACAGTACCAGTATATAATGAATATATGTTATGTATTAAGTGTCATATTAATAGGGATATAGGAAGCTGACTATAGGTATAACTTTGGGGGTTAAAATGTTAACAATACCTTCATTAGAGGATCAAACTTGGACATATTATACTGACACTCATTATTTCAACTGATTAAAACAAGGAACAATGTAAAGATAAATTAATATGCAATTTTACTTTGTGGGGATTTGACTTCAACTTTACCCAACAGTTTATAAAATGTAAAACACCAATACAAATTAAATATAACTTGATAATAGTAAATACTCAAATACAGTAATACAAACCACAAGTTAATTTGTACAATACATATTACTGTAATTTATTATGCAGGTAACATGTGAGTATAATATGCAAGTAACATATAAAATATCAATAGAAACAGAATATTACTTAATAATACTGTAACACCCCCATTTTATTATGTATGTTATTTAGGATGTTTTTTTTTAATTAATGTATAATTACTAGCTTCACTCACCATAAATACCAGCATTTCTTTCTGGTAACTTTCTTAGAAAATTAGTTGAGTGAGGGATGGAGTCCCAATAGAAGGACGAGATATTTTCGTTGGCGGAACAATATTTGTAACCAATATTAGGAATAATTGTATGCTATGTGGCTGAGGATAAGAAATAATGGGTTGGAGTATTAAGGGAGGTTAAATAATCATTAGTTGTAACTAAGGAATATATCAGGGAGGAAGGAATACTTAATATAATAAGAAACTGTAGCAGGAGGAACTAGTTTGTGTCCGTGTAGGAGCATGGGACTGGGGGGGGCGAGGCGAGAATGAATTGTGGCAAGGATTCACAGTCAGTCTCGTATCATCTTCCCTGGGTGCAGGTAACTACTAAAACAGCTGCTACAAAAGTGACTTCAAGTGTTAATATTGAGGTAATTATTTATTATACATTTGATAGTGATTATTAATGCAGTCTCGTATCATCTTCCCTGGGAACAGCCATATAGCACATTCCGGCAAGGCATTAATAATAATAATACGGGTGTAAATACTGAGAACTTAATAATTGAGATTGCTGGCAAAATTAGAAAGTGTAGACTATCACAATTGTTTCGGCCATTTTTTTTTATATAACTATTATATATATATGTGTATGTATTTTTTTTTATTATTATTATTGATGGGAGGGGGGGAGTAAGTAAAAAAAAAAATTATTATTATTATTTGTTTGTTTAGTGCTGTTCCCTAGCAAAACTCGGAATTATTCCAGTTCTAGAGGGCAGCGGGAGTAGGATTAAGGGAGAGGGGATTGAAAGTTAGGGAGTATATATATAATTTTTTTTTTAATATGAAAATGAATGTAGAAAATAAATTAAATTATAATTAGTGGAGTTTTCCGTTACCGTATACAATACTAATAGACTGTGTCCATACTTAGACATTTTGACTTGATTTAAGACATTGATCGAACCCCCGTTAGAGTAATTCTGGTTACTTACGCACGTGCCTGGGGTTCAAGCTACGTTACCCACCCAGTGTGTGATAACTTGGTTCCTGTGATCAACCTGTGGTTTGGTGGTGGCAGCGTTTACTGACGAGGAACTGGACTTGCCTTTGTATGATTTTTTTATGGTATTCGCAAGGCAAGTTCAGTCCTCAGTCCCTTTTTTTTTTCCAGACCAGGTTGATCCAGTATAAGGATAGAGTATCATACACTGGTGTGTCATTTTTTTTTATTGTAAAAGGCTGTGCTTTTTGTTCCTCCTCCAGTAAAGTAAGGGGGATAAAAATAGCGACGTTACATTGGTGGTAGCTCAAGTGGGATATATCAGACCCAGAGAAATTGTTTTAACGGAGATCCGTGGAATTGGGTCTGATGTTTAAGGTAGGAATAGTAGGACACAGTCAAGTTCCTCGAGAACTGACGGTTGACGGAGCTCAAGTGGGAATTAACGTAAGAGGGGTAAAGGAAAATACAGGAAATAACAATTAGGATGATAACACGCAGTGGCGTGAGAGCGAAAGTCATGGCGGAAGCGTCAGAAATGAGTGAAGTGGTAGTTAACGATACGGATTCAGATGGGGAGGTAAGATTCGAAATGCGGGAATTGAAGTTAATAACCGAACAAATGACTAAGATTGCGATGAAGGTACAAGACTTAGATCAGTTGAAAAACATAGGGGAACAATTTGATAACTTAACGAAACGTGTGAGTGAGTTAGAAAGGTCGGGAGAGACGCAGTTTGTTCGTGTCAGAGAGAGGGAAGTTACACCTCCATCCTCACCATTATTGAGGAGACCCGAACCAGCTTCACGTTCACAGTGGTCCACTATACCTTCTCGAATAGATACTCAATTTTCCCTGCCTGCCACGCACATTTATCAACCACCCGTAACATTTGGCACAAATGCAAACCCAGTATTACAACCTCCATTATCAAATGTCACCTATGATCCTAATGTAACAAACCCTGCAGAAAGTGTTAATACAAACTTGGTTAAACCCCGAGATATTCCAAAACTCGAGTTAGATACATTGCAGAGTTTAGATTCCTCGGCTAGGCTTTGAAGCAGTGGAAAGGTGCACAGACGATTCATGCACTCGTGTAGAGGTAGCGAAGTCTCTAGTAGATAAGGAGCTGGCTGTCTTAATACACACGGCCCAGAAACGGGGGGAGATATTAACATGGTGGGAGTTAAGGGAATATTTCACGAGAGAATTTAAGGTTGAGTTAAACTTTGACCAGGCATGGCGTCAGGGTGATGAATTTAGGTATGAGTGGAATGAAAACCCACAAACATTTGCCCACCAATACAAGTGTCACTATGCAGCAATACAAGGACAGTTCCAAGGGACAGAATAATAAAAAGGAAGTTGCTACAAGGTTTCCCAAGAATCAGTAGGGAAAGATTGGAATCTTTTGTGGATGATCAAATTCCCCTAAAAGATTACCTTGAAAGAGTGGAACACGATAGATTATTATTGATACAGAGACTTGAACCAGCGAATATGTTGTCAGGGGTAGACATACAAATGGCTGAAGTTAATAACAAACCTAAAGTAGAAAAGAAGGAAGAAAGTGAAATAAATAGTTCAACAAAAATGGTAGAAAAATTAGCATCGAAGGTGGAAAAGATGTCATATGAAAATAAACCTCAAACTTCTAGGTATTGTTCTTACTGTAAAACGACCACTCATGACTTGCGAAATTGCTGGAGTAAACCCGAGAAGGGAAAATGTTTTAATTGTTTACGTGCTGGTTGTTGGAGCACTAGTCTTGCCGGTCCTGGGAAGGCTCAGTATAGGCCAGGTCTTAATAATAATACAGGTTATACTAATTATTACCATCAAGCCAGGAACCTAACAAAACCAAAGGAGGAATTATCACCAGTGATAAATTATCACCAGTGAATGGAAAGGTGTGTGCTGCTATTATTGACACAGGCAGTGTCATAACCTTGATAAAAAGAAGTGCGGTTAAGCGGCTAGACTAGGGTTACAGATAGATACGACCAAGGGTAGAACTAATCCTGTAGGAATTACGGGAAAGCTGCTTAAAGTGTTAGGTATGGTGAAAATAGAAGTTAATGTAGGAGATCAAGGAGTATGTAGTCAGTGGGTAACGGTAGTACCAGATTCATATTTGGATAGAGAAATTTTGTTGGGGTGTGAAATAATTAGTAAGGCAAACTTGACTTGGAATTGCAAGGATAAGGAAATGATTTGGGGAGGTGCACCATATCAGGTGAATCATATACAGTTATGACGACGAACCATTCAACAAATAAGGGATCATACCAAGGCTCAAATTATGGATAGTAGTAGACGGAAAGTGCATGTAAAGAGTAATGTAAATATGGAACCACACCAAGCCAAGGTCATACGTGTGGAAGTGAGTGAGACACCCGGTACCACCCTACTGATTAGGCCCCTCAGAAATAGTTCATCACAAACTACTCCCCTGTTAGTAACGGTAGATGCGGAAGGAACTATTCCCATTACCCTAGATAACACCACCAAAATATCTAAAATGATCAAGAAAAATACCATAGTAGCCCTTATTGAGGATGACTCTTTAATAAATGTAGAGCTTAAGGCCCCAATAAATATGATAACAATAAAGAATGAATTGATGCCACATCAGGATACAGTAACGGAACAAGGGACTAGACAGGAAAGATTACAACTATTAATTAACCAACAGAATTGGAAACATCTGGATGATGAACAGAGAAGACAGCTAACACAGGTGGTCCTAACACATGATAAATTGTTTATGCTAGGGGATAAAGAATTGGGGAAAATTGAAGGAGAACCCGCCAACATAGAGGTCGCAAATCCGAACCCATGTAGATCCCCGATGTATCGTTATCCCGAACATGCAAAGGAAACCATTGGTAAGATGTTAAGTGAAATGGAAGAAAGAGGAGTGATCGAACCCTCTAGTGCAGCATGGTTGTCACCAATAGTGTTAGTGAATAAACCAGATGGAACCAAAAGAATGTGTCTGGACTTCAGACGGGTTAATCAACATTTAACGGTAGATGTGTTTCCATTACCTAGGTTAGATGATTTAGTAGGACATGCAGCAGGACATCAATTTTATATAACCTTAGATTTGAAAGATGCGTACTTCCAGATAGAGCTGAATGAAAAAAGTCGGAACTTAACCACTTTCACAGATGGAGTATCATTGTACCGGTTTCGAAGGCTACCTTTTGGTTTAAGTTGTGCCCCAGCCATATTTTCAAGGAAAATGGCTCAGTTATTATCGCCTTTGTTACGTGAGGGTTGGGTGAAAAATTACTTGGATGATGTGATCATATGGGCGGATGATTTTTCTAACTTAATGCAGCGCCTTAAAAGACTATTTCAATTATTCAGTGAACAGGGGGTGAAGTTAAATTTATCTAAGTGTGATTTTGTGAAAAAAGAAGTAAAGTTTCTGGGACATAAGATATCCAAGAATGGTAGTTTGCCAGATCCAAAAAATTTGGAGGCAATTAGTAAGCAAGTACCACCCAGAAATGTAAAAGAAGTGAGGCGTTTCATCGGTATGTGTGGATTTTACCGTAGCTTTGTGCCAAACTTTTCCAAAATTGCCACACCATTAACAAATCTTACAAGAGCTAGCACTGTGTTCAAATGGGATGAAAGATGTCAAGAAGCTTTTGAAAAGTTAAAGGAAAAATTAATTACACCTCCAATCCTAGTCAAATACCAACCTGAGTTACCACTAGTGCTAGTCACAGACGCTAGTGAGGAGTATGTAGGAGGGGTCTTGCATCAAGTACAAGTAGACGAGACAGTCCGACCATTGGGTTACTTCTCGAAAAAACTTAATGCATGTGAGAAGAGGTATAGTGTCACCGACAAAGAGGCAATGGCAGTGGTCTTGGCTTGTCGCCATTATCATCATTATTTGTGGGGAACAACATTCACAATTCAAACAGACCATCAGCCACTAACCAGTATTTTTAGACGTAGAACTAAGTCACCGAGGGTTACAAGATGGATGCTAGAAATGAGGGAATACAATTATCAAATTAAATATGTGAAAGGAAAAGATAATGTCGTGGCTGACCAACTATCTAGGCCAGTGCGGGTAATCTCACGACCACCAGTATTTACATGGTTGGGGTTAACCCAGGAAACCTTTAAGCAAGCTCAAAGACAGGATGACACATGGAGAGAATTAATTGAATATTTTGAGGAAGGTCAAGTGCCCAGGCGGAAAATAGCCCGTGCCACTTTAGACCAGTTCGAGCTGAATGAGGGAATATTATATTTTGTAAAGACTTATGTAGATGACAGCTATTTTTATACTGTGGTAGTCCCTAAGACATTAATTAGAACAGCGCTAGAAATTGCCCATGATCAGTCAGGACACTTTGGACAATTCAAAACTATTAAGAAAGCTGAAGAATTGTATTATTGGCCAACATTAAGATCTGATGTGATGACATATATAAAGAAATGCCTTAATTGCCAGCAATTTAAATACACTAAGGGTCTTTCCCAACAATATAAAGAATTACCACCCATAATAGAACCCTTAGAAAGAATTGCCATAGACCTCACTGATATGACTTCTGGAGCAGATGGAAACAGATATATTCTAACCATCATAGACCATTTCTCAAGGTACACCAAGTTTTACCCACTAAAAAGTAAGCATGCCAAGGGAATTGTTGCTAGGCTAACCCAGTTTGTTACAGACTTTGGCGGGCCTAGATCGGTGCTGTGTGACAACGCCAAGGAGTTTACTGGCC
Source organism: Petrolisthes manimaculis (assembly GCA_034508575.1). Taxonomy (NCBI): domain Eukaryota; kingdom Metazoa; phylum Arthropoda; class Malacostraca; order Decapoda; family Porcellanidae; genus Petrolisthes; species Petrolisthes manimaculis. Next base: position 68,660 of record JAWZYT010001352.1, read on the forward strand.
ACGAGATGCGGACCTGGGCAGACCAGCATGGGGTGGAGCTGCTTTTCTCCACGCCGTATCATCCACAGGCTAACGGGATGATTGAGAGGATGCACCGGACCCTGAAGACGGTGTTGGCCCAGTTGTGCGAGGGCTATCCACAACGTTGGCCTAACCTGCTGGCCGAGTGTCAAAAAGTGATGAATGCAGCCGTCCACAGCAGTACCAGGGTGACGCCGTATGTTGCATTCTTCGGAAGGCATCCATCACACAACATCACAGCACCACTACCGACCATCATGTCTGACCACAACGACGCTGGGAGACTAAAGCGGCTAATACAAGAAGCCAGTACTGTATCTCTCAGGACGTATCGGGCATTTGCCAATAGAAATAGGAAAAATGAAAAAGTAGAACTAGGAACATTAGTGTGGGTAAAACAGGAAACAATAATACCAGGTACCTGTGCCAAATTGAACCAAAAATGGAAAGGACCATATAAGGTGGCAGAAATAATAAGAGATGGTTTGATATATATTTTAGAGGACCCATTTACAGGTAAAAACATCCAGAGGGCTGCAGAAAAGATTAAGCCCTATGTGAGCCACAGTGACCTAATAGTACAGTTAGGGGAATTAGTAGAAAATAATGAACCAGATGATGATGAGGAGGATATTGTACTTCCTCCACGTCATCGACGTCCTCCAAGAAGATTTCTGGAGGAAATGTAGGAAAAGAGGTAAAAACCGAGGCAGAAAAAAAAAATAATTAGAAAAACAGTGAATGAAAATTAATAGAAAATAGGGTAAAAGTGGGAAAGTTACGTTGGATAATGTCATGTTTTACTATAACCTGAAGTCAACACAGGGCAACATTAATGTACGAGCTAGGAACCCAGCTCATAGGTTTTTTTTTATTATTGTGGGTGTTGGAGGACACTTAGTTTTAATGGGAAGAGAAGGAAGGTGGGGAGTGTACACCCTACATGTCCATTGGGCTCTTCCAGTATACAGTCAGAACCTTTGTCAAGGCCCCTGTATCACTTACTGCATTCCGGGTTGTCATACCGTGCGGGATCTGAGGTTTGAATGGAGGAGTGAATGAAAATAGGAATGATTGAATTGAATAAAAGTATACTCAGATCTTGTTAGGGACAATCGCGGATGGGTTTAGTGACGGTAGAACCTTATTGAAGTTCTCCCGGGGTTATGGACTTGACAGAGGAGTCTGACTGGGACGAGGTGTTACTGATATCTATTATGTATTATGTATTATGTATTATGTGTAATGTTAGGTAGAGAAGTTCTTTCTTGCGGGAAGGAAAGACAGTCTAAGGACTGTAAGGGAAAGTTAGCAGTTTATCAACACTGACTAACACGTTAGGGTGAATAATGTCTGATGTTATTTAGTAAGGTATAGCGATAGTGACAAATGGTGTGTATGTTAAGATTAGGGGGAGGGGAATTGAGTTAGGGAAATATATATAAATTAATTTTCACTGTAAGCTCCAGCTAAGGAAGAGGGGACGTGTGTAACACCCCCATTTTATTATGTATGTTATTTAGGATGTTTTTTTTTAATTAATGTATAATTACTAGCTTCACTCACCATAAATACCAGCATTTCTTTCTGGTAACTTACTTAGAAAATTAGTTGAGTGAGGGATGGAGTCCCAATAGAAGGACGAGATATTTTCGTTGGCGGAACAATATTTGTAACCAATATTAGGAATAATTGTATGCTATGTGGCTGAGGATAAGAAATAATGGGTTGGAATATTAAGGGAGGTTAAATAATCATTAGTTATAACTAAGGAATATATCAGGGAGGAAGGAATACTTAATATAATAAGAAACTGTAGCAGGAGGAACTAGTTTGTGTCCGTGTAGGAGCATGGGACTGGGGGGGGCGAGGCGAGAATGAATTGTGGCAAGGATTCACAGTCAGTCTCGTATCATCTTCCCTGGGTGCAGGTAACTACTAAAACAGCTGCTACAAAAGTGACTTCAAGTGTTGATATTGAGGTAATTATTTATTATACATTTGATAGTGATTATTAATGCAGTCTCGTATCATCTTCCCTGGGAACAGCCATATAGCACATTCCGGCAAGGCATTAATAACAATAATACGGGTGTACCTACTGAGAACTTAATAATTGAGATTGCTGACAAAATTAGAAAGTGTAGACTATCACAATTGTTTCGGCCATTTTTTTTATATAACTATTATATATATATATGTGTATGTATTTTTTTATTATTATTATTGATGGGGGGGGAGTAAGTAATTTTTTTTTATTATTATTATTTGTTTGTTTAGTGCTGTTCCAAGCAAAACTCGGAATTATTCCAGTTCTAGGGGGCAGCGGGAGTAGGATTAAGGGAGGAGGGATTGAAAGTTAGGGAGTATATAAATATATATTTTTTTAATATGAAAATGAATGTACAAAATAAATTAAATTATAATTAGTGGAGTTTTCCGTTACCGTATACAATACTAATAGACTGTGTCCATACTTAGACATTTTGACTTGATTTAAGACATTGATCGAACCCCCGTTAGAGTAATTCTGGGTTGCTTACGCACGTGCCTGGGGTTCAAGCTACGTTACCCACCCAGTGTGTGATAACTTGGTTCCTGTGATCAACCTGTGGTTTGGTGGTGGCAGCGTTTACTGACGAGGAGCTGGACTTGCCTTTGTATGATTTTTTTATGGTATTCGCAAGGCAAGTTCAGTCCTCAGTCCCTTTTTTTTTTCTAGACCAGGTTGATCCAGTATATGGATAGAGTATCATACACTGGTGTGTCATTTTTTTTTATTGTAAAAGGCCGTGCTTTTTGTTCCTCCTCCAGTAAAGTAAGGGGGATAAAAATAGCGACGTTACAATACTGTAGGGTAAATTTACAGAAGTACTAGGTTCACTACTATATATTGTATATTTTTGAATCATTACCCACTATTTGGACCATTCTATGACACTTTCAAAATTAGTCTGACCTAACCTAACCTATTCCACAGCAACCTACCGGGACCTAACCTGGGCAAACTACCGGGATATAACCGGTGTAAACAATAAAGTGATTGGGCAAATTTCCGGGACCTAGCCGGATGTGGTAACACTGCAATCTTAGCCAAGAACCATGTAATAATACCAATAATAGTACTGTAGATACGGTAAATTTTTACAAGTTGCCACAACTGGATTTCACTGGAATTATTGTTTATTTCCTAGAAGGAATTAGTGTGACTACCGGGACCTAACCAGGGCAGACTACCGGGACCTAACCTGAGCAGACTACCGGGACCTAACCTGGGCAGACTACCGGGACCTAAGCAGGAAAAATATACAGTAGAAATTAGTCAGACCTCACCTGACCTGACCTAACCTAATCTGGAATGGGACACACTACCGGGACCTAACCTAATCTGGACTGGGACACACTACCGGGACCTAACCTAACCTAATCTGGACTGGGACACACTACCGGGACCTAACTTGGGCAGACTACCGGGACCTAACTATAAGAGGTAACTACTGTTATGGAACATTTGCAGAAGAAATGGTATATGGAAAAGTTGTTTGTAATAGTGAAATATAAACACTGGTAATAGTAAAAATTTTGAAATCGAGTTGTGGCAACTTGTAAACATATTCCTAACAAAATAACATGGCTATAATACCAATAGCCTAATATTAAAAAAGTGAAAATCACAGTTGTGTTGGTGTGAAACCTGCAGAGGGAGTTTCATTACCGCCATTACTCACACACACTCAAACTGCCTCAACCTGACCGGAGCCGGACCACCCAAAATATCATCGACAGATCTACCGGCGACCGTTCAGGCCGCCTGCTCAGTCCTGTCTTTCCTTTGATAGTTAAAGCCTACATATTATAAGTACCAACATACGCTTACGTTTGCCTGAACTTCTTCTGGTAGTGGTGGATGTGAAGCAGGAACTGGTGTTGGTCACAGTCAGTGTCTTCCTCCATTTCACCCCGTAGGGGGGTATTGCCTATATTAATTAATGTGGGCAATACTTACAGGGTTTTGGCGCCCCTTCGGCCCCAGCCATTAGCTTTCAGTTCTTCAACTGTCCCTCTTTTCTTTTCATTTCCTTACTGCTTGCTGTCACACCTCTCTATCACCTTTTTCTGGCGCTATAGGACCTCGATGTTCAGGCGCCTAATATCCATCAATCAAATCCTCCATTTCAGGGTTTTGTTGGGAAGGGTGAGGTAGTGAGGTAGTGCATATAGTGGTAATAATGGTAGTGGTGCCTTGACACTGTTCTCCAGGTGGAGTGGACAAGGCAACATTGACCGGTGACAGATCTGAGAGTCAGGGATTATGACGGACACTCTGCTACTACCGGTACCTCGGCGTGCCGGCTTGCTGCCTCGTTTCTTGGTGGTGGACTGGTGACTGGTGGTCACTGAGTGGTGGTGCCGCAGGGTTGCCAGATACTTCACTTGGAAATGGGACAGACTCGTTATGAAAAACGGACTTTTGCCCTCAGAAAGGGACAAACCATAAAATATACAAAAATAATGCTGACATTGCATTGTTTTGCCAAGAGAGCCACTTAAACTCATTTTCCCAAGACTTATTATAAGTTCTGGCATCATTATATGTTTTCTTCCACTTGCCCATTCGGCACTGTTTGAGTGACTAAATTTATATTCCAGAAAAATAGGTTTGGCTACTAAAATCACTGCATGCTTATAGCTCATAACATATTTGGACACAGCCTTTTGATTGATATATCACAAATATTTAACAATAAGGAACGCAACTGTATTCAGTCAAAGAGGCACCGATCTTCTAGCACCTACTGCCCCAGCCACCAACCTGAGTCAAGACCACTGTTGCCAGTGGAAGTTTACAGAATCCCCAAGATTGCCGCACCAAAAATTCCAAGAAATTCCAAGATCAACATAACATAATGCGTAATGCACATTTATAATAGTATATATTTTAAAATATGCTTAAGAAAACATAATCACTTATAAAGTTAAGACTGAAGAAAAACAATGATATCTTACTGATGTTGAGAAATATCTTCATCATCCCCCACATACAGAGTTGTCATATCATTCCTCCTCTTTCTGCCTTGGATAACATCCTTTATGAGAGTATTTGACGGTTCCCAGCTATGGTATGGAACAACTGTCCGGAATGGAGTCAGTCTCAATCCACTCATAGCACTACATCAGTACATCTATACATCCTAGTTTTCATGTGTCCAGTTCCTGTTCATCCCGTGGTCACCACAAAAAAAACAGGCTAATTTTGCCTCTCAGTAGCCACGAAATCTAATCGAATATGAATATAAGTGAAGGGAAAGATAGTAGGGGTAGGATAGGTGAAGGATAAGTAAGAAGAGGTGAATTTAATTAACAAATTAAGTTAATGTTTATGAGAACTAAAAAAATCCAAGATTTACTTGATTTTGTACTGTAAATACCAAAATGCCCAGGTTGAGTCTAAAATCCCAAGATCTTGTGAAAAATTCCAAGCACTGGCATCATTGGTCAAGACCACACAGTACCACGAATAATTACTGACTATTACTATCCCACGGTTCCCCTCTCCCCTCCCTATCCCTCGCAAACCGAACAGGTGCTGGACGCGTGAGTTTGAAGCGGACCAGACGTACATTAAAAATTATTTACTGGTGTATTTAGAGTAAGTGATACAGCCTCAGACAGGGCAGTAACAGAATATACTTGGAAAAAGGACAGAAAGGGACAGATTTAGGTTGTCCCTTTTTCTTAAAAATAAAACGGACAACAGACCCTGAAAAGGGACAGATTGTCCTTAAAAGGACAAATCTGGCAACCCTGTCCAGGTGCCGTTGTAGCAAAATGAAATGAAGACTTTTCAGAGTCCCCGTGCGTCCATACTGCGCATGCGTGGGTGGTTGGGCTGCCAGGTGTTGCTAGCGTGGGTGATTGAGTTGCCAGATGCTGTCATATCCTACCCTACTATATACATGTATTTTATATGCCTATTTTTAAAATCGTATACAGTTACTTCATTTTGCTACACCGTGGGTGGTGGTGGTGGGTCACGTGGGTGTCTGGGTGAATGGTGATGGTGGCAGGGTTGCCAAATCAGCGGAAAAGTCGCTAGATCTAGAGACTTTATTAGTGCTCACACTGCGACAAAATTTTCCATCTAGCGACTATATAGCGGTATTTTCTGGAGGCAAAACGTTTTATCACAATAAGTTCGGGTGACAGTTATTTATCACACAGTCTAGGTATATTTGAAGTATATGAGGGAAATAACTTATAGTAGCAACATATTGTGGCAAGTAGCAATGGATATTTTGTCCCTCCCACACTCTAATGCTGCAGATGTAGATCGTCTGTTGAACTTATAGTAAAATCCAAAGTCCGAAACATACTGCATACTGACACAGTCAATTGAATTTTGCGTGTTCGCTCTGTCGTGCAAAGAAGTGAGAAATGTTGTTACACTTATGAATTTCCAAGAAGTGTCACAAGCAAGATTAGCACTATGTAGACATACTGATTGGATTCTTACAAAGAAGGAACATCATCTTCGGCTTCAAGAAATTATATCCTTTCCTTCTACTAGTTCAAATGTGAAATCCAAGGCCTGTTTTAAAATATTACAGTATTATCATTTGGGCTGGGAATAATATAGCGATATTTTACTAATTTTAGCGGAATTTTGATGCATATCTAGCGACATTCTGTCAGAGACATTTGGCAACCCTGGATGATGGTGATGGTGGTGGTGGGTGAATGGTGATAGTGGTAGGTGGTTGTAGATCAGGATAAAATGACTATGGAGGCAAACCATTTCTCTCGACGGTGCCTTGGAGGAGGTTAAAAAGACGACCCATCCCTTCTTCAGATCATCAGACAACAACAGTCTTGATGCAGAACACACAAACACTTCTCACCTTTCAAGGTCAGGGTTATAAAAGAAGGGATAGTCAACTATAACCCTTGAGGTGGTTGTATGACTAGAAGTTTGGACAATATTAATCTTTATTGTAGAAAGATATAGAGGTGAATGTATAGCTATATAAACTGGACAATATTAATCCATCCATATTGTAAAGGGATATAGAGGTCAATGTATGGACAACATTAATCCTTACAGTAGAGGGATATAGAGGTCAATGTATATGTTGACAATATTAATCCTTATTGTACAGGGATATAAAGGTCAATGTATATGTTGACAATATTAATCCTTAATTGTAGAGGGATATAAAGGTGTGTATTGCCATCAGGACACATGTAACTCTGAATGTTATGTTATGATCAGTTATTTTCATCAGGCTTCCTAGTATTATACTCTACTGTACTGTACTTATATAATTTATTGAATATACTAACACAAGGTCTGTATAACCACAACACAATAATTATCACCATAACACAACCAATGTAATTCAGTGGTATTGGTTAAGATTGGTTTGGTAGGTATATAATAAATCACCTTTACTATACCAATGATGTAATCTGTACTGTAGTGAAAATACGGTGAGCTGTGACGCGGTCCAGCGGCGCCGCAGTGTGTGTGTTAATGCCATTCTACGGCGCCGCCGCATAGTGGGACTACGGCCGACAGACAATGATTTGGTTTAATTTGATAATATATTTGTATCTAAGTAGTTTTTGTATGTTTGTACTGATATTTAAAAATAAACATACTGTATGTATATCACCACAAAATATTCATGAATATTGAAGTTTTAAAATAAAAAATGGTAGAGAACTTTTCCTTGATAATCGAGTTGTAACTTCATTGATCACGTGTTACTTTGGTAATTATTACATTGTTTTGTTTTACTGCAGTACTTAAATTAAACTTGTTCTTATTTATAAATAAATTAATTGGTGCATTATTTGAATGAAAGATACTATTTGTACTCAAGAGGTTCTGTAGTGTATGTACATTCATACCTTCGTTTATACACAAATCAGCTTCTACAACCCTACCACTTTACTGGGAGTCATAAAACCTTAAGTCATCTCATTCTTTATCTCACCTCAGCCCCAAGTCCACCTCTTCACTCTTTGTGGTATAAAGATTTTTGGTAAACCCAAATTTCATTTACTTTTCACTTGCAATTCAAGAATACAGCCTGAAAAGTACAAGTACTGTAACCATACTACAGTATAAAGCAGAATTATAACTTTATTGACTCAAAGTCAATACAAGGTTAGGAGAGTACTGCGTAGTTATTTAATTGGTGGCCTTCTGGCTGAAGCTGTACATTTATCCATTTTCATTGGCATTTTGACTGACTTGGGGTGATTATGTAAATAAATTACTATCTGTTAATACCAAATTGTGTTGTTATGCATAAATGTACAGTATTTAATAAGAATGTCAGCTGTCAATTGCTGCTGATTAAGCTTATCTTCAGTAATTTCTATTCCATCTGGCAAGTTCAAGTTGACTTACACAGCTATAAACCACTCTGGACAAATATCATGTTAATAGTGGTTAAACTGCTTTATAGAATGGTTGTTCTTCCTCAATATCAAGCCACATTTAATAAACGACGCGCCAAATTGTGTGTTAACGGAGGTAAAACTGTACGTAACTACAGAATCTGCAAGTGATGTCTGGGTCAAAGGAATGTTTGACTTACCGGTAATAAATACTGTACTGTATAGCGATTTCTCATCAGGCAAAAATGCCACTTTTTGTTTCCAGTTTACATCACACCCATTCTGTCTATAAAGTTTAAGTCCAGTAATCTCTCATGCATCCGAACTAATAAGAGCCCAAGGGGTTCAGATAGTTTAAAAATCCAGATAATGTAATGATAAGTAAGTATTTTACAAACAATGCTCTATATTTTATGTTCATTTAATGTATACCTATCCACAGAAATAATCAAAATGAAGTTTATAGTACGGTATGATGTATGTACTGTGTAAAAATACAATACTGTAATTTAATTTTAATAATCAAGATCTTTATTATCTCAATTGTTTGTACAGTCGTTACGATAGAGAAGAATAGGCAAGGTTAAGATAGGTTAAGTTTGGCATACTGAAACACCATCTCAACAATAAAACTGTAGAATGAGCGATAATAAACAGGATAAGCGAATAAGAGGCGGGAACTGTAGAAGATAAACATAAATTAATTAAATGTGTAATTAAACTGAGAGTGATCTGTGAACACCAAGAAAACTGCACCAAGAGTGAATATTTGGTAGCAGAGAAGCACAGGTGGATGTGCAAAGGTCATCATCTTATGTTAGGAGCTACTTTATATATTCTATAATATAAGTTTCTCAGATACATTTTTATGGTAATATTTGTTGTTGTTGTTGTTAGGATAGTGTCAGCTATCGGATAATGCAGGTTCGGATACTTGAGAGAATACTGTATTGTACAATGTACAGAGGACACCTGCCATTGATGACTGTCAACACTATAGCAGACTACTCTTGAGGGAACTTGTCTCAGTAGGCCTATAGGCTAAAAAAAAACCTGCCACATTTTAGGAGGCAATCAAATACAGTAATGATCCCAAAAACGAAAGTCAAAGGTAAATAAATTAATACAGACCCATTGAACTGACAAACATTGGATATAAAATAATGATGGCTGTTTTGAGAAATGGCATAGAAAAGCAAATAGAGAAAAATAATTGTGGGAAAGACAACCAAAGTGGATTACAGGAGGGAGGGTAGAAAATAACCCTCTCATTTAGAGGTATTGTATACAAAATACATATGGAAATAGAAAAGCATTAAGGTGGGTTTACACGGGACAACATGAAATGGGTGTTGCCGGGCCCTTCCCTTCCCGGCTATATTGTGGCAAGTCCCAACTGTCGGAGTTTTGTTCCCGGCAGCGGCAATACACCAAGGGAGGTCACGTTGAAAATATGAAAAAAATACCCATCGTCAGTAAAGCATAAACACAAACATACACATATACACGAACACACACAAACATAGCCTACACACGAACACACACCCATACACATACACGAATACACACGAACACATTCACACACACCACACACGAACACAAACGCACACATATTGGTTGTCTGTAAAATTCACCCAAATTACTCATCTTCAATATTTTGGTTATGACTGTACACATTTCATTCACACACACACCCTCTCCCCCACTCTCTCTCTCTCCCTCTCTGTCACAACCCCTACCCCTCTCTCTCTCTCTCTGTGTAACTAATAAATATCAGATATACTTCGAATACCTCTAGAGTCAGTAAATAAATGCACTACAGGTAGTTATAAGATAAGATATCTTCAGAGGAGGAAAACTTTGTTGAAAAGGCCAAGACCCTTATTATTTAGGTGTGTAATATAAACAAATACCTAACATATGCCCAGCGTATTAATAAGGAACTGTCCCGCTGTAGACAGGCCCAGTCCACAGAGAGGCGTCAATGATCTTATTCAAGTGTACGAGTAACAACCTGGCTGATAAAAATACATTTAAAAATCAGAAGTGGACTGAGTGTGTGATGTGTGGCGAGGAAAAAGATCTGAAACATTTCATCTTGCATTGTGTGACATACGAAGAAGTGAGAAGAGAAAACCTGGCAGGGGGACATTATAATCGGGAACCTACTATTTAACAACAATATAATCGAAAACAGCAAGGAAATAGTGTACAAGTTATGGAAAATAAGAGAAAAAAAAATTAAGAATAGTTCATCAAAGGACATAAATAGATATTTCAAACTAGACCCAAGCGTCAAACCACGTATAAAAGTATCATTAGGAAGGACCGATACAAAGGCAACACTTCCGACATAAGCTACAACTCCTACTTACCTTAACGTTAGATTATAATGTAATAAAACTATGACACATTAACTCACAACACTAGAATAATAATATTATTACCAACAGAACCTTCCCACCTTGTTATCAAACCACACACCTTAGATTATAATAGGATTATATAGGATTATAGTAGGCCGTTGTCACACTGCGGCCTCGCCGTATCGGCGGAGACGCAAATCCTGTACCATGTCACATACAGTGGTATTGAGCACAATTTGTACTAATATTAATTAAGTACATGACGGTATTATTACAGAAGTACTGTATTCTTGACCAACAGGGCCACAAAGTGTTAGGTTCCGGGAATTTGCCCCGGTCACTTTATAATAGGTTACACTAGTTATATCCTGGTAGTTTGCCCAGGTTAGGTCCCGGTAGTCTAGGTTAGGTTTAGGTCAGACTAATTTCCAAATTATGTTAATGTAAAACGTGGCCCCATCTCCGAGAGAAACACCATAGATGAACAATGTCTTATTAAAGGGGGGTATCACACTATAATATAGCACCGCGTACGAGGTATACGCAGGACTGGCGGAATAACATTCTGAGAACGAGGAATCGAGGCGGCATTCGTGGGACAAAGATGGAATGGATACCCTAGCCAAGACCATTCCTCCTATACAGAATCAAGTCAATATATAATGTATTTATATACATTAATTCTAAGCAAAAAAGGTGGATTAATATCAGAAAACATTTGTGCAATACAAATATTATCGAGAAACAACAAAAAACACAATTAAAGTAGAAAATACGATGTCAATATTTTGCTGTGTTTACATCAAATTGATTGTCAAGACTCCCGTGAGGCCGAGACCCAACAAGTGTTTTTAACCCCGTGTAGCCCGGCACCAGTGTGATTGCTACTGGCCATACATTCCTGCAGGTTATTAATTCCGCCAGTCCCGCGTGTACCTCGTATGCGGTGCTATATTACCTACATAATAAATTATGTTACTCTATATAAGAGTTTAGGAATAAATAGATACAAAAGATTCTTACCTTTCTCATCTCATCAAGTCGTCAGTTCTCGTATAAAATTTCATCTATATTAATCCATGACTTTTCCTTACAGTTTAGTAACGATAGAGTAGGCCTATACTTTTGTACTTTTTTTTTCTCAAAGAACTGGTTTGTGTTGGACATGTTTTATATATAACTAAAGTTAAATAAATCCACGTTAATCTGGTTGTGTTTCCTGGCATACTTTGAAGGAATCAAACTATTACTATCCCCATATAACACAAACTTAATTAATAAAAGGTATTTAAAGTTAGAATTATTCAGTTTATACATTACGTTAATTATAAATATTTTGTGTGCTCTCAAGAAATAAATAAAGGTAAAGATACCGACATTTTAACTAACGTTAGATAATTATTTTCAACACTCACAATAATTATATATATTTTTTTATATTGTGGACAAAGGCGGTAATAATGTTTTGTGATAATCACATTTCTATTATATGACACACACATCCCCACCTCACACAAGTTAATGGTAAACTGACAATATTTTACCGCCAAATTGCCGGTGTCTTCAAACCTTGGCTATATTCCTTCATAAAACCAGCCCAATATCCAGCCAATACTAGCCCAAACACTCAACCATATAACCAATTTGTTGATAATTATATTGACATTTAATTCAATTAATATAAATAATATTTTATAATACCTGTCAAGTACTGTAATATCATAAAAATAACCCTACAACATTAAATACATAACCCAGTTTGTAGAAGTAACTAGCCATATTGGGCGTGAAAATATCTTTATAAAGCAACACTGCTCAATGGAGAGAAAAACTGTTGAAATTTCAAATTAGTATACATTGTATATTTGGAATTGTTTTGTGTGTGTGTGTGTGTGTGTGTGTGTTATTTGGGGTTAACGTCTATCGGCTACATAATGGTTATTAATTAAGGCGATATATTTATAGTGATAGAGTGTATACTGTACAGTATATGTGGGAAAATGTATGTGTGTATGTCAGGGTGTATATGTTATGGTCATTTAGGAAATATATTTATACTGATAGAGTGTATATGTGGGGAAATGTATGTGTGTATGTCAGGGTGTATAATGTATGACTGTGTGTGTGATGTGGTGGGCAGGGTAGGCAAGGCAGCAATGTGTGTATGTCAGGGTGTGACTGTGTGTGTGTGTGTGTGTGTGATGTGATGGGCAGGGTAGGCAAGGCAGCAATGTGTGTATGTCAGGGTATATAATGTGTGACTGTGTGTGTGTGTGTGTGTGTGTGTGCAGGGTAGGCAAGGCAGCAATGTGTGTATGTCAGGGTATATAATGTGTGACTGTGTGTGTGTGTGTGTGTGTGTGTGTATGTGTGTGATGTGATGGGCAGGGTAGGCAAGGCAGCAATGTGTGTATGTCAGGGTGTATAATGTGTGACTGTGTGTGTGTGTGTGTGTGTGTGTGATGTGGTGGGCAGGGTAGGCAAGGCAACAATGTGTGTATGTCAGGGTGTATAATGTGTGACTGTGTGTGTGTGTGTGTGTGTGTGTGTGATCTGATGGGCAGGGTAGGCAAGGCACCAATGCAGGACTCAGGAGGTCTGTCTGTGTTGTGATGACCATTTTCGACTCTGGCAAGAGTTTGGACAAGCAGACGTTTGTTGTGTTTGTTATTTGTGGTTAACGCCTATAATAGACTATGTAATGGTCAATAAGGTGATATATTTATTATGTAAAAGAGTGTATGTGGAGTAGTGTACGTGTGTGTGTTAGGGTAGCCTATATGTGTGTGTGTGTGTGTTAAGACGATATATTTATTAAATTATAAGTAACAGAGTATGTGACTTTGTGGAGTAGTGTATGTACGTGTGTGTGTTAGGGTATATATATGTGTGTGTGTGTGAGTTAAGGCGATATATTTATTAAGTAACAGAGTGTATGTGGAATAGTGTATGTGTGTGTGTGTGTATTAAGGCGATATATGTATTAAGTGGAGTAGTGTAAGTGTGTGAGTTAAGGTGTGTGTCTGTGTGGAGAGAAGTGTAATAAATTAGGTCCGGCCTGTCCTGTGGGGTGAGAGGCGGTCGGTGTGTGTATTATGTACTGTACTATGTGGGTGTTTTTCATCCGGGCCCCAGGCCAGTTGTAACGGACGGATCAAGGTCCAGCAGGAATCAATCCCTGGGATATATCCCTTGATCTATATACGACCGGATGAAAGTAAGCCTTACTTGAAAATTCGTCCATCTTTGCCTGCCGCCTGTGTGTGTGTGTGTGTACGTTCAGCAGGTCAGGCCAAGCTGTCGGTAAATGTATACTTTTTTGTTCAAACTCTTTTGGGCCGAATTTAACGCAAGAAGCAGAATTGTATGAGCTTTTCAATACTGTCATCAGAATAGGTATGTATATCACCAAGAGTTTCCGAGTGAATAGATAAAAATTGTGTGACTTTCTGATGGTGGTAGTAGTGAGGGAGATATAGTACAGTCCCGCTCATAAACTATAGGCTACATCTTTTATCCTTTTCCATCATTAAATTTAGTTGTTTTTTGGCATTTGTTATACATAATTTGTTTTGTAGGATATTGTTTTCCAGCCCTGTGAAATTCCGATATTCTTTTATTTCAGTGCCTTGGAGCACCACATGATGATGATGATGATGATGATGATACGATAAGCAGACCTACGTACTGTACGTGATTACTTGAAAAATACAAGCCTTACTGTATGTATGTGTACTTTTAAAGTTGGATATTGTGCTCAGTATTATACAGATCAAAGTAACTTTCTACACACACACACACACACACATGTTACTGGAAGTAAATTATCAGTACAGTATAGGGGATGACGTGGCTGTTGTTACAATGTCATTATTACCATTCTCATTTCCATTTTGACTACGTACTCTCTTTTACTGGAAATAATTTACCATTTTTCACATCACCTACGTCATCATCAACAGTTCCATAAAGGAGTTAGATACCTCTAAGAAGGTCTATAAAAAGTACTGAGAATATAATTATGGAGTGCCTGGGAAGTTATTGAGGGCAGTGAAGAGTTGATATGAGGGTGCAAGAGCGGCAGTCAGGGTAGAGAGTGAGCAGAGTGAGTTCTTTGAATATTATTGATTGCATGGCCCAGGTATACATACCTGGGCCATGATTGAGTGTAGGGTTAAAGCAAGGTTGTGTAATGTCCCCTTGGTTGTTCAGTGTATATATGGATGGAGTCATGAAAGAGATACAGGGAAGAGCAGTGGATGTTGGTGTTCCCATGATGGGGGAGGGGAGTGAGTGGAAGCTTCCTGTGCTGCTGTTTGCTGACGATACAGTACTGGTGAGTGACAATGAGTGGGAGTTGCAGGGTCTGGTGAACATGTTTCGAACTGTGTGCGAAAGACGGAATTTGAAGGTAAATGTGGGAAAGAGCAAAGTTATGGTCTTTGAGAGAGGGGCAGCCACAGACTGTTAGGTGAGGTTGAATGGCCAGGTTATGGCGAATGTCAGCTCATTTAAGTATCTGGGCAGTGTGATGAGTAAAGATGGAGGTTTGGAGGATGATATGCAGGAGAGGGTACAACAGGGCAAGAGGGTTGTAGGAACACTGAAGTCAGTGACAAGGAATAGGGCGATGAGTATGAAAGTGAAGAAGACCCTGCATAATAGTGTTGTAATCCCAACACTGACATATGGGAGTGAAGCGTGGACGATGACAGAGAGGCACAGATCAAGAGTGAGAGGTGTGAAAATGAGTTACCTGAGAAGCTTATGTGGAGTGACATGGAAAGATAGATTGACAAACGAAGAAGTGCGTGAACGATGCAATGTGGATGTGGATGTGCTGGAGAGTGTGAAGAGGAACACCTTGAGCTGGTTCGATCATATAGAACGTATGGGGAGCGAGAGATTGGTCAAGAAGGTGTATGAGAGTGAGGTGGAGGGATGGAGAGGAAGAGGCAGACCGAGAACGAGATGGAAGGATGGAATTAGGAGGTATATGAGCGAAGGAGGAGGGATGCCAGTTAACAAGGGATAGGAATGCATGGAGGCATTTCATTTGTGGCCACCCCCCCCCCCCCCCCCCGGGGATTAAGGCGGCTGGCGATAGATAGATAGATAGATAGATAACCTCTTTATTATTGATTTTGCCATTATTTGAAAAATATATAGATCTACGGTATATATGATTGATACAACTTTGCTATGCCCCTCAAAAACGACAAGAAAAATATACGTTGCAATAAATCACATCAATATCACTTTATATCTCGATCAATAAGAAGACACTTTTGTTGAGCCCTGTAATCCATGGGTGTGGATGGTAAAACAATATAATTTATGACCATCACCATGAGTTGATTGATAAAAAACACTAAATCTTCTTTTTTTTGTAGTAGGCTAGTTGGATAATTCTGCCATCCTCCTATGTCCCTGTTCACCAAATAGTATTTAGATACTCGGCTGTAAGAGCAAGGGAATGAACAGGAAAATCTTTGTTCAATGCCCACCCAACTTCACTCACTCACAACAAGGGATTCACCTGAAACACACACATACATACACACACAGATTGCCTGATGACATAATATTGGTGATACAACAAGGATATCACCAGTAACATGTCTTTATTATCCTCACACTCCCAACAAAAAATAACACTCCTCTCCTCGATTCCCCTACCTCCCCCCCCCCCCCGAGATCCCACCACCCATTCCCCCACACCCAGAAACAGTGCACACACACACACACAGACGACAACCAAGCGCCTGTGAGGTGCAGATTGCTGCCATCAAGGGAACTGTCACCATTCTGAAGAGGGCCCTTCGATACAAGGAATTCAACGCTTAGGGTTCAACTATAGGCCTCAGGGAGAGGCCCATTGCTACCCCGCAGAAAATTCTGCTAAGAAGAATATAAAAAGAGAGAGGAGAGAGAGAGTGTCTGTGAGTTACAAGTTTTAATCATAACCCCCTCCCACCCCCAACAGTATCACCAAACCCTCCCTTCCATCCTCCCTCCCTCCATCACTAGCCTACCTCCCCCAACCCCCATCATCCCCCTTCCCAACCCCCACTCAACCCAAGGAACGTCCCCCCCCCCAACTTGTCTTCCCATCGATTCAAATCTCCTTACATTCCATCCCATCCCATACTACTCCACAGTAACCCCCTCCCTCACTAAGGCACCCCCATCCCCCCCCCCAAGCATCACACAGAGAGGTTGAAAATCGAATTATATCCCCCTCTCATCCCCCACCAGTCCCATCCCTCATCCAATACCCCTCCATAGTCACCCCCTCCCCTCTAACACCCTACCCCTACCCTACGTACACACCCCTATACCTCCCCAACATCACACAAAGAGAGGGAGAGAGAGAGAGAGGTTGGTCAGTTACACCATGCCCCCCTATCCCCGATGACACCCGTCCCCCCCCCCTAGCCCTACTACCCCCCCCTCCCCATCCATACCCACCTTCACCCATGGAGGTATAATCAAAGAGGAGGCGGCATGAGCCGCTCGTCCTGTACACCCAAAGTGAAGCAAGGGGCGGAGCCTATTACCCTACCCCCCCCATAGACTCAAAACATTGCCTCGCCCGCTTTACTCCCATTATAATTATGGTCTTATTTTCTCATATATCCTATAATCATAGCCAGAAAGAGACTTGAATTTGTTCCATATATGATAACTACATAAAATCATCCAATTCTGTATATTATCAAAAGTACTTAAACCCATTAAATATCGCTGTTTCCAGCTGGAGCATTACCTCTTCTCGCAAACTTTTCCTAGGAGTATGAATGAAAGAATGAATTGATTAATGAATGAATAGCTTATTTTATGCAAAAAGTATAGTATAAGAGAAGGTGATAGCTTACACACCAACCCACAGACCGTATTATAACGTTACAGAGAAATAACAACAAGTACAGTTGACCACACGTGAATCTGGTATGCCTCGCTACTTGCGAGATACCTACAACAGGAAGGAAAGTGAGCAAAAGTTATAGTTTGTTGACAAGCAGATAGTAATAATATTTTACTGTCTGCCTGTCAACAAACTACATCTTTTTTCACTTAAATTTCCTTTCGTTGTAGCCACCTCACAAGTAACGAACCATAGGCCTACCAGCTTCATGTGTAGTACGAGAGGAACTGCGGCGGATGAATGTGTTGGTGTGAGTGTTTGGTAGAATGAATGTGAAATTAGGTATAGATTGCCGACACATACATCTGTGTTTACAGCAGAACTTTTTGCAATAAACAAAGCCATAGACTATGCAGTAAATTCTAGTCATAATTCAATTGCCCTTCAGGCAATTTTCTCGTGTCAAACCGTTTCTAATGAAATCCAGGGTCGCATCATTAATAAGTTGCACTTATACAACAAGTCCTTCCTCTGTTCTGGGTGTCCGGACACTGTCGTATTTATGGCAATGAACGGACAGATTTTTACTTGAAATTTTGGCGGTGAAGCTCGAGGGGACTTGGGACGTCCCTCGTGATCTACAGTCATGTCTATCTCTCGGAAGGAAATCAATTTATCTTCGGTGGCAAAGTGAGTGGACCAGACTTAAAGGTAAAATTAACAATAAAAAATTACGTACTGTATAAATTATATTATAAGGTTACAGTAAGGTACACATAGGCCTATATATATAGAAATAATCCATCTGGGCTTGGTGTTTCTATTCACTGATTAACTTATCAGTTAATTAAGTATACAATAATTTATAAAGCTATGTAAAAGAATATAAAAGCTTGAAAGAAAGATATAGCAAGTGGTGGCACTGTGCTAAACGAGTTGTTATTTGGGCTCCAATGTTGTCTTTTGACTTATTTGCCCAAAGTGGCCTCCTCTGGGTATCTCTTGGGAACCTGTGCAATGTTTTGCCCATTTCTGGGCGCGTTGAACAACCCTATGCTGTACAAAAAGGCATATTTTACTGTGGCTATAGGGAGACTGACGGAGATGTTGGTGTTCAACATGGCGCCTGTGTGTCACGTGACTCTCCTCAACCAATCAGCATCCAGCGTTAATAGCTCGACTGAAACCTGCCCGGCCAAACTCTCTATATATCTATGGCTCTGACTGGGGTGGTCAGTACTATAGGTAGTGTCTGGTTGTAGTCTTGGGTGGTCTGAGATGGAGGTGTGATGACTGGTAGGTTGTTTATAGGTGGTGTCTGGGAGACTGGAGTACAGTAGTCCTGGGAGGTCTGAGATGGAGGTGTGATGACTGGTAAGTTATTGACACTGACTTGGCAGGCAGTAGGGACGGTAACACGGTATCAGGTCGAAAAGACAACCTACTCCACCAGCAACAAACGTAACAGCAGTCTTGACACAAATGGTGATATTGTCTGTGTCTTGTTGTTGTGTGTCAAAGTGTGGTGGAATCTTCCCTTCCTTCCTTGACACAGATAAATGTCTGTGTCTTTTTGCAGTGTTATTGTTGTAGTTCCCCAGAGTGTCTGGCCGAGCACTCCCGAGTTTGGTTGACCGAAGCCGCGCAGATTCTCGGACCCCCAAAAGAGAGCCAGGGAGATAGTGAGAAGGCAACATAAGATGGGATAACTGACTCACGATAATGTACTCCAAGCCAATGAACACATCAACAGTATACCCTCCCTTGTTGTGCCACCCAATCCGGCGATATCGCCAGCTGCCCAGAAGGAATGAGAAATATAGTAATTTATTATCAATATTTAACAATAAATATTGATCGTGTGAGGGCGATATTGATGGTATTGACACTACAAAATATTGACGGGTTTGGAAATATTTCTGATATTGATAATATATATTGACGGTGTGAGGCGATTATTGTCAATACTGTCAGATTCCAGTGTTAACGGTCAGTGTCACTCAGACTCAGTGACCGTCAGTCTAATGAGAGACAGAGTCAGACAGATTAGGCTAAGGTGTGGTAAAGGATGCCAAACTCCTTATTTCTGGATAAAACCAGCAGTCCTCACCAGGGAAAGTTGATGGAGAGGTGGGACAGCAAGCACGAAGGAACCGGAGGGACAGTTGTAAAACTGAAAATGATTGGCTGGGGCCGAAGGGCGCCAAAACCATTAAAATATTGCCCACATCACCGCAGGCAATAATTCCCTTACGAGGTGTTGCTTTGTGTGTGGTCTAATGTTCCCTTCTTCCTCCGAGTATGTAGCAATCCCAGGACTGTCTTGCCATGTGCAAGGCTAAAGAAATAATTAATATTCACGTAACCCTGGCCTTGTTACTATAGGCGTCTTCTATTTATGCCATATCAACCCTGGTCAGGCAACCCGGTTGCTCGAATCGTCGATTTGGCATGTTCTATTTACACCAGTCAACCCAGTTCACCCCAACCCGGGTTGCTCTCAGGGCAACCTGGACCAATCCAGTGCAATAGCAGGGTTACGTGGTGGTATCTGGCAACTTTTACAGGTTGCTCACAGCTGACGCGCCAAAAACAAACACTGGTAAGCCCTCTTACAGAAATACATATGACATTTTAGCATAATACGAGACATTATCTTCAAAATACATAAAGGAAATATGATTTTGAAGTGGCATCAGACCCTAATCAGTAACATTTGAGGGAAATGTCTATTAATGTTTATAAACAAAGGAAAATCAACCCGGGTTAGTGGTCGGTGTGTTCTATTTACACCATCCAACCCGGGTCTTTCGGAGCAACCCAGGTTGCCAACCCGGGTTGATCAAATGGCATAAATAGAAGACGCCTTATGGTAGCCTCCACGCCCGTGTTCCTCTTCTTCACACTAAACTTAACCTCGGCCCCATTTATGCTTGAACCATTTTATCAAGCATACAGACAGAGTAGTGGTGTGTGTAACAAGGATATGGTGATGATGATGGTGGCAGGCATGGTGAGTGACAAGGATATGGTGATGGTGGCAGGCATGGTGAGTGACAAGGATATGGTGATGGTGGCAGGCATGGTGAGTGACAAGGATATGGTGATGGTGGCAGGCATGGTGAGTGACAAGGATATGGTGATGGTGGCAGGCATAGTGAGTGACAAGGATATGGTGATGGTGGCAGGCATGGTGAGTGACAAGGATATGGTTATGGTAGTGGTGGCAGGCATGGTTTTAGATTCAGGAATATAAGTATTTGTATTTGCATTTTGGGATCCCGACAAAAGTATTTATATTTGAAACTTATAAAAAATCAGTATTTGATTCAACTCTATAATTATATATATAGGTCACCATCACCGTCACTCATGGTGCGTGACAAGGCTATGGTTGTGGTATAGCATGGTGTGACAAGTGTATGGTGGCTGTGGTGGTAGGAGCTAGGTATGGTGTGACAAGGGTATGGTGGTTGTGGTGGTAGCAGCTAGGTATGGTGTGACAAGTGTATGGTGGTTGTGGTGGTAGGAGCTAGGTATGGTGTGACAAGGGTATGGTGGTTGTGGTGGTAGCAGCTAGGTATGGTGTGACAAGGGTATGGTGGTTGTGGTGGTAGCAGCTAGGTATGGTGTGACAAGTGTATGGTGGTTGTGGTGGTAGCAGCTAGGTATGGTGTGACAAGGGTATGGTGGTTGTGGTGATATCAGGTATGGTGTGACAAGGGTATGGTGGTTGTGGTGGTAGCAGCTAGGTATGGTGTGACAAGGGTATGGTGGTTGTGGTGGTAGCAGCTAGGTATGGTGTGACAAGGGTATGGTGTGTGACAAGTGTATGGTGGTTGTGGTGGTATCAGGTATGGTGTGTGACAAGGGTATGGTGGTAGCAGGTATGGTGTATGACAAAGGTATGGTGGTAGCAGATATGGTGTGTGACAAGAGTATGGTGGTAGCAGGTATGGTGTGTGACAAGGGTATGGTGGTAGCAGGTATGGTGTGTGACAAGGGTATGGTGGTAACAGGCATGGTGTGTGACAAGGGTATGGTGGTAGCAGGTATGGTGTGTGACAAGGGTATGGTGGTAGCAGGTATGGTGTGTGACAAGGGTATGGTGGTAGCAGGCATGGTGTGTGACAAGGGTATGGTGGTAGCAGGTATGGTGTGTGACAAGGGTATGGTGGTAGCAGGTATGGTGTGTGATAAGGGTATGGTGGTAGCAGGCATGGTGTGTGACAAGGGTATGGTGGTAGCAGGTATGGTGTGTGACAAGGGTATGGTGGTAGCAGACATGGTGTGTGACATTGACAAGGGTATGGTGGTAGCAGGCATGGTGTGTGACAAGGGTATGGTGGCTGGTAGATGTGGTGTTGCTCTGCCACGTGTTATAACATAACCAATAATGTTTAAGTATTATTATGACGTGTTATATCCAGAACCAATCAGCAAGCTACAAAGTCTCTAGCCTCCCCTTGTCCCCCACTCTGATGTTCCTCCCGGTTACTTATAAATTTTCTTCAGTAGCAAAGTGTTCTCTACCTTTTCATACAGTATATGTGTATTAATATCGATCTTTAAGAATAAATGTAATGTGTAGTGTTGTAGTAACTATAGAGGTATATAGTTATCAGTTACATCATAAAGTTGTGGGAAAGAGTAGTGGAAGCAAAGCTATAAGAAGAGAAGTGACGGTTTGTGAAAAACAATATGGCTATAATTATGTGAGGAAAGGTCTCCTCAAAATAGACTTCATTGTTAACGTTATTTACGCTAACATATCCTACAAAATTGCGCTTATTTTAGGGTACCGTCACATCTCCTACATGGATAAGGCGTATCTCCTACTCACAAAAATCTATACTGTCACATTTCCGACTCATATAGGCTACAGCGTATTTCCTACACACAAAGACTAATACCGTCACACTTCCCACACAAGGTCCTGTTGTGAGGCCAGCTGTCCCATAACCATAAGTCGTCTTCTATTTATGCCACTCTACAATAAAATTGCCAAATATCTAATTTTTAATTATTTCTTTTTATAATTTTAATTATTAATTTAAAAAATAAAGAATCGTATTAACTGTTCATTGCCCTAATAATGTAATAATGTAAAAGATATGCTACGTACTGTTTTTTTGTGTAGGAGATACGCCGTATCACTATATATGTACAGTATCGGCAAAAAAAGATGCAAACTGTCACCGACATCGACGCTACCTACGACATCGTGACATAAAATTATGGGAGATTTCATATAAAACAACAAAATATATTGTTCTGGTACTCACCAATTAGTACTTTGTCATTTCTCCTTTCATTTTGATAAAATCTTGCTGACGTCTAGGCATAGACCTCTAGCTAATTTTTCAAAATAGGATCTCTCCAGTCAGCAAGAAGGATACACATTATGGTTGTGGTATGTCTGACTGTCTGCCTGAATATTTCTTTAATTGTCACTTTTCCTTTCCTTAGTGCCAAAATACGGGCCCTTTCCTCCTTGCTAGTTGTTGTAGCACCCATGGCAATGCACTAGGGTAAATCTAAAGGCCACCAGAATCACGGGGTAAAGATTCAGTTTGAAAACAATCTGGGCACAAAAAAAATCAGTGGACTGATTCCACTCAGGCAGACGTAACTATAATAGTAAATTATGAAATGTGTCAGCCAGTGCCCGGCAGCAATAGGTTGTTAGGATACAGCTCTCTGCCAGACTTATGGTGAAAAATGGGTTTAAAAGATACTAAGGTTGTATGTATTGTTAACTTCAGTTGTGACACATCTTCCCTTCAATGTCTGCGGCAGTTAGCATCATTTTTTGCCGATACTGTACTGATTACTGTAGATGTGCCGCATACACCATTTTGGTATAGGAGATACGCTGGATACTCCATTGTATGTGTAGGAGATGTGACACATGCACTATTTTGACGTAGGAGATATGACTGCTGAAGTATGGAAGATATGACAGTATCCGGATTTTTGGAGCCAGGTTACAGGTAGATGTGGCTACGCCCCGTACCCAGCCACAGAGGGAGGGAGATGGGGGTAATTCCCAAATACTGCAGCTGTTATTTTACAAATGAGGGTGTTTTGGGTTGTTCGGTGTCCTTATAGTTAGTGCCTGAAACATGATTTAGTAGAGTAAATATTCTCAGTCCCTCACCTGAATGGATTCGATCTCCCGCCACCTCCCTGCCATTACCAACACCTAATAAGAGGAGCATTGTTGTATAATCATCAACAATATCACTACTCCACATCCCTTTAATCAAGGGGTGGAAGGGACTCTAGCACCAGTGCAGAACTCTGTATAGGCAAGGGATACAGCTCCGAGGGAGTCATTGTTTGAGAATGGGGTCCCAAACCCTCATTGGGTATACCAATGTCACTTATAAAGACATAAGTGACATTGGGGTATACAAGGATGACTGTAGTCACTGCACCAGCAGCACCACCACATGAATGGTGGGCAATGGGTACGGAATTTCCCTGCGCCAAAAGTTTCATATATAAGTTATGTTATTGCAGTACTGTCACTTCCGATACCTTACAGGAGCATTGTTTTAATTATATACGTTACGTTATTGTGGTCCTGTCACAGCCAACACCTAAGAGGAAAATTGTTACGTTAAGTTACTCCAGTACTGTCACTGCCGATATATTATTGTTATAATTAATATATACGTCATGTTAATTTGGTATAGTTATTGCCGACACCCTAGAACTAAATAGAGAATTAATTATATCTACATGCAATATGGTGTTATTACAGTAAGAAGTTACTATTATATGTGATATAACTGAATGTGTGACGAACTTTATAGAATTAGTGTGCCTAACTATTATACAGTACTTTGTTTATAGTTATATCTATGGTTTTATCAAATGAAATAGATAGCACTTGTCATTTGCACCTCCTTGTCTAAATTGTCCTTCTCTAAATTATTTAATATAGATAGGATACCCTGATCGCTGATCAAGACAAGATCCCTATTCTTAATTAGTCATATAATAATTTAGCACAATATTACAGAATTACGTGTAACTTTGGTAAATAGTATGTCAGTTGATAATTGAATGCGTTATCTAAATCCGTGCCGGTGTAGCAGTAGCATGGAGGTATAATCTAAGAGGAGGCGGCATGAGCCGCTCGTCCTGTACACCCAAAGTGAAGCAAGGGGCGGAGCCTATTACCCTACCCCCCCCATTGACTCAAAACATTGCCTCGCCCGCCTTACTCCCATTATAATTATGGTCTTATTTTCTCATATATCCTATAATCATAGCCAGAAAGAGACTTGAATTTGTTCCATATATGATAACTACATAAAATTATCCAATTCTGTATATTATCAAAAGTACTTAAACCCATTAAATATCGCTGTTTCCAACTAAAGCATTACCTCTTCTCGCAAACTTTTCCTAGGAGTATGAATGAAAGAATGAATTAATTAATGAATGAATAGTTTATTTTATGCAAAAAGTATAGTAAAAGAGAAGGTGATAGCTTACACACCAACCCACAGACCGTATTATAACGTTACAGAGAAATAACAACAAGTACAGATGACCACACGTGAATCTGGTATGCCTCGCTACTTACGAGATACCTACAACAGGAAGGAAAGTGAGCAAAAGTTATAGTTTGTTGACAAGCAGATAGTAATAATATTTTACTGTCTGCCTGTCAACAAACTACATCTTTTTTCATTTAAATTTCCTTGCGTTGTAGCCACCTCAGTGTGCTGTGAAGATGTGTGATCTGCAGTGAAAATGTAGCCTACATAGTGTAGTGAAGATGTGTATAATGTAGTGAAGATATGTAATAAGGTAGTGAAGATGTGGTGTGTTGTGATGATGTGTATAATTAAGGTAATGGAGATGTGTGTGTAGTGAAGAAGTGTATAGTGTACTGAACATGTGAATAGGGTAGTGAAGATGTTTATATGGTAGGCCTACTGGAGATATGTGATGTGTAGTGAAGAGATGTGTAGTGTAACACCCAGAACTGTCATGTAATTGAGTTGACACTCAGGTGTGTTGTCTTGTATCAAACACATTTTACCACTTATAAGCCACATAGAATCTTACCATGATGGCTGCATGTTACTGCATAAAATGTGTCATCACTTCCTCAGTTTCAGTTCACTCTGATTTACACAGAAACATTAATTTTACTCATCAGTCCCAGGCAGTAATTTCACAATTATAAAAACTCTTTCCGCACATTGGCTTAACTTAGACTACGGTTGCACTAAACTTGCACCTAAATTCTCAACATCCAAATAGTCTACATAGTAAACACAATTATAAATTAAATATCTTTAAAACATTATGAAATATGCTAAAACATTCATAATACAATCTCTCAACACTCGAGTTATCCTTCAGGCCAACCCTAACTTAGGCACAAATAGGTCCCCCCATGGAGCCAGTTTATCTTTTATAACCCTGTCAATGCTATATATACGTCAGGTTATACATTAATAGTTAATATCACAACACTATAATAGCCTTGGCTTTACAGTTTTTGTGTGTACAGTATTAATATTCTACAGGACATGGGTACGTATTGCGGTGTGCGAGGCAGGTGATGAAATTCACTTCGTTGATTTGTCAATTTCTGTCGTATATTTTTCTATATGACTTTCTTAACATACATATGAAATGTAGTAGAAAGACTCCTGTCTCTCTAGGTACACCCATATGCTGAACACGCCAGCATTATCTTAAAAAATGGCAAAGAATGTTGGTAAAATTGATGGTCCGACATGATCAGCTGTCCAATGTTTTGAGTCAATGGGGGGTAGGGAGGACAGCCGACCAATAGAAAACTGGCTTCACCTCTGTGACGTCATGCCGCCTCTTCTTAGATTATACTTCCATGAGCAGTAGGACACGGCCTGTCTCGGGAACATCTCACTGCGCATGCGTGGAGGTTTGAAGGTGCCAGGCGTACGAGTCACGATGGCAAGACAGCAGCGTTGCCATTTTAGCAAACATTTACACTTCTTTTAAGAAGATAACGACAGAATAATTGGAAAAACTTTGTTTGAGCTAGACAGCCAAGAAGAGACTTAAAATATAAAGAAATATTGTATGATAATATGTGGATAACGAGTATAAACAAAGAAAAAAATTAGAATCAGGAAAAATTTCTAACCAACACAGAGAAGAAAGAGGATGACAGGGGGGGCCGTTGAAAAGGTTATCTCCCAAAACAGTGATTGTTACACTGATACACTCGCACTGACTCCGACTCGCTCTCGCACAGTTACTACCAAGGATAATAGTCTATTATTCTTGTGATATTTTGTCACTAATATAGTTTTATAATAATGCTATCATAGGGTCTCAGCCCTACTCTGTCTGAACTCTACAAATTCCCTACATACTTTGTCACAATACTTAAGAGTTTAATGTTTGAAACTAATTTATTGGCCAGCATTTAACTTCATACAGCTCAGATATATTCCCAATCACCCATAGATTTCATACATTACTAGAGTGACATAAGACCCATTAGGGCCTGCTGATGCTAATCTTATTACTGTATACAAGAATATAATATTTAATGTCATCATGAACCAAGTTTGCCCAATAATTCGGCTAGCTACTTATATAGTGTATTCATTTGCTTGTGGCAAATGAACAGTGGCCTAAATAGTGAAGGTTGATCAATTAAAAATATTACAGTACATGTACTGGTTATTTGTACATAATTATAGTACAGGCACAATCATCTCATCCTTAAGAATTGAAATAATAGTAAATCTCTACCACTAGTCAAAGATTAGGGAAAATTAAATTCTCTACCCTATTCTATATCCTGTCTCATTATAGGGTGACACTAGAGAGAACCCTTAGTTTCCTCACTTCTTCATGAAGTCATGTTTCTTCAACAGAGGTGAAATAAGGTTCCCTACACTGAGGCCATATATTTTTTAACATATCCATATTTAGGAAATAAGGCCAGCAATTGCGACACTGTTTGCATAAGGGAATCATGAACTGAAATGATTAATAGAGGTAAACTGTATATTCAACAAAGTTTGTATTGATATCTTGTATTAAAATATCGGTAACATATATTAAGTTATATACAGCTATGATGTGATGAAGGGAGACATATACACATTAATGTGGTACGCAGATATCGGTAACATTATATTAAGTCATATACAGTGATGATGTGATGAAGGGAGACATATATATTTATTAAGAGCTTGATATGTTACAAGTACGAATGATAATTGAATGCTTATTGTAGTGAAACGTGATTCTCGTGATCCAGGTATGTGGTACACACTACACATAGCGGTATAGGGTCTGGTCTGGTGGTACGGAGCAGCGCTCATCATGCCCTCCTCGTACACCCACTACTTATTTATGACATTTTTTCCTTACTCGGGATATTCCAAGCGCTGTTTTTGGTGCCAATCTCTTGCAAATCATATCGAGTTTGGTATTTCATGCATAAATATTGACATAGTAAACAAAATAAGAAATTGTAAAATAAATTACTGCCGGAGCATTTTCCCATACTAAAACACATAGGGAGAGACGTCTTATCATAACAAAGGTCGTATGTTTTGTGTACTATGGCGCGGTATGACATGTTGGGCCCACACGCATGCGCAGTGAGCCTTTCCCGAGACAGACCGTCTCCTACTGCTACACCGGTATATCTCAAGCCTAATGCGGTAAAACTTGACAAAGGGTAATGAACATACAATACTACCTACTGAATGAAAGATATAGCACAAATAAGTTTGTTATTTGTGTTTAACGCTTATCTACTACGTAATGGTCATTTAGGCGATATATTTATAGAATGATAAAGTGTGTGTCAGTCTGTGTGTGTTCTCTCCCGCAGCAAATGCTCCTACAAGCACCAGGCACCAGCCAACGCCCAACAGTTTTCCCTGACCCCTTCTCCCTCCAGAGTCCCACCCAGACCATCCCCCTCTCCCACAGACTCCCTGTACCCCTCCTACCCCTAAGCCTACCCCCATGTAACCTGTAAGGTTGTTGTCTATAAAGTTCAATGAATTCCCACCAAACTCCTTATTTGCCACCGAAGCAGTCATATTCATTCTATCATTTTTGGTTGAAAGTAGAACATGATAGGATCACAAAGGAGCATCCATACATTCCATAGCATGGCATAGCTACCCTGACTATGAACCGTGTCCATGAACTGAATCATGAGTGAGCAGGTTAGGCCAGGGTGAGGCCCACCACCACCGGACAGGCTGGCCCACGGCCTTTGCGGGTATGTGGCCGGGCTTCTCAGCTTATTTAATTTATGGAAGTACTATCTACTGCATTGTTACTGCAAGATTGGCAGGTTGTGACCAGACCACAGAGGCCCACTGGGGCAATGAATTCATAGATTTTTGGTGGTAATAAGAGAACCACATATACACATAGTGTACTGAGATTTGTTTAAAATTCCAGCTGTCCATATAGCCTACTACAGTATATGGGGGTCTTGATATTGTAAAAAATATTGTTTGTGATCAGCTTGCTTTTACCAAAGGTTATATAATTATGATGCAGACGCAATGAAGTGGCGACTCCTCATCTTATTACACCATTGTTGAGCGGGTGTACTGTATTAGTGTAGTATCCCCATAGTGGTGGACTAGCCTCGGACTGTGGACTGTTCCTGTACCAACTCTGCACGGGCTGCTGCACGGCGGTCACAGTCCTCGGCCTTGGCCTGCCACTCTGATGCAAAGGACTGGGGGTGGGCAGGTACACATGACCGTAGAGGGCGACCATACACGATTTGTGCCGGGGAGCGACAGGTGAAGCTTGGGGTGTTGCGAAGCTCCAGCAGCCCTCGGTCGAACTCCTCACAGTCAATGTCGCCGGTTGGAGCTGTCTTAAGGATGAGATGCTTTATCGACTTAACTGCAGCCTCGGCATGACCATTAGACTGTGGGTAGTGGGGAGAAGAGACAAGGTGATGTATTCCCCATCGTTCCATGGAGTCCCGGAACTCGCTGCTGGTAAACTGTGGGCCCCCATCTGTCCGGAGTCTGAGGGGCACACCAACTTCCCTGAAGTAGCGGCAAAAGATCCTGATGGTGTTGTGTGCGGTGGTATCACCTTTGCAGGGGACGACAACAGGCCAGCCTGAGAGTCTGTCAGTGACCACAAGGAATGATTTCCCTGCCACTGAGAAGAAGTCAGCTGACACGGACTCAAAGGGCCTCGTTGGGTTGTCGTTGTTTGCCAGAGGTTCCTGCTGCTAACTAGGTTGTAGCTTCTGGCACGGTTCACAGGCTTGTACTGTGCTGGCGATGTCTGCGTCGATGCCAGGCCAGAATACAGCCTGTCGAGCCCATCGCTTGGTGGCTTCCACACCTCTGTGGCTGTCATGGAGGCGAGCCAACGTACGGCGGCGAAGGGCTTCAGGAACTATAACTCTCGCTCCATAGAGGACTAGGTCACCATCTGTTGACAAGTTGTCTCGGAGCTTCCAGAACGGGAGCAATGACTTGTGCTGCTCATACCGGTTACTTGGGAAGCCCGAGGTGACACACTCACGCAGGCGGATGTACACGAGATCCACTCTGGATGCGTCACGAAGTTCTTGGAGAGTCCTGTTGGTGTCCTGTGGAGGTGAGTTACCATTAGGCGTGACCGCATTGATGGTGACGATGGCCCTGAGATGGGCTGTGGCGGCAGCACACGCCATCTCATCCTCTGGCGTCGGGCGACTGACAGGTGCTCGTGACAGTGCATCAGGGATGCGGAGCAATTTGCCAGCGCACCAGACGGCTGTGAAGAGGTAGGGCGACACTCTTTCCTTTAGGCGATGAAGGCGAGGGTTCTCAACTGCGTCTAGCGTGTAGTTGTTTAGTATTGGTACCAGTGGGCGATGGTCCGTCATGAGGGTAAAGTGTTGTAGTCCGATGAGATACAGTTTACACTTGGACATAGCCCAGACCACAGCTAACATCTCTAGTTCGATGGTTGCATAACGGGACTCCGTGTCACTGAGGAACCTCGAACCACACTGCACTAGACGTAGATGGTTGCTGCCATGATCCTGTAGAAGGGCGTATCCAATCCTGTTGAGACGTGACGCATCAGTCTGTAGGATCACTGGTAGAGATGGGTCGAATGGAGCCAAGACGGGTGGGCTGACCAAGGCAGCCTTGACCCGGCCGAATGCTTCGTCGTGGTCGGCGGTCCATGTGAATGACCTCTTCACACTCATCAGGGGGCGTATGGGCTGAGCTGCAGTGGCAATATCAGGGGTGAATTCCGCCAGCTGGTTTACCAACCCCATGAACGAGCGGAGGTCAGTGATGTTGGCTGGTGTTGGGAAGTCCTTGATGGCACTGACTTTGCCTGGGTCAGCGGAGATGCCTTGTCCTGAGAGCGTGTACCCACAGAAGTTCACGCTGTGTGCGGCTACCACGAACTTGTCCCTGTTCAGAGTGATACCGTATTCGCGACACCTTGTGAGTACCTCGTTGATCCGTTGCAGATGTGTGGTGAAGTCCTCGTCGTAGAGTAGCACGTCGTCGACAACCTTCGCACAGTTCTGTACTCCTTGGAGGGCCATATCACCACGGAGGCAGAAGGCGTCACCCGTTGCTGAGAAGCCCATGGGGCCACGGCAGTGTTGGAAGCGACCGTATGGCGTAATAAAGGTTGTCAGGTGCTGGTCCTCTTCTTCCAGTTCCATTTGCCAGTACCCACTTAGAGCGTCCACTGTGGTGAAGAACCTTGCCTTGGGGTTCACACTGCGGATGGCTTCAAACGGCGTTGGTGAAGGGTGGGCTGGGCGGGACACTTGGCTGTTCAGCTTGGTGAGATCTACAGTGAGGCGGACTTCAGCGTTGTTTTTGGCAACCACAACGAAAGGATGGCACCACTCCAACGGTTTGTCTCCAGCTTGTTTGATGATGCCCTGGTCCACCAATGAGTTCAGCTCTTCCTTCACCTTGTCCCTGAAGGCAAAAGGAATCTGACGTGGTGTGTGGATGGCAAACGGTACTGCATCATCTTTCAGGTGGATTTTCATCGGAGGGCCTTTCATCGGTCTGAGTGGAGCTGTCTTCAGGTCGTCCTTGGAGATCAGTACATTCTTGAACTCCTCCAGGAAATATTCCTTTGCCTGTGTGGGTGATGTGGAGGACGTGAATGGTAGCTCCTTACACTTGTTCACATGTTTCACCTGTACAATAGGTTTTGGGAACTCTCTTGATATGATGGCCAACTCCTGACAGTGGCCATATGACAATAGTGGCGTCTGGACATCCTCGTGTACATAGATAGTGGCAGCGCAGGAACGGCTGCCAATAGAGAGTAGTGCCTGACATGTTCCCAGAGCTGGTGCCATCGAAGAACCATCTGCGGTGAAGGTTGTAGTTGGAGGCGGGGAACGTAGGCTACTGCTGGATATCCGTAACATCTTGAGGTGTCGGCGGCCAATCACTGTGATGTCTGCACCTGTATCTGGGAGCATGTCCAGTTGTGTAGTGGTGCCTCCATAGGTCAGATTCACAGTTGTCAGTGTGGGAGTTTTCTGGGGTGATCCCACACGTCGGCAGTTCTTCGTCTTCTGATGGTATGACCTGCTTATGATGTGGTATCTCTGTCCTGAGGTGCTGGCTTCCTGGATCTGCAGCACCTGTCATAGTGCCCCACACGCTTGCAGTTGTGGCACTGGACATTGGTAGCAGGGCAGGCTGGAGACCTCGTAAAATGTCCCTGACGGCCACAATTGCTACAGAACTTGTCGGCGGCCGAGCACTTGCCCTTTTCGTGCTCACGACCACAGTTCCGGCAGGCGGCCACTGATGCTGAAGACTGTTGTATGGCTGATGACTGGTCTCACTGTTTGTTCCGTCTGTAGGTGGATACGGCGTTTATCTGGTACGAAGGGGCACGTATCGCTGATGTGGCACTTCTAGTGGCTTCATATGCACGACAGGTGTTGACTATATCCTGCAGGGATGGGGTTGTATCAAGGGAGAGCAGCTTCTGCACAAGCTCCTCATCGCAAACACCCATTAATATGACCATCTTGAGTTGTGTTTCCTCGCAGGTTTTCCGTGGGCAGACTTCAATTTCCTCCGAGATGTGTCGTATCCTCACGTAGAAGTCACTGAATGATTCACCCTGTCTCTGCTTACAGTTCAGCAAGTCTCTACGACGAAGAGCTTCATTGCGAGAGTTCTTGATATGCTCCTGCAGCTCATCTAGGACTTCATCTACTGTCTTGTCAGTGTCGGGTGAGATACCTAGGGTGTGCTCTAGAATACGCTGTGGTTCTAGGGTCAGGCACATACGCATCTGTATCAACTGTTTCTCCCTCGGCAGTTTAGCTAAGTCCACCATAATAGCATAGTCTGCCCAACGCCGCCGCCATTCCCTGAACACCTGAAATGTTGCATCAGCACGAAGGGGCGGTGGGTTCTGTGTGATAGCCTTCTGTGGTGGAGGTGGACTGGCTGCTGGATGGGCGGATGTGGAGTTAGAGGACGTCCCGTGTGACGAAGATGTGGATGGAGGGTGTGTGGAGGACGGGTGGTGAGGCTGGAGTTGAGATAGGGCCTGCAGAATGGCTGCCAACTTAGCATCTTCACGCTGTCTCCTGTGCTCCTCTTGCTGTCTTCGTTCTTCCTCTTGCTGTCTCCTGTAGTGTTCTTCCTGTTGTCTTCTGTATTCCTCTTGTGTTCTCTGGTGGTCAATGTACCAGAAAAAGTGGAGGAGGTCTGTGGTTGTGGCAGGCTGTGGGTGTGGAGGAAGTTGGAACCTGGGTGGTGGCTGGTGAGGTGGTGGTATGGGAGGAGTGACGCCGAGATGGCTGAACTGGCTACCACCAAAGGTGGGGGTAGTGTCTTCAGCTGCCTCCTCACTACCGATGTCGAAATCACCACCAGTCACTTCGTCTCCTGCAGGTGCCACGTAGAATCTCCTGTCTTCCTCCATGGTTGAGTGTGGTGACAGGAACACGGCAGGCCACAATATCTCAGAGGATGCAAGACCGAACAGGTGTGAGAGTGCTGTAGTGCAGTGCTAATGTGCGCGTTACTGGCAACACTGGTGAGGGGTGAGGGTGGCCTGGGGCAAGGCAGGGTTGGTGACTGTGTAATGGCGCGCGCCTCCGGGCCTGCCTCACTCACTCAGTGCACTATGGGCAGTCGTGAGAGGAGGATGTACTGCTCTCCGCTCCTGACCATATGATGTATGAGAGAATTCCTGCCTCCCCAAACATAAGCACACATTAAATAAAGTAATAGCACAACACTATACACTGTAAAAACACTGCACTAGACACTGTAGCACTTCACAACACTGGTACACAACGAAGGGATGCCTAAGGCGGGCATCCAGGGTTGGTCGGTGTAGAGGGCTGGCTGGCTGTCGCCTCCCCCTGTGTACTGGCCTTTTTCACTGTTAAAACACGTCACTGATCACTGCGCCATGTATGTTCTTACCCTGCTGACTACGTGTAGGACCTGTAGTAGAGGTAAGTGGGAAGAAGATTCCTGAGGTAGGTTCTAACGCGTTTATTATAGGCCACAGAGGGGAGAGAGTACAACGCGTGTGTTCCAGCCAAGCCGCCTCGAGTCTCTCTGACTACGTCACTTCCGGCTGGCTGGCGGAAGGATATGTAATATGTGTGTATCGAGGCAGAATGCTTTATTGGCGATACACACATGCATATTAATTTGGATATAGATGTAATGAATGTATAGAGTAGAACATATATGAATAGGAGTGTAGAATAATGTTTATAGGTGATATATGGCTGGCACTCGTTCTTGTCTTGTGTACGTGAGAGTGCGCGGGATATACGAACTTATTATCTACAGTAAGTATAAACGGTAACCAATAGAATATGTCCATTGGAACACAGTGATACACACACACACACAAATGTGAGATTAAATTATATCACAGATTCACAGAGACACAGACAGTAGGGGTGGGCAGGAACCGCTTTCTTCGGTACTCACGATTCCGAGTATTCTGACTGGCGGAATCGCCAGAACCGGTTCTGGAACCGATTAACGTCCCTGGCTCGCGCTGCCGGCCCAGACTCGGTAATCATGTTACAGCTGGACTCGTCTCACGCACCACAAGTGATTACTCAAAACCACTTAAGGCACCATAAGCCCTAAGGTACCTTAGCTTAAGGCGGCCTCTGACCTAGCAGCCAAAATGTCTCATACTCAAAACATGGGTGCCGCCATATTGCTTTGAGTTACGGTGCCTTAAGTTAAGCGCCTGTAGGGGGTGCCTTAACGCTGGCCGACGCGGAAATAGGGCGAAAATTATCGTTTACACAACCCTACCTATCTGGGGGAGCCGAAATGCAGCGTTACCAATGTGAGGAAATTTAGTCTGCTATGAGGAAATATACTCTACGTGAGGTAGAAATGCAGACTAAAACAAAGGGCAAAATATGAAGGTATATGTAAATTACAAATTTAAAACAGTTTGCTACAACAATAAAATGTGTAAATAAATTACCCTTTCCTTTATGTATCTCATAAGTACTGTCTGAATAATTTGTGATATAAATTTTATATATTTTGTTTGTGTGATTTTTATCATTAATCAAATATATAACGATATACTTGGTGAGTAGTGTGAAATTTCATATTGTCTATATGTCCATATAATATATTATGCAATACATGTTCCATAGATGATAAAAGCGTGTAAATATTAGAAGCTTGTAAATTAGAAGCTTATGTTGTGGTGTGGTACAGTGGCAGCTTGCGATGTGTTATTTGTTTACCTTCAGCTGATGCACCAAGTCGTATGTGATTGGCTAACTATTCCTAAGAGGCGCTTCTGTCCGTTTCTCTCATTGACTGAGCTGAAGTCCCGTAACACAGGCGGCAAAGGGACCTTAGTGGGACCTACGACAAACGCTCCTCGCTAGGGCGCCATAGTAAAGTTTTGAGTATGGGACACAACGCCATAAGCTGAGGCGCCACAGGCGCGCGTAACTTAAAGTACCTTAGAGCTGTAAGACGCCGTAGCTTAAGGCGAGCTTTGAGTATCCGGGCCCAGTACTCACTTGACTCCCGCTCGGTTCCAACGTTCTTAATGATTACCGAGTACCAGTACTCACTTGACTCCCACTAGGTTCCACCACTCTTAATGATTACCGAGCCCAAGGAATGATTCTCGGGCGGACAAGGCTATAATGAGTACCAAGTCAGTGAATAATGAATACCATATTTTTGTTAATGGAATAAATAATAAACAGTTGAAACACTTGGCGAATGTTAAATTAATTCTACAATACTATCACATCCATTATATCACAGAGTACATTATCGATTACGTACTATCATAAATACTTCCTTTAATTCTAATATCATGTTGGATGTTCCACCACCATACTTTAAAAGAGTCATTGCATATCAAACAAAGAATGTAATCAGGGTTAACTTTATCCATGTATGTCCATACCTGTGCCATTTTGCTACATTTTGGTGACATGGTGAACTAATAGTCAACGTAAAATTAAAATATATATGCTTAAATTATACAGCCAGTCATAAGGAACCAATATATTGCAAAGTAAATGATTTATCAGTACCAATTCTTAATGAAATAGTAACTTTTAACGTGAGTGCTGCAACACCCCATCTCAGAGCGACCACACCTACTTTGCCTTCATATATTGAGAAAACGAATACGATTATAATGAAACTGACACCACTTGAAAGGGATAAGGTAAGAATACTACTAAATGTCTGACACACCTAAACATCTTTAATAATTGATTAACATGAGTCATACACCTACAGCAGGAATTAATTCGGTTCAACCTCTATGACGTTACAAGCTGCACTGGCGATAAATAGAAGAAGAAGAATTTTAGGGCTTTATGCCTATCGACTCGTAATGGTCATTAAGGCAGTCAGTTTTATTACATCAACATATCTTCCCCCAGCCTTTTACAGCCAGGTACCAACTTACTGCTAGGTGAACAGGAGGGGCTTAGGAAAATTGTCCAACAATTCCACTGACCCGGGAATCGAACCCGGGATCTCTCGCTTGCCAGGCGAGTGTGCTAACCATTACACCATCAGCACCCCTGGCGATAAATGTGTGTACGAGTAATATTTATACCCCATACTGCTACGTCACGAATAGCTTAACCAATCAAATCACAGACATAACATGACGTCACACTCAGTCAGCCAATGAGCGCTGAACCCAAATAAAAGCTGCGTAAAACGTGTCGTACTGCAGCTCATATGAAGGCAATTCGCGTGTCATTATTATTTACTATATTGCTTTCCTCGGTCTAACAAAGTTTTCACAACTCACACACTTGATTATATTCATAGGTAATAATTAGAGGTCGAACCGGTTCCCGAAATTGGTACCGGTTCTAGGACTGCCTTGCTGGAACCTTTGGAACCGGTTCCAGAACCTAATTCTGCCCAGCCCTAGTGTAGACATGTACATATCACTTCTGAGACCCAAAAAACTCGATTTTTCGGTGTTTTTAGGCTAAATTTGGGATATAAACGGGTACCGAAGATGCATGCAGAAATCGACTTTTTGGGCCCAAAAAACGTGTTTTAGCATTTTTTTGGCTTGTAAATTGAAAATTTTATAGCACAGTGTAAACATGTACAAATCACTTATGAGATCCAAAAAACTCGATTTTTCGGTGTTTTTAGGCTAAATTTGGGATATAAAAGGGTACCGAAGATGCATGCA
Source organism: Petrolisthes manimaculis (assembly GCA_034508575.1). Taxonomy (NCBI): domain Eukaryota; kingdom Metazoa; phylum Arthropoda; class Malacostraca; order Decapoda; family Porcellanidae; genus Petrolisthes; species Petrolisthes manimaculis. The sequence continues at coordinate 106,046 of JAWZYT010001352.1, forward strand.
CAAATCGACTTTTTGGGCCCCAAAAAAGTGTCTTAGCATTTTTTTTGCCTGTAAATTGAAAATTTTATAGCACAGTGTAGACATGTACATATCACTTCTGAGACCCAAAAAACTCAAATTTTCAGTGTTTTTAGGCTAAATTTGGGATATAAACGGGTACCGAAGATGCATGCAGAAATCGACTTTTTGGGCGCAAAAAACGTGTTTTAGCATTTCTTTTTGCCTGTAAATTGAAAATTTTCTAGCACAGTGTAGACATGTACATATCGCTTCTGGGACCCAAAAAACTCGATTTATCGGTGTTTTTAGGCTAAATTTGGGATATAAACGAGTACCGAAGATGCATGCAGAAATCGACTTTTTGGGCCCCAAAAACGTGTTTTAGCATTTTTTTTGCCTGTAAATTGAAAATTTTATAGCACAGTGTAGACATGTACAAATCACTTCTGAGACCCAAAAAACTCGATTTTTCGGTGTTTTTAGGCTAAATTTGGGATATAAACGGGTACCGAAGATGCATGCACAAATCGACTTTTTGGGCCCAAAAAAAGTGTTTTAGCATTTTTTTGCCTGTAAATTGAAAATTTTATAGCACAGTGTAGACATGTACATATCACTTCTGAGACCCAAAAAATTTGAATTTTCGATGTTCTTAGGCTAAATTTGGGATATAAACGGGTACCGAAGATAATGCAGAAATCGACTTTTTGGGCCCAAAAAACGTGTTTTAGCATTTTTTTTGCCTGTAAATTGAAAATTTTCTAGCACAGTGTAGACATGTACATATCACTTCTGAGACCCAAAAAACTCGATTTTTCGGTGTTTTTAGGCTAAATTTGGGATATAAACGGGTACCGAAGATGCATGCAGAAATCGACTTTTTGGGCCCAAAAAACGTGTTTTAGCATTTTTTTGGCTTGTAAATTAAAAATTTTATAGCACAGTGTAAACATGTACAAATCACTTCTGAGATCCAAAAAACTCGATTTTTCGGTGTTTTTAGGCTAAATTTGGGATATAAACGGGTACCGAAGATGCATGCACAAATCGACTTTTTGGGCCCAAAAAAAGTGTCTTAGCATTTTTTTTGCCTGTAAATTGAAAATTTTATAGCACAGTGTAGACATGTACATATCACTTCTGAGACCCAAAAAACTCAAATTTTCAGTGTTTTTAGGCTAAATTTGGGATATAAACGGGTACCGAAGATGCATGCAGAAATCGACTTTTTGGGCGCAAAAAACGTGTTTTAGCATTTCTTTTTGCCTGTAAATTGAAAATTTTCTAGCACAGTGTAGACATGTACATATCGCTTCTGGGACCCAAAAAACTCGATTTATCGGTGTTTTTAGGCTAAATTTGGGATATAAACGAGTACCGAAGATGCATGCAGAAATCGACTTTTTGGGCCCCAAAAACGTGTTTTAGCATTTTTTTTGCCTGTAAATTGAAAATTTTATAGCACAGTGTAGACATGTACAAATCACTTCTGAGACCCAAAAAACTCGATTTTTCGGTGTTTTTAGGCTAAATTTGGGATATAAACGGGTACCGAAGATGCATGCACAAATCGACTTTTTGGGCCCAAAAAAAGTGTTTTAGCATTTTTTTGCCTGTGAATTGAAAATTTTATAGCACAGTGTAGACATGTACATATCACTTCTGAGACCCAAAAAATTTGAATTTTCGATGTTCTTAGGCTAAATTTGGGATATAAACGGGTACCGAAGATAATGCAGAAATCGACTTTTTGGGCCCAAAAAACGTGTTTTAGCATTTTTTTTGCCTGTAAATTGAAAAATTTCTAGTACAGTGTTGACATGTACATATCACTTCTGAGACCCAAAAAACTCTATTTTTCGGTGTTTTTAGGCTAAATTTGGGATATAAACGGGTACCAAAGATGCATGCAGCAATCGACTTTTTGGGCCCACAAAATGTGTTTTAGCATTTTTTTGGCCTTTAAATTGAAAATTTTATAGCACAGTGTAGACATGTACAGATCGCTTCTGGGACTCAAAAAACTCGATTTTTCGGTGTTTTTAGGCTAAATTTGGGATATAAACGGGTACCGAAGATGCATGCACAAATCGACTTTTTGGGCCCAAAAAAAGTGTTTTAGCATTTTTTTGCCTGTAAATTGAAAATTTTATAGCACAGTGTAGACATGTACATATCACTTCTGAGACCCAAAAAATTTGAATTTTCGATGTTCTTAGGCTAAATTTGGGATATAAACGGGTACCGAAGATAATGCAGAAATCGACTTTTTGGGCCCAAAAAACGTGTTTTAGCATTTTTTTTGCCTGTAAATTTAAAATGTTATAGCACAGTGTAAACATGTACAAATCACTTCTGAGACCCAAAAAACTCGATTTTTCGGTGTTTTAAGGCTAAATTTGGGATATAAACGGGTATCGAAAATTCATGCACAAATCGACTTTTTGGGCCGAAAAAAACGTGTTTTAGCATTTTTTTTGCCTGAAAATTGATTTTTTTCTAGAACAGTGTAGACATGTACAAATCGCTTCTGAGACCCAAAAAACTCGATTTTTCGGTGTTTTTAGGCTAAATTTGGGATATAAACGGGTATCGAAGATGCATGCACAAATCGACTTTTTGGGCCAAAAAAACGTGTTTTAGCATTTTTTTTGCCTGAAAATTGAATTTTTTCTAGCACAGTACAAATCGCTTCTGAGACCCAAAAAACTCGATTTTTCGGTGTTTTTAGGCTAAATTTGGGATATAAACGGGTATCGAAAATGCAAGCACAAATCGACTTTTTGGGCCAAAAAAACGTGTTTTAGCATTTTTTTTGCCTGAAAATTGATTTTTTTCTAGAACAGTATAGACATGTACAAATCGCTTCTGAGACCCCAAAAACTCGATTTTTCGGTGTTTTTAGGCTAAATTTGGGATATAAACGGGTATCGAAGATGCATGCACAAATCGACTTTTTGGACCAAAAAAATGTGTTTTAGCATTTTTTTTGCCTGAAAATTGATTTTTTTCTAGAACAGTGTAGACATGTACAAATCGCTTCTGAGACCCAAAAAACTCGATTTTTCGGTGTTTTTAGGCTAAATTTGGGATATAAACGGGTATCGAAGATGCATGCACAAATCGACTTTTTGGGCCAAAAAAACGTGTTTTAGCATTTTTTTTGCCTGAAAATTGAATTTTTTCTAGAACAGTACAAATCGCTTCTGAGACCCAAAAAACTCGATTTTTCGGTGTTTTTAGGCTAAATTTGGGATATAAACGAGTACCGAAGATGCATGCACAAATCGACTTTTTGGGCCCAAAAAAAGTGTTTTAGCATTTTTTTGCCTGTAAATTGAAAATTTTATAGCACAGTGTAGACATGTACATATCACTTCTGAGACCCAAAAAATTTGAATTTTCGATGTTCTTAGGCTAAATTTGGGATATAAACGGGTACCGAAGATAATGCAGAAATCGACTTTTTGGGCCCAAAAAACGTGTTTTAGCATTTTTTTTGCCTGTAAATTTAAAATGTTATAGCACAGTGTAAACATGTACAAATCACTTCTGAGACCCAAAAAACTCGATTTTTCGGTGTTTTAAGGCTAAATTTGGGATATAAACGGGTATCGAAAATTCATGCACAAATCGACTTTTTGGGCCGAAAAAAACGTGTTTTAGCATTTTTTTTGCCTGAAAATTGATTTTTTTCTAGAACAGTGTAGACATGTACAAATCGCTTCTGAGACCCAAAAAACTCGATTTTTCGGTGTTTTTAGGCTAAATTTGGGATATAAACGGGTATCGAAGATGCATGCACAAATCGACTTTTTGGGCCAAAAAAACGTGTTTTAGCATTTTTTTTGCCTGAAAATTGAATTTTTTCTAGCACAGTACAAATCGCTTCTGAGACCCAAAAAACTCGATTTTTCGGTGTTTTTAGGCTAAATTTGGGATATAAACGGGTATCGAAAATGCAAGCACAAATCGACTTTTTGGGCCAAAAAAACGTGTTTTAGCATTTTTTTTGCCTGAAAATTGATTTTTTTCTAGAACAGTATAGACATGTACAAATCGCTTCTGAGACCCCCAAAACTCGATTTTTCGGTGTTTTTAGGCTAAATTTGGGATATAAACGGGTATCGAAGATGCATGCACAAATCGACTTTTTGGACCAAAAAAATGTGTTTTAGCATTTTTTTTGCCTGAAAATTGATTTTTTTCTAGAACAGTGTAGACATGTACAAATCGCTTCTGAGACCCAAAAAACTCGATTTTTCGGTGTTTTTAGGCTAAATTTGGGATATAAACGGGTATCGAAGATGCATGCACAAATCGACTTTTTGGGCCAAAAAAACGTGTTTTAGCATTTTTTTTGCCTGAAAATTGAATTTTTTCTAGAACAGTACAAATCGCTTCTGAGACCCAAAAAACTCGATTTTTCGGTGTTTTTAGGCTAAATTTGGGATATAAACGAGTACCGAAGATGCATGCAGAAATCGACTTTTTGGGCCCTAAAAACGTGTTTTAGCATTTTTTTTGCCTGTAAATTGAAAATTTTATAGCACAGTGTAGACATGTACATATCACTTCTGAGACCCAAAAAACTCAAATTTTCAGTGTTTTTAGGCTAAATTTGGGATATAAACGGGTACCGAAGATGCATGCAGAAATCGACTTTTTGGGCGCAAAAAACGTGTTTTAGCATTTCTTTTTGCCTGTAAATTGAAAATTTTCTAGCACAGTGTAGACATGTACATATCGCTTCTGGGACCCAAAAAACTCGATTTATCGGTGTTTTTAGGCTAAATTTGGGATATAAACGAGTACCGAAGATGCATGCAGAAATCGACTTTTTGGGCCCCAAAAACGTGTTTTAGCATTTTTTTTGCCTGTAAATTGAAAATTTTATAGCACAGTGTAGACATGTACAAATCACTTCTGAGACCCAAAAAACTCGATTTTTCGGTGTTTTTAGGCTAAATTTGGGATATAAACGGGTACCGAAGATGCATGCACAAATCGACTTTTTGGGCCCAAAAAAAGTGTTTTAGCATTTTTTTGCCTGTAAATTGAAAATTTTATAGCACAGTGTAGACATGTACATATCACTTCTGAGACCCAAAAAATTTGAATTTTCGATGTTCTTAGGCTAAATTTGGGATATAAACGGGTACCGAAGATAATGCAGAAATCGACTTTTTGGGCCCAAAAAACGTGTTTTAGCATTTTTTTTGCCTGTAAATTGAAAAATTTCTAGTACAGTGTTGACATGTACATATCACTTCTGAGACCCAAAAAACTCTATTTTTCGGTGTTTTTAGGCTAAATTTGGGATATAAACGGGTACCAAAGATGCATGCAGCAATCGACTTTTTGGGCCCACAAAATGTGTTTTAGCATTTTTTTGGTCTGTAAATTGAAAATTTTATAGCACAGTGTAGACATGTACAGATCGCTTCTGGGACTCAAAAAACTCGAATTTTCGGTGTTTTTAGGCTAAATTTGGGATATAAACGGGTACCGAAGATGCATGCAGAAATCGACTTTTTGGGCCCAAAAAACGTGTTTTAGCATTTTTTTTGCCTGTAAATTTAAAATTTTATAGCACAGTGTAAACATGTACAAATCACTTCTGAGACCCAAAAAACTCGATTTTTCGGTGTTTTAAGGCTAAATTTGGGATATAAACGGGTATCGAAGATTCATGCACAAATCGACTTTTTGGGCCAAAAAAACGTGTTTTAGCATTTTTTTTGCCTGAAAATTGATTTTTTTCTAGAACAGTGTAGACATGTACAAATCGCTTCTGAGACCCAAAAAACTCGATTTTTCGGTGTTTTTAGGCTAAATTTGGGATATAAACGGGTATCGAAGATGCATGCACAAATCGACTTTTTGGGCCAAAAAAACGTGTTTTAGCATTTTTTTTGCCTGAAAATTGAATTTTTTCTAGCACAGTACAAATCGCTTCTGAGACCCAAAAAACTCGATTTTTCGGTGTTTTTAGGCTAAATTTGGGATATAAACGGGTATCGAAGATGCATGCAGAAATCGACTTTTTGGGCCAAAAAAAACGTGTTTTAGCATTTTATTTGCCTGAAAATTGATTTTTTCTAGAACAGTGTAGACATGTACAAATCGCTTCTGAGACCCAAAAAACTCGATTTTTCGGTGTTTTTAGGCTAAATTTGGGATATAAACGGGTATCGAAGATGCATGCACAAATCGACTTTTTGGGCCAAAAAAACGTGTTTTAGCATTTTTTTTGCCTGAAAATTGAATTTTTTCTAGCACAGTACAAATCGCTTCTGAGACCCAAAAAACTCGATTTTTCGGTGTTTTTAGGCTAAATTTGGGATATAAACGGTATCGAAAATGCATGCACAAATCGACTTTTTGGGCCAAAAAAACGTGTTGTAGCATTTTTTTTGCCTGAAAATTGATTTTTTTCTAGAACAGTGTAGACATGTACAAATCGCTTCTGAGACCCAAAAAACTCGATTTTTCGGTGTTTTTAGGCTAAATTTGGGATATAAACGGGTATCGAAGATGCATGCACAAATCGACTTTTTTGGCCAAAAAAATGTGTTTTAGCATTTTTTTTGCCTGAAAATTGATTTTTTTCTAGAACAGTGTAGACATGTACAAATCGCTTCTGAGACCCAAAAAACTCGATTTTTCGGTGTTTTTAGGCTAAATTTGGGATATAAACGGGTATCGAAGATGCATGCACAAATCGACTTTTTGGGCCAAAAAAACGTGTTTTAGCATTTTTTTTGCCTGAAAATTGAATTTTTTCTAGCACAGTACAAATCGCTTCTGAGACCCAAAAAACTCGATTTTTCGGTGTTTTTAGGCTAAATTTGGGATATAAACGGGTATCGAAGATGCATGCAGAAATCGACTTTTAGGGCCCAAAAAACGTGTTTTAGCATTTTATTTGCCTGAAAATTGATTTTTTTCTAGAACAGTGTAGACATGTACAAATCGCTTCTGAGACCCAAAAAACTCGATTTTTCGGTGTTTTCAGGCTAAATTTGGGATATAAACGGGTATCGAAGATACATGCACAAATCGACTTTTTGGGCCAAAAAAACGTGTTTTAGCATTTTTTTTGCCTGAAAATTGAATTTTTTCTAGCACAGTACAAATCGCTTCTGAGACCAAAAAAACTCGATTTTTCGGTGTTTTTAGGCTAAATTTGGGATATAAACGGGTATCGAAAATGCATGCACAAATCGACTTTTTGGGCCAAAAAAACGTGTTTTAGCATTTTTTTTGCCTGAAAATTGATTTTTTTCTAGAACAGTGTAGACATGTACAAATCGCTTCTGAGACCCAAAAAACTCGATTTTTCGGTGTTTTTAGGCTAAATTTGGGATATAAACGGGTATCGAAGATGCATGCACAAATCGACTTTTTTGGCCAAAAAAATGTGTTTTAGCATTTTTTTTGCCTGAATATTGATTTTTTTCTAGAACAGTGTAGACATGTACAAATCGCTTCTGAGACCCAAAAAACTCGATTTTTCGGTGTTTTTAGGCTAAATTTGGGATATAAACGGGTATCGAAGATGCATGCACAAATCGACTTTTTGGGCCAAAAAAACGTGTTTTAGCATTTTTTTTGCCTGAAAATTGAATTTTTTCTAGAACAGTACAAATCGCTTCTGAGACCCAAAAAACTCGATTTTTCGGTGTTTTTAGGCTAAATTTGGGATATAAACGGGTATCGAAGATGCATGCACAAATCGACTTTTTGGGCCAAAAAAACGTGTTTAAGCATTTTTTTTTGCCTGAAAATTTAAATTTTTCTAGCACAGTACAAATCGCTTCTGGGACCCAAAAATCTCGATTTTTCGGTGTTTTTTGGCTAAATTTTGGATATAAACGGGTATCGAAGATGCATGCACAAATCGACTTTTTGGGCCCAAAAAACGTGTTTTAGCATTTTTTTTTGCCTGAAAATTGACATTTTTCTAGCACAGTACAAATCGCTTCTGAGACCCAAAAAACTCGATTTTTCGGTGTTTTTAGGCTAAATTTGGGATATAAACGGGTATCGAAGATGCATGCACAAATCGACTTTTTGGGCCAAAAAAACGTGTTTTAGCATTTTTTTTGCCAGAAAATTGATTTTTTTCTAGAACAGTATAGACATATACAAATCGCTTCTGAGACCCAAAAAACTCGATTTTTCGGTGCTTTTAGGATAAATTTGGGATATAAACAGGTATCGAAGATGCATGCACAAATCGACTTTTTGGGCCAAAAAAACGTGTTTTAGCTTTTTTTTTGCCTGAAAATATAATTTTTTTTAGCACAGTACAAATCGCTTCTGAGACCCAAAAAACTTGATTTTTCGGTGTTTTTAGGCTAAATTTGGGATATAAACGGGTATCGAAGATGCATGCACAAATCGACTTTTTGGGCCAAAAAAGTGTGTTTAATCATTTTTTTTAGCCTGAAAATTGATTTATTTTCTAGCACAGTGTAGACATGTACATATCGCTTCTGGGACCCAAAAAACTTGATTTATCGGTGTTTTTAGGCTAAATTTGGGATATAAACGAGTACCGAAGATGCATGCAGAAATCGACTTTTTGGGCCCCAAAAACGTGTTTTAGCATTTTTTTTGCCTGTAAATTGATTATTTTATAGCACAGTGTAGACATGTACAAATCACTTCTGAGACCCAAAAAACTCGATTTTTCGGTGTTTTTAGGCTAAATTTGGGATATAAACGGGTACCGAAGATGCATGCACAAATCGACTTTTTGGGCACAAAAAAAGTGTTTTAGCATTTTTTTGCCTGTAAATTGAAAATTTTATAGCACAGTGTAGACATGTACATATCACTTCTGAGACCCAAAAAATTTTAATTTTCGATGTTCTTAGGCTAAATTTGGGATATAAACGGGTACCGAAGATAATGCAGAAATCGACTTTTTGGGCCCAAAAAACGTGTTTTAGCATTTTTTTTGCCTGTAAATTGAAAAATTTCTAGTACAGTGTTGACATGTACATATCACTTCTGAGACCCAAAAAACTCTATTTTTCGGTGTTTTTAGGCTAAATTTGGGATATAAACGGGTACCAAAGATGCATGCAGCAATCGACTTTTTGGGCCCACAAAATGTGTTTTAGCATTTTTTTGGCCTGTAAATTGAAAATTTTATAGCACAGTGTAGACATGTACAGATCGCTTCTGGGACTCAAAAAACTCGAATTTTCGGTGTTTTTAGGCTAAATTTGGGATATAAACGGGTACCGAAGATGCATGCAGAAATCGACTTTTTGGGCCCAAAAAACGTGTTTTAGCATTTTTTTTGCCTGTAAATTTAAAATTTTATAGCACAGTGTAAACATGTACAAATCACTTCTGAGACCCAAAAAACTCTATTTTTCGGTGTTTTAAGGCTAAATTTGGGATATAAACGGGTATCGAAGATTCATGCACAAATCGACTTTTTGGGCCAAAAAAACGTGTTTTAGCATTTTTTTTGCCTGAAAATTGATTTTTTTCTAGAACAGTGTAGACATGTACAAATCGCTTCTGAGACCCAAAAAACTCGATTTTTCGGTGTTTTTAGGCTAAATTTGGGATATAAACGGGTATCGAAGATGCATGCACAAATCGACTTTTTGGGCCAAAAAAACGTGTTTTAGCATTTTTTTTGCCTGAAAATTGAATTTTTTCTAGCACAGTACAAATCGCTTCTGAGACCCAAAAAACTCGATTTTTCGGTGTTTTTAGGCTAAATTTGGGATATAAACGGGTATCGAAGATGCATGCAAAAATCGACTTTTTGGGCCAAAAAAAACGTGTTTTAGCATTTTATTTGCCTGAAAATTGATTTTTTTCTAGAACAGTGTAGACATGTACAAATCGCTTCTGAGACCCAAAAAACTTGATTTTTCGGTGTTTTTAGGCTAAATTTGGGATATAAACGGGTATCGAAGATGCATGCACAAATCGACTTTTTGGGCCAAAAAAACGTGTTTTAGCATTTTTTTTGCCTGAAAATTGAATTTTTTCTAGCACAGTACAAATCGCTTCTGAGACCCAAAAAACTCGATTTTTCGGTGTTTTTAGGCTAAATTTGGGATATAAACGGGTATCGAAAATGCATGCACAAATCGACTTTTTGGGCCAAAAAAACGTGTTGTAGCATTTTTTTTGCCTGAAAATTGATTTTTTTCTAGAACAGTGTAGACATGTACAAATCGCTTCTGAGACCCAAAAAACTCGATTTTTCGGTGTTTTTAGGCTAAATTTGGGATATAAACGGGTATCGAAGATGCATGCACAAATCGACTTTTTGGGCCAAAAAAACGTGTTTTAGCATTTTTTTTGCCTGAAAATTGAATTTTTTCTAGAACAGTACAAATCGCTTCTGAGACCCAAAAAACTCGATTTTTCGGTGTTTTTAGGCTAAATTTGGGATATAAACGGGTATCGAAGATGCATGCACAAATCGACTTTTTGGGCCAAAAAAACGTGTTTTAGCATTTTTTTTGCCTGAAAATTGACATTTTTCTAGCACAGTACAAATCGCTTCTGAGACCCAAAAAACTCGATTTTTCGGTGTTTTTAGGCTAAATTTGGGATATAAACGGGTATCGAAGATGCATGCACAAATCGACTTTTTGGGCCAAAAAAACGTGTTTTAGCATTTTTTTTGCCTGAAAATTGATTTTTTTCTAGAACAGTATAGACATATACAAATCGCTTCTGAGACCCAAAAAACTCGATTTTTCGGTGTTTTTAGGATAAATTTGGGATATAAACAGGTATCGAAGATGCATGCACAAATCGACTTTTTGGGCCAAAAAAACGTGTTTTAGCTTTTTTTTTGCCTGAAAATATAAATTTTTCTAGCACAGTACAAATCGCTTCTGAGACCCAAAAAACTTGATTTTTCGGTGTTTTTAGGCTAAATTTGGGATATAAACGGGTATCGAAGATGCATGCACAAATCGACTTTTTGGGCCAAAAAAACGTGTTTTAGCATTTTTTTTGCCTGAAAATTGATTTTTTTCTAGAACAGTGTAGACATGTACAAATCGCTTCTGAGATCCAAAAAACTCGATTTTTCGGTGTTTTTAGGCTAAATTTAGGATATAAACGGGTATCGAAGATGCATGCACAAATCGACTTTTTGGGCCAAAAAAGCGTGTTTTATCATTTTTTTTAGCCTGAAAATTGATTTTTTTCTAGAACAGTGTAGACATGTACAAAATGCTTCTGAGACCCAAAGAACTCGAATTTTCGGTGTTTTTAGGCTAAATTTGGGATATAAACGGGTATCGAAGATGCATGCAGAAATCGACTTTTTGGACCAAAAAAACGTGTTTTAGCATTTTTTTAGCCTGAAAATTGATTTTTTTCTAGAACAGTGTAGACATGTACAAATCGCTTCTGAGACCCAAAAAACTCGATTTTTCGGTGTTTTTAGGCTAAATTTGGGATATAAACGGGAATCGAAGATGCATGCACAAATCGACTTTTTGGGCCAAAAAAACGTGTTTTAGCATTTTTTTTGCCTGAAAATTGATTTTTTTCTAGAACAGTACAAATCGCTTCTGAGACCCAAAAAACTCGATTTTTCGGTGTTTTTAGGCTAAATTTGGGATATAAACGGGTATCGAAGATGCATGCACAAATCGACTTTTTGGGCCAAAAAAACGTGTTTAAGCATTTTTTTTTGCCTGAAAATTTAAATTTTTCTAGCACAGTACAAATCGCTTCTGAGACCCAAAAATCTCGATTTTTCGGTGTTTTTAGGCTAAATTTTGGATATAAACGGGTATCGAAGATGCATGCACAAATCGACTTTTTGGGCCCAAAAAACGTGTTTTAGCATTTTTTTTGCCTGGAAATTGACATTTTTCTAGCACAGTACAAATCGCTTCTGAGACCCAAAAAACTCGATTTTTCGGTGTTTTTAGGCTAAATTTGGGATATAAACGGGTATCGAAGATGCATGCACAAATCGACTTTTTGGGCCAAAAAAACGTGTTTTAGCATTTTTTTTGCCTGAAAATTGATTTTTTTCTAGAACAGTATAGACATATACAAATCGCTTCTGAGACCCAAAAAACTCGATTTTTCGGTGTTTTTAGGATAAATTTGGGATATAAACAGGTATCGAAGATGCATGCACAAATCGACTTTTTGGGCCAAAAAAACGTGTTTTAGCTTTTTTTTTGCCTGAAAATATAAATTTTTCTAGCACAGTACAAATCGCTTCTGAGACCCAAAAAACTTGATTTTTCGGTGTTTTTAGGCTAAATTTGGGATATAAACGGGTATCGAAGATGCATGCACAAATCGACTTTTTGGGCCAAAAAAACGTGTTTTAGCATTTTTTTTGCCTGAAAATTGATTTTTTTCTAGAACAGTGTAGACATGTACAAATCGCTTCTGAGATCCAAAAAACTCGATTTTTCGGTGTTTTTAGGCTAAATTTAGGATATAAACGGGTATCGAAGATGCATGCACAAATCGACTTTTTGGGCCAAAAAAGCGTGTTTTATCATTTTTTTTAGCCTGAAAATTGATTTTTTTCTAGAACAGTGTAGACATGTACAAAATGCTTCTGAGACCCAAAGAACTCGATTTTTCGGTGTTTTTAGGCTAAATTTGGGATATAAACGGGTATCGAAGATGCATGCACAAATCGACTTTTTGGGCCAAAAAAACGTGTTTTAGCATTTTTTTAGCCTGAAAATTGTTTTTTTTCTAGAACAGTGTAGACATGTACAAATCGCTTCTGAGACCCAAAAAACTCGATTTTTCGGTGTTTTTAGGCTAAATTTGGGATATAAACGGGTATCGAAGATGCATGCACAAATCGACTTTTTGGGCCAAAAAAACGTGTTTTAGCATTTTTTTTGCCTGAAAATTGAATTTTTTCTAGAACAGTACAAATCGCTTCTGAGACCCAAAAAACTCGATTTTTCGGTGTTTTTAGGCTAAATTTGGGATATAAACGGGTATCGAAGATGCATGCACAAATCGACTTTTTGGGCCAAAAAAACGTGTTTAAGCATTTTTTTTTGCCTGAAAATTTAAATTTTTCTAGCACAGTACAAATCGCTTCTGAGACCCAAAAATCTCGATTTTTCGGTGTTTTTAGGCTAAATTTGGGATATAAACGGGTATCGAAGATGCATGCACAAATCGACTTTTTGGGCCCAAAAAACGTGTTTTAGCATTTTTTTTGCCTGAAAATTGACATTTTTCTAGCACAGTACAAATCGCTTCTGAGACCCAAAAAACTCGATTTTTCGGTGTTTTTAGGCTAAATTTGGGATATAAACGGGTATCGAAGATGCATGCACAAATCGACTTTTTGGGCCAAAAAAACGTGTTTAAGCATTTTTTTTTGCCTGAAAATTTAAATTTTTCTAGCACAGTACAAATCGCTTCTGAGACCCAAAAATCTCGATTTTTCGGTGTTTTTAGGCTAAATTTTGGATATAAACGGGTATCGAAGATGCATGCACAAATCGACTTTTTGGGCCCAAAAAACGTGTTTTAGCATTTTTTTTGCCTGAAAATTGACATTTTTCTAGCACAGTACAAATCGCTTCTGAGACCCAAAAAACTCGATTTTTCGGTGTTTTTAGGCTAAATTTGGGATATAAACGGGTATCGAAGATGCATGCACAAATCGACTTTTTGGGCCAAAAAAAACGTGTTTTAGCATTTTTTTTGCCTGAAAATTGATTTTTTTCTAGAACAGTATAGACATATACAAATCGCTTCTGAGACCCAAAAAACTCGATTTTTCGGTGTTTTTAGGATAAATTTGGGATATAAACAGGTATCGAAGATGCATGCACAAATCGACTTTTTGGGCCAAAAAAACGTGTTTTAGCTTTTTTTTTGCCTGAAAATATAAATTTTTCTAGCACAGTACAAATCGCTTCTGAGACCCAAAAAACTTGATTTTTCGGTGTTTTTAGGCTAAATTTGGGATATAAACGGGTATCGAAGATGCATGCACAAATCGACTTTTTGGGCCAAAAAAACGTGTTTTAGCATTTTTTTTTGCCTGAAAATTGATTTTTTTCTAGAACAGTGTAGACATGTACAAATCGCTTCTGAGATCCAAAAAACTCGATTTTTCGGTGTTTTTAGGCTAAATTTAGGATATAAACGGGTATCGAAGATGCATGCACAAATCGACTTTTTGGGCCAAAAAAGCGTGTTTTATCATTTTTTTTAGCCTGAAAATTGATTTTTTTCTAGAACAGTGTAGACATGTACAAAATGCTTCTGAGACCCAAAGAACTCGATTTTTCGGTGTTTTTAGGCTAAATTTGGGATATAAACGGGTATCGAAGATGCATGCACAAATCGACTTTTTGGGCCAAAAAAACGTGTTTTAGCATTTTTTTAGCCTGAAAATTGATTTTTTTCTAGAACAGTGTAGACATGTACAAATCGCTTCTGAGACCCAAAAAACTCGATTTTTCGGTGTTTTTAGGCTAAATTTGGGATATAAACGGGTATCGAAGATGCATGCACAAATCGACTTTTTGGGCCCAAAAAACGTGTTTTAGCATTTTTTTTGCCTGAAAATTGAAATTTTTCTAGCACAGTACAAATCGCTTCTGAGACCCAAAAAACTCGATTTTTCGGTGTTTTTAGGCTAAATTTGGGATATAAACGGGTATCGAAGATGCATGCACAAATCGACTTTTTGGGCCAAAAAAACGTGTTTTAGCATTTTTTTTGCCTGAAAATTGAATTTTTTCTAGAACAGTGTAGACATGTACAAATTGCTTCTGAGACCCAAAAAACTCGATTTTTCAGTGTTTTTAGGCTAAATTTGGGATATAAACGGGTATCGAAGATGCATGCACAAATCGATTTTTTGGGCCAAAAAAACGTGTTTAAGCATTTTTTTTGCCTGAAAATTGATTTTTTTTAGCACAGTACAAATCGCTTCTGAGACCCAAAAAATTCGATTTTTCGGTGTTTTTAGGCTAAATTTGGGATATAAACGGGTATCGAAGATGCATGCACAAATCGACTTTTTGGGCCCAAAAAACGTGTTTTAGCATTTTTTTTGCCTGAAAATTGATTTTTTCTAGAACAGTGTAGACATGTACAAATCGGTTTTGAGACCCAAAAAACTCGATTTTTCGGTGTTTTTAGGCTAAATTTGGGAAATAAACGGGTATCGAAGATGCATGCACTAATCGACTTTTTGGGCCCAAAAAACGTGTATTAGCATTTTTTTTGCCTGAAAATTGAAATTTTTTTAGCACAGTACAAATCGCTTCTGAGACCCAAAAAACTCGATTTTTCGGTGTTTTTAGGCTAAATTTGGGATATAAACGGGTATCGAAGATGCATGCACAAATCGACTTTTTGGGCCAAAAAAACGTGTTTTAGCATTTTTTTTGCCTGAAAATTTAAATTTTTCTAGCACAGTACAAATCGCTTCTGAAACCCAAAAAACTCGATTGTTCGGTGTTTTTAGGCTAAATTTGGGATATAAACGGGTATCGAAGATGCATGCACAAATCGACTTTTTGGGCCAAAAAAACGTGTTTTAGCATTTTTTTTGCCTGAAAATTGTTTTTTTTCTAGAACAGTGTAGACATGTACAAATCGCTTCTGTGACCCAAAAAACTCGATTTTTCGGTGTTTTTAGGCTAAATTTGGAATATAAACGGGTATCGAAGATGCATGCACAAATCGACTTTTTGGGCCAAAAAAACGTGTTTTAGCATTTTTTTTGCCTGAAAATTGAATTTTTTCTAGCACAGTACAAATCGCTTCTGAGACCCAAAAAACTCGATTTTTCGGTGTTTTTAGGCTAAATTTGGGATATAAACGGGTATCGAAGATGCATGCACAAATCGACTTTTTGGGCCAAAAAAACGTGTTTTAGCATTTTTTTTGCCTGAAAATTGAAATTTTTCTAGCACAGTACAAATCTCTTCTGAGACCAAAAAAACTCGATTTTTCGGTGTTTTTAGGCTAAATTTTGGATATAAACGGGTATCGAAGATGCATGCACAAATCGACTTTTTGGGCCCAAAAAACGTGTTTTAGCTTTTTTTTTGCCTGAAAATTGAAATTTTTCTAGCACAGTACAAATTGCTTCTAAGACCCAAAAAACTTGATTTTTCGGTGTTTTTAGGCTAAATTTGGGATATAAACGGGTATCGAAGATGCATGCACAAATCGACTTTTTGGGCCAAAAAAATGTGTTTTAGCATTTTTTTTGCCTGAAAATTGATTTTTTTCTAGAACAGTGTAGACATGTACAAATCGCTTCTGAGACCCAAAAGACTCGATTTTTCGGTGTTTTTAGGCTAAATTTGGGATATAAACGGGTATCGAAGATGCATGCACAAATCGACTTTTTGGGCCAAAAAAACGTGTTTTAGCATTTTTTTTGCCTGAAAATTGATTTTTTTCTAGAACAGTGTAGACATGTACAAATCGCTTCTAAGACCCAAAAAACTTGATTTTTCGGTGTTTTTAGGCTAAATTTGGGATATAAACGGGTATCGAAGATGCATGCACAAATCGACTTTTTGGGCCAAAAAAACGTGTTTTAGCAATTTTTTTGCCTGAAAATTTAAATTTTTCTAGCACAGTACAAATCGCTTCTGAGACCCAAAAAACTCGATTTTTCGGTGTTTTTAGGCTAAATTTGGGATATAAACGGGTATCGAAGATGCATGCACAAATCGACTTTTTAGGCCCAAAAAAAGTGTTTTAGCATTTTTTTTGCCTGAAAATTGAATTTTTTCTAGCACAGTACAAATCGCTTCTGAGACCCAAAAAACTCGATTTTTCGGTGTTTTTAGGCTTAATTTGGGATATAAACGGGTATCGAAGATGCATGCACAAATCGACTTTTTGGGCCAAAAAAACGTGTTTTAGCATTTTTTTTGCCTGAAAATTGATTTTTTTCTAGCACAGTACAAATCGCTTCTGAGACCCAAAAAACTCGATTTTTCGGTGTTTTTAGGCTAAATTTGGGATATAAACGGATATCGAAGATGCATGCACAAATCGACTTTTTGGGCCAAAAAAACGTGTTTTAGCTTTTTTTTTGCCTGAAAATATAAATTTTTCTAGCACAGTACAAATCGCTTCTGAGACCCAAAAAACTTGATTTTTCGGTGTTTTTAGGCTAAATTTGGGATATAAACGGGTATCGAAGATGCATGCACAAATCGACTTTTTGGGCCAAAAAAACGTGTTTTAGCATTTTTTTTGCCTGAAAATTGATTTTTTTCTAGAACAGTGTAGACATGTACAAATCGCTTCTGAGATCCAAAAAACTCGATTTTTCGGTGTTTTTAGGCTAAATTTAGGATATAAACGGGTATCGAAGATGCATGCACAAATCGACTTTTTGGGCCAAAAAAGCGTGTTTTATCATTTTTTTTAGCCTGAAAATTGATTTTTTTCTAGAACAGTGTAGACATGTACAAAATGCTTCTGAGACCCAAAGAACTCGAATTTTCGGTGTTTTTAGGCTAAATTTGGGATATAAACGGGTATCGAAGATGCATGCAGAAATCGACTTTTTGGACCAAAAAAACGTGTTTTAGCATTTTTTTAGCCTGAAAATTGATTTTTTTCTAGAACAGTGTAGACATGTACAAATCGCTTCTGAGACCCAAAAAACTCGATTTTTCGGTGTTTTTAGGCTAAATTTGGGATATAAACGGGTATCGAAGATGCATGCACAAATCGACTTTTTGGGCCAAAAAAACGTGTTTTAGCATTTTTTTTGCCTGAAAATTGAATTTTTTCTAGAACAGTACAAATCGCTTCTGAGACCCAAAAAACTCGATTTTTCGGTGTTTTTAGGCTAAATTTGGGATATAAACGGGTATCGAAGATGCATGCACAAATCGACTTTTTGGGCCAAAAAAACGTGTTTAAGCATTTTTTTTTGCCTGAAAATTTAAATTTTTCTAGCACAGTACAAATCGCTTCTGAGACCCAAAAATCTCGATTTTTCGGTGTTTTTAGGCTAAATTTTGGATATAAACGGGTATCGAAGATGCATGCACAAATCGACTTTTTGGGCCCAAAAAACGTGTTTTAGCATTTTTTTTGCCTGGAAATTGACATTTTTCTAGCACAGTACAAATCGCTTCTGAGACCCAAAAAACTCGATTTTTCGGTGTTTTTAGGTTAAATTTGGGATATAAACGGGTATCGAAGATGCATGCACAAATCGACTTTTTGGGCCAAAAAAACGTGTTTTAGCATTTTTTTTGCCTGAAAATTGATTTTTTTCTAGAACAGTATAGACATATACAAATCGCTTCTGAGACCCAAAAAACTCGATTTTTCGGTGTTTTTAGGATAAATTTGGGATATAAACAGGTATCGAAGATGCATGCACAAATCGACTTTTTGGGCCAAAAAAACGTGTTTTAGCTTTTTTTTTGCCTGAAAATATAAATTTTTCTAGCACAGTACAAATCGCTTCTGAGACCCAAAAAACTTGATTTTTCGGTGTTTTTAGGCTAAATTTGGGATATAAACGGGTATCGAAGATGCATGCACAAATCGACTTTTTGGGCCAAAAAAACGTGTTTTAGCATTTTTTTTGCCTGAAAATTGATTTTTTTCTAGAACAGTGTAGACATGTACAAATCGCTTCTGAGATCCAAAAAACTCGATTTTTCGGTGTTTTTAGGCTAAATTTAGGATATAAACGGGTATCGAAGATGCATGCACAAATCGACTTTTTGGGCCAAAAAAGCGTGTTTTATCATTTTTTTTAGCCTGAAAATTGATTTTTTTCTAGAACAGTGTAGACATGTACAAAATGCTTCTGAGACCCAAAGAACTCGATTTTTCGGTGTTTTTAGGCTAAATTTGGGATATAAACGGGTATCGAAGATGCATGCACAAATCGACTTTTTGGGCCAAAAAAACGTGTTTTAGCATTTTTTTAGCCTGAAAATTGTTTTTTTTCTAGAACAGTGTAGACATGTACAAATCGCTTCTGAGACCCAAAAAACTCGATTTTTCGGTGTTTTTAGGCTAAATTTGGGATATAAACGGGTATCGAAGATGCATGCACAAATCGACTTTTTGGGCCAAAAAAACGTGTTTTAGCATTTTTTTTGCCTGAAAATTGAATTTTTTCTAGAACAGTACAAATCGCTTCTGAGACCCAAAAAACTCGATTTTTCGGTGTTTTTAGGCTAAATTTGGGATATAAACGGGTATCGAAGATGCATGCACAAATCGACTTTTTGGGCCAAAAAAACGTGTTTAAGCATTTTTTTTTGCCTGAAAATTTAAATTTTTCTAGCACAGTACAAATCGCTTCTGAGACCCAAAAATCTCGATTTTTCGGTGTTTTTAGGCTAAATTTTGGATATAAACGGGTATCGAAGATGCATGCACAAATCGACTTTTTGGGCCCAAAAAACGTGTTTTAGCATTTTTTTTGCCTGAAAATTGACATTTTTCTAGCACAGTACAAATCGCTTCTGAGACCCAAAAAACTCGATTTTTCGGTGTTTTTAGGCTAAATTTGGGATATAAACGGGTATCGAAGATGCATGCACAAATCGACTTTTTGGGCCAAAAAAACGTGTTTAAGCATTTTTTTTTGCCTGAAAATTTAAATTTTTCTAGCACAGTACAAATCGCTTCTGAGACCCAAAAATCTCGATTTTTCGGTGTTTTTAGGCTAAATTTTGGATATAAACGGGTATCGAAGATGCATGCACAAATCGACTTTTTGGGCCCAAAAAACGTGTTTTAGCATTTTTTTTGCCTGAAAATTGACATTTTTCTAGCACAGTACAAATCGCTTCTGAGACCCAAAAAACTCGATTTTTCGGTGTTTTTAGGCTAAATTTGGGATATAAACGGGTATCGAAGATGCATGCACAAATCGACTTTTTGGGCCAAAAAAAACGTGTTTTAGCATTTTTTTTGCCTGAAAATTGATTTTTTTCTAGAACAGTATAGACATATACAAATCGCTTCTGAGACCCAAAAAACTCGATTTTTCGGTGTTTTTAGGATAAATTTGGGATATAAACAGGTATCGAAGATGCATGCACAAATCGACTTTTTGGGCCAAAAAAACGTGTTTTAGCTTTTTTTTTGCCTGAAAATATAAATTTTTCTAGCACAGTACAAATCGCTTCTGAGACCCAAAAAACTTGATTTTTCGGTGTTTTTAGGCTAAATTTGGGATATAAACGGGTATCGAAGATGCATGCACAAATCGACTTTTTGGGCCAAAAAAACGTGTTTTAGCATTTTTTTTTGCCTGAAAATTGATTTTTTTCTAGAACAGTGTAGACATGTACAAATCGCTTCTGAGATCCAAAAAACTCGATTTTTCGGTGTTTTTAGGCTAAATTTAGGATATAAACGGGTATCGAAGATGCATGCACAAATCGACTTTTTGGGCCAAAAAAGCGTGTTTTATCATTTTTTTTAGCCTGAAAATTGATTTTTTTCTAGAACAGTGTAGACATGTACAAAATGCTTCTGAGACCCAAAGAACTCGATTTTTCGGTGTTTTTAGGCTAAATTTGGGATATAAACGGGTATCGAAGATGCATGCACAAATCGACTTTTTGGGCCAAAAAAACGTGTTTTAGCATTTTTTTAGCCTGAAAATTGATTTTTTTCTAGAACAGTGTAGACATGTACAAATCGCTTCTGAGACCCAAAAAACTCGATTTTTCGGTGTTTTTAGGCTAAATTTGGGATATAAACGGGTATCGAAGATGCATGCACAAATCGACTTTTTGGGCCCAAAAAACGTGTTTTAGCATTTTTTTTGCCTGAAAATTGAAATTTCTCTAGCACAGTACAAATCGCTTCTGAGACCCAAAAAACTCGATTTTTCGGTGTTTTTAGGCTAAATTTGGGATATAAACGGGTATCGAAGATGCATGCACAAATCGACTTTTTGGGCCAAAAAAACGTGTTTTAGCATTTTTTTTGCCTGAAAATTGAATTTTTTCTAGAACAGTGTAGACATGTACAAATTGCTTCTGAGACCCAAAAAACTCGATTTTTCAGTGTTTTTAGGCTAAATTTGGGATATAAACGGGTATCGAAGATGCATGCACAAATCGATTTTTTGGGCCAAAAAAACGTGTTTAAGCATTTTTTTTGCCTGAAAATTGAATTTTTTTAGCACAGTACAAATCGCTTCTGAGACCCAAAAAATTCGATTTTTCGGTGTTTTTAGGCTAAATTTGGGATATAAACGGGTATCGAAGATGCATGCACAAATCGACTTTTTGGGCCCAAAAAACGTGTTTTAGCATTTTTTTTGCCTGAAAATTGATTTTTTCTAGAACAGTGTAGACATGTACAAATCGGTTTTGAGACCCAAAAAACTCGATTTTTCGGTGTTTTTAGGCTAAATTTGGGAAATAAACGGGTATCGAAGATGCATGCACTAATCGACTTTTTGGGCCCAAAAAACGTGTATTAGCATTTTTTTTGCCTGAAAATTGAAATTTTTTTAGCACAGTACAAATCGCTTCTGAGACCCAAAAAACTCGATTTTTCGGTGTTTTTAGGCTAAATTTGGGATATAAACGGGTATCGAAGATGCATGCACAAATCGACTTTTTGGGCCAAAAAAACGTGTTTTAGCATTTTTTTTGCCTGAAAATTTAAATTTTTCTAGCACAGTACAAATCGCTTCTGAAACCCAAAAAACTCGATTGTTCGGTGTTTTTAGGCTAAATTTGGGATATAAACGGGTATCGAAGATGCATGCACAAATCGACTTTTTGGGCCAAAAAAACGTGTTTTAGCATTTTTTTTGCCTGAAAATTGTTTTTTTTCTAGAACAGTGTAGACATGTACAAATCGCTTCTGTGACCCAAAAAACTCGATTTTTCGGTGTTTTTAGGCTAAATTTGGAATATAAACGGGTATCGAAGATGCATGCACAAATCGACTTTTTGGGCCAAAAAAACGTGTTTTAGCATTTTTTTTGCCTGAAAATTGAATTTTTTCTAGCACAGTACAAATCGCTTCTGAGACCCAAAAAACTCGATTTTTCGGTGTTTTTAGGCTAAATTTGGGATATAAACGGGTATCGAAGATGCATGCACAAATCGACTTTTTGGGCCAAAAAAACGTGTTTTAGCATTTTTTTTGCCTGAAAATTGAAATTTTTCTAGCACAGTACAAATCTCTTCTGAGACCAAAAAAACTCGATTTTTCGGTGTTTTTAGGCTAAATTTTGGATATAAACGGGTATCGAAGATGCATGCACAAATCGACTTTTTGGGCCCAAAAAACGTGTTTTAGCTTTTTTTTTGCCTGAAAATTGAAATTTTTCTAGCACAGTACAAATTGCTTCTAAGACCCAAAAAACTTGATTTTTCGGTGTTTTTAGGCTAAATTTGGGATATAAACGGGTATCGAAGATGCATGCACAAATCGACTTTTTGGGCCAAAAAAATGTGTTTTAGCATTTTTTTTGCCTGAAAATTGATTTTTTTCTAGAACAGTGTAGACATGTACAAATCGCTTCTGAGACCCAAAAGACTCGATTTTTCGGTGTTTTTAGGCTAAATTTGGGATATAAACGGGTATCGAAGATGCATGCACAAATCGACTTTTTGGGCCAAAAAAACGTGTTTTAGCATTTTTTTTGCCTGAAAATTGATTTTTTTCTAGAACAGTGTAGACATGTACAAATCGCTTCTAAGACCCAAAAAACTTGATTTTTCGGTGTTTTTAGGCTAAATTTGGGATATAAACGGGTATCGAAGATGCATGCACAAATCGACTTTTTGGGCCAAAAAAACGTGTTTTAGCATTTTTTTTGCCTGAAAATTTAAATTTTTCTAGCACAGTACAAATCGCTTCTGAGACCCAAAAAACTCGATTTTTCGGTGTTTTTAGGCTAAATTTGGGATATAAACGGGTATCGAAGATGCATGCACAAATCGACTTTTTAGGCCCAAAAAAAGTGTTTTAGCATTTTTTTTGCCTGAAAATTGAATTTTTTCTAGCACAGTACAAATCGCTTCTGAGACCCAAAAAACTCGATTTTTCGGTGTTTTTAGGCTTAATTTGGGATATAAACGGGTATCGAAGATGCATGCACAAATCGACTTTTTGGGCCAAAAAAACGTGTTTTAGCATTTTTTTTGCCTGAAAATTGATTTTTTTCTAGCACAGTACAAATCGCTTCTGAGACCCAAAAAACTCGATTTTTCGGTGTTTTTAGGCTAAATTTGGGATATAAACGGATATCGAAGATGCATGCACAAATCGACTTTTTGGGCCAAAAAAACGTGTTTTAGCATTTTTTTTGCCTGAAAATTGAAATTTTTCTAGCACAGTACAAATCGCTTCTGAGACCCAAAAAACTCGATTTTTTGGTGTTTTCAGGCTAAATTTGGGATATAAACGGGTATCGAAGATGCATGCACAAATCGAATTTTTGGGCCAAAAAAACGTGTTTTAGCATTTTTTTTGCCTGAAAATTGAAATTTTTCTAGCACAGTACAAATCGCTTCTGAGACCCAAAAAACTCGATTTTTCGGTGTTTTTAGGCTAAATTTGGGATATAAACGGGTATCGAAGATGCATGCACAAATCGACTTTTTAGGCCCAAAAAAACGTGTTTTAGCATTTTTTTTGCCTGAAAATTGAATTTTTTCTAGCACAGTACAAATCGCTTCTGAGACCCAAAAAACTCGATTTTTCGGTGTTTTTAGGCTTAATTTGGGATATAAACGGGTATCGAAGATGCATGCACAAATCGACTTTTTGGGCCAAAAAAACGTGTTTTAGCATTTTTTTTGCCTGAAAATTGATTTTTTTCTAGCACAGTACAAATCGCTTCTGAGACCCAAAAAACTCGATTTTTCGGTGTTTTTAGGCTAAATTTGGGATATAAACGGGTATCGAAGATGCATGCACAAATCGACTTTTTGGGCCAAAAAAACGTGTTTTACCATTTTTTTTGCCTGAAAACTGAAATTTTTCTAGCACAGTACAAATCGCTTCTGAGACCCAAAAAACTCGATTGTTCGGTGTTTTTAGGCTAAATTTGGGATATAAACGGGTATCGAAGATGCATGCACAAATCGACTTTTTGGGCCAAAAAAACGTGTTTTAGCATTTTTTTTGCCTGAAAATTGATTTTTTTCTAGAACAGTGTAGACATGTACAAATCGCTTCTGAGACCCAAATTACTCGATTTTTCGGTGTTTTTAGGCTAAATTTGGGATATAAACGGGTATCGAAGATGCATGCACAAATCGACTTTTTGGGCCAAAAAAACGTGTTTTAGCATTTTTTTTGCCTGAAAATTGAAATTTTTCTAGCACAGTACAAATCGCTTCTGAGACCCAAAAAACTCGATTTTTTGGTGTTTTCAGGCTAAATTTGGGATATAAACGGGTATCGAAGATGCATGCACAAATCGAATTTTTGGGCCAAAAAAACGTGTTTTAGCATTTTTTTTGCCTGAAAATTGAAATTTTTCTAGCACAGTACAAATCGCTTCTGAGACCCAAAAAACTCGATTTTTCGGTGTTTTTAGGCTAAATTTGGGATATAAACGGGTATCAAAGATGCATGCACAAATCGACTTTTTGGGCCAAAAAAACGTGTTTTAGCATTTTTTTCGCCTGAAAATTGAAATTTTTCTAGCACAGTACAAATCGCTTCTGAGACCCAAAAAACTCGATTTTTCGGTGTTTTTAGGCTAAATTTGGGATATAAACGGGTATCGAAGATGCATGCACAAATCGACTTTTTGGGCCAAAAAAACGTGTTTTAGCATTTTATTTGCCTGAAAATTGAAATTTTTCTAGCACAGTACAAATCGCTTCTGAGACCAAAAAAACTCGATTTTTCGGTGTTTTTAGGCTAAATTTGGGATATAAACGGGTATCGAAGATGCATGCACAAATCGACTTTTTGGGCCCAAAAAAACGTGTTTTACAATTTTTTTGCCTGAAAATTGAAATTTTTCTAGCACAGTACAAATCGCTTCTGAGACCCAAAAAACTCGATTCTTCTATGTTTTTAGGCTAAATTTGGGATATACACGGGTATCGAAGATGCATGCACAAATCGACTTTTTGGGCCAAAAAAACGTGTTTTAGCATTTTTTTTGCCTGAAAATTGATTTTTTTCTAGCACAGTACAAATCTCTTCTGAGACCAAAAAAACTCGATTTTTCGGTGTTTTTAGGCTAAATTTTGGATATAAACGGGTATCGAAGATGCATGCACAAATCGACTTTTTGGGCCCAAAAAACGTGTTTTAGCTTTTTTTTTGCCTGAAAATTGAAATTTTTCTAGCACAGTACAAATTGCTTCTAAGACCCAAAAAACTTGATTTTTCGGTGTTTTTAGGCTAAATTTGGGATATAAACGGGTATCGAAGATGCATGCACAAATCGACTTTTTGGGCCAAAAAAATGTGTTTTAGCATTTTTTTTGCCTGAAAATTGATTTTTTTCTAGAACAGTGTAGACATGTACAAATCGCTTCTGAGACCCAAAAGACTCGATTTTTCGGTGTTTTTCGGCTAAATTTGGGATATAAACGGGTATCGAAGATGCATGCACAAATCGACTTTTTGGGCCAAAAAAACGTGTTTTAGCATTTTTTTTGCCTGAAAATTGATTTTTTTCTAGAACAGTGTAGACATGTACAAATCGCTTCTAAGACCCAAAAAACTTGATTTTTCGGTGTTTTTAGGCTAAATTTGGGATATAAACGGGTATCGAAGATGCATGCACAAATCGACTTTTTGGGCCAAAAAAACGTGTTTTAGCATTTTTTTTGCCTGAAAATTGAATTTTTTCTAGCACAGTACAAATCGCTTCTAAGACCCAAAAAACTCGATTTTTCGGTGTTTTTAGGCTTAATTTGGGATATAAACGGGTATCGAAGATACATGCACAAATCGACTTTTTGGGCCAAAAAAACGTGTTTTAGCATTTTTTTTGCCTAAAAATTGATTTTTTTCTAGCACAGTACAAATCGCTTCTGAGACCCAAAAAACTCGATTTTTCGGTGTTTTTAGGCTAAATTTGGGATATAAACGGGTTTCGAAGATGCATGCACAAATCGACTTTTTGGGCCAAAAAAACGTGTTTTACCATTTTTTTTGCCTGAAAACTGAAATTTTTCTAGCACAGTACAAATCGCTTCTGAGACCCAAAAAACTCGATTTTTCGGTGTTTTTAGGCTAAATTTGGGATATAAACGGGTATCGAAGATGCATGCACAAATCGACTTTTTGGGCCAAAAAAACGTGTTTTAGCATTTTTTTTGCCTGAAAATTGATTTTTTTCTAGAACAGTGTAGACATGTACAAATCGCTTCTGAGACCCAAATTACTCGATTTTTCGGTGTTTTTAGGCTAAATTTGGGATATAAACGGATATCGAAGATGCATGCACAAATCGACTTTTTGGGCCAAAAAAACGTGTTTTAGCATTTTTTTTGCCTGAAAATTGAAATTTTTCTAGCACAGTACAAATCGCTTCTGAGACCCAAAAAACTCGATTTTTTGGTGTTTTCAGGCTAAATTTGGGATATAAACGGGTATCGAAGATGCATGCACAAATCGAATTTTTGGCCCCAAAAAACGTGTTTTAGCATTTTTTTTGCCTGAAAATTGAAATTTTTCTAGCACAGTACAAATCGCTTCTGAGACCCAAAAAACTCGATTTTTCGGTGTTTTTAGGCTAAATTTGGGATATAAACGGGTATCGAAGATGCATGCACAAATCGACTTTTTGGGCCAAAAAAACGTGTTTTACCATTTTTTTTGCCTGAAAACTGAAATTTTTCTAGCACAGTACAAATCGCTTCTGAGACCCAAAAAACTCGATTGTTCGGTGTTTTTAGGCTAAATTTGGGATATAAACGGGTATCGAAGATGCATGCACAAATCGACTTTTTGGGCCAAAAAAACGTGTTTTAGCATTTTTTTTGCCTGAAAATTGATTTTTTTCTAGAACAATGTAGACATGTACAAATCGTTTCTGAGACCCAAAAAACTCGATTTTTCGGTGTTTTTAGGCTAAATTTGGGATATAAACGGGTATCGAAGATGCATGCACAAATCGACTTTTTGGGCCCAAAAAACGTGTTTTAGCATTTTTTTTGCCTGAAAATTGAAATTTTTCTAGCACAGTACAAATCGCTTCTGAGACCCAAAAAACTCGATTTTTCGGTGTTTTTAGGCTAAATTTGGGATATAAACGAGTACCGAAGATGCATGCAGAAATCGACTTTTTGGGCCCCAAAAACGTGTTTTAGCATTTTTTTTGCCTGTAAATTGAAAATTTTATAGCACAGTGTAGACATGTACAAATCACTTCTGAGACCCAAAAAACTCGATTTTTCGGTGTTTTTAGGCTAAATTTGGGATATAAACGGGTACCGAAGATGCATGCACAAATCGACTTTTTGGGCCCAAAAAAAGTGTTTTAGCATTTTTTTGCCTGTAAATTGAAAATTTTATAGCACAGTGTAGACATGTACATATCACTTCTGAGACCCAAAAAATTTGAATTTTCGATGTTCTTAGGCTAAATTTGGGATATAAACGGGTACCGAAGATAATGCAGAAATCGACTTTTTGGGCCCAAAAAACGTGTTTTAGCATTTTTTTTGCCTGTAAATTGAAAAATTTCTAGTACAGTGTTGACATGTACATATCACTTCTGAGACCCAAAAAACTCTATTTTTCGGTGTTTTTAGGCTAAATTTGGGATATAAACGGGTACCGAAGATGCATGCAGAAATCGACTTTTTGGGCCCAAAAAACGTGTTTTAGCATTTTTTTTGCCTGTAAATTTAAAATTTTATAGCACAGTGTAAACATGTACAAATCACTTCTGAGACCCAAAAAACTCGATTTTTCGGTGTTTTAAGGCTAAATTTGGGATATAAACGGGTATCGAAGATTCATGCACAAATCGACTTTTTGGGCCAAAAAAACGTGTTTTAGCATTTTTTTTGCCTGAAAATTGATTTTTTTCTAGAACAGTGTAGACATGTACAAATCGCTTCTGAGACCCAAAAAACTCGATTTTTCGGTGTTTTTAGGCTAAATTTGGGATATAAACGGGTATCGAAGATGCATGCACAAATCGACTTTTTGGGCCAAAAAAACGTGTTTTAGCATTTTTTTTGCCTGAAAATTGAATTTTTTCTAGCACAGTACAAATCGCTTCTGAGACCCAAAAAACTCGATTTTTCGGTGTTTTTAGGCTAAATTTGGGATATAAACGGGTATCGAAGATGCATGCAGAAATCGACTTTTTGGGCCAAAAAAAACGTGTTTTAGCATTTTATTTGCCTGAAAATTGATTTTTTTCTAGAACAGTGTAGACATGTACAAATCGCTTCTGAGACCCAAAAAACTCGATTTTTCGGTGTTTTTAGGCTAAATTTGGGATATAAACGGGTATCGAAGATGCATGCACAAATCGACTTTTTGGGCCAAAAAAACGTGTTTTAGCATTTTTTTTGCCTGAAAATTGAATTTTTTCTAGCACAGTACAAATCGCTTCTGAGACCCAAAAAACTCGATTTTTCGGTGTTTTTAGGCTAAATTTGGGATATAAACGGGTATCGAAAATGCATGCACAAATCGACTTTTTGGGCCAAAAAAACGTGTTGTAGCATTTTTTTTGCCTGAAAATTGATTTTTTTCTAGAACAGTGTAGACATGTACAAATCGCTTCTGAGACCCAAAAAACTCGATTTTTCGGTGTTTTTAGGCTAAATTTGGGATATAAACGGGTATCGAAGATGCATGCACAAATCGACTTTTTGGGCCAAAAAAACGTGTTTTAGCATTTTTTTTGCCTGAAAATTGAATTTTTTCTAGAACAGTACAAATCGCTTCTGAGACCCAAAAAACTCGATTTTTCGGTGTTTTTATGCTAAATTTGGGATATAAACGGGTATCGAAGATGCATGCACAAATCGACTTTTTGGGCCAAAAAAACGTGTTTAAGCATTTTTTTTTGCCTGAAAATTGAAATTTTTCTAGCACAGTACAAATCGCTTCTGAGACCCAAAAATCTCGATTTTTCGGTGTTTTTAGGCTAAATTTTGGATATAAACGGGTATCGAAGATGCATGCACAAATCGACTTTTTGGGCCCAAAAAACGTGTTTTAGCATTTTTTTTGCCTGAAAATTGACATTTTTCTAGCACAGTACAAATCGCTTCTGAGACCCAAAAAACTCGATTTTTCGGTGTTTTTAGGCTAAATTTGGGATATAAACGGGTATCGAAGATGCATGCACAAATCGACTTTTTGGGCCAAAAAAACGTGTTTTAGCATTTTTTTTGCCTGAAAATTGATTGTTTTCTAGAACAGTATAGACATATACAAATCGCTTCTGAGACCCAAAAAACTCGATTTTTCGGTGTTTTTAGGATAAATTTGGGATATAAACAGGTATCGAAGATGCATGCACAAATCGACTTTTTGGGCCAAAAAAACGTGTTTTAGCTTTTTTTTTGCCTGAAAATATAAATTTTTCTAGCACAGTACAAATCGCTTCTGAGACCCAAAAAACTTGATTTTTCGGTGTTTTTAGGCTAAATTTGGGATATAAACGGGTATCGAAGATGCATGCACAAATCGACTTTTTGGGTCAAAAAAACGTGTTTTAGCATTTTTTTTGCCTGAAAATTGATTTTTTTCTAGAACAGTGTAGACATGTACAAATCGCTTCTGAGACCCAAAGAACTCGATTTTTCGGTGTTTTTAGGCTAAATTTGGGATATAAACGGGTATCGAAGATGCATGCACAAATCGACTTTTTGGGCCAAAAAAACGTGTTTTAGCATTTTTTTAGCCTGAAAATTGATTTTTTTCTAGAACAGTGTAGACATGTACAAATCGCTTCTGAGACCCAAAAAACTCGATTTTTCGGTGTTTTTAGGCTAAATTTGGGATATAAACGGGTATCGAAGATGCATGCACAAATCGACTTTTTGGGCCCAAAAAACGTGTTTTAGCATTTTTTTTGCCTGAAAATTGAATTTTTTCTAGCACAGTACAAATCGCTTCTGAGACCTAAAAAACTCGATTTTTCGGTGTTTTTAGGCTAAATTTGGGATATAAACGGGTATCGAAGATGCATGCACAAATCGACTTTTTGGGCCAAAAAAACGTGTTTTAGCATTTTTTTTGCCTGAAAATTGATTTTTTTCTAGAACAGTGTAGACATGTACAAATTGCTTCTGAGACCCAAAAAACTCGATTTTTCAGTGTTTTTAGGCTAAATTTGGGATATAAACGGGTATCGAAGATGCATGCACAAATCGATTTTTTGGGCCAAAAAAACGTGTTTAAGCATTTTTTTTGCCTGAAAATTGAATTTTTTTAGCACAGTACAAATCGCTTCTGAGACCCAAAAATTCGATTTTTCGGTGTTTTTAGGCTAAATTTGGGATATAAACGGGTATAGAAGATGCATGCACAAATCGACTTTTTGGGCCCAAAAAACGTGTTTTAGCATTTTTTTTGCCTGAAAATTGATTTTTTCTAGAACAGTGTAGACATGTACAAATCGGTTTTGAGACCCAAAAAACTCGATTTTTCGGTGTTTTTAGGCTAAATTTGGGAAATAAACGGGTATCGAAGATGCATGCACTAATCGACTTTTTGGGACCAAAAAACGTGTATTAGCATTTTTTTTGCCTGAAAATTGAAATTTTTCTAGCACAGTACAAATCGCTTCTGAGACCCAAAAAACTCGATTTTTCGGTGTTTTTAGGCTAAATTTGGGATATAAACGGGTATCGAAGATGCATGCACAAATCGACTTTTTGGGCCAAAAAAACGTGTTTTAGCATTTTTTTTGCCTGAAAATTTAAATTTTTCTAGCACAGTACAAATCGCTTCTGAAACCCAAAAAACTCGATTTTTCGGTGTTTTTAGGCTAAATTTGGGATATAAACGGGTATCGAAGATGCATGCACAAATCGACTTTTTGGGCCAAAAAAACGTGTTTTAGCATTTTTTTTGCCTGAAAATTGTTTTTTTTCTAGAACAGTGTAGACATGTACAAATCGCTTCTGTGACCCAAAAAACTCGATTTTTCGGTGTTTTTAGGCTAAATTTGGAATATAAACGGGTATCGAAGATGCATGCACAAATCGACTTTTTGGACCAAAAAAACGTGTTTTAGCATTTTTTTTGCCTGAAAATTGAATTTTTTCTAGCACAGTACAAATCGCTTCTGAGACCCAAAAAACTCGATTTTTCGGTGTTTTTAGGCTAAATTTGGGATATAAACGGGTATCGAAGATGCATGCACAAATCGACTTTTTGGGCCAAAAAAACGTGTTTTAGCATTTTTTTTGCCTGAAAATTGAAATTTTTCTAGCACAGTACAAATCTCTTCTGAGACCAAAAAAACTCGATTTTTCGGTGTTTTTAGGCTAAATTTTGGATATAAACGGGTATCGAAGATGCATGCACAAATCGACTTTTTGGGCCCAAAAAACGTGTTTTAGCTTTTTTTTTGCCTGAAAATTGAAATTTTTCTAGCACAGTACAAATTGCTTCTAAGACCCAAAAAACTTGATTTTTCGGTGTTTTTAGGCTAAATTTGGGATATAAACGGGTATCGAAGATGCATGCACAAATCGACTTTTTGGGCCAAAAAAATGTGTTTTAGCATTTTTTTTCCTGAAAATTGATTTTTTTCTAGAACAGTGTAGACATGTACAAATCGCTTCTGAGACCCAAAAAACTTGATTTTTCGGTGTTTTTAGGCTAAATTTGGGATATAAACGGGTATCGAAGATGCATGCACAAATCGACTTTTTGGGCCAAAAAAACGTGTTGTAGCATTTTTTTTGCCTGAAAATTTAAATTTTTCTAGCACAGTACAAATCGCTTCTGAGACCCAAAAAACTCGATTTTTCGGTGTTTTTAGGCTAAATTTGGGATATAAACGGGTATCGAAGATGCATGCACAAATCGACTTTTTAGGCCCAAAAAAACGTGTTTTAGCATTTTTTTTGCCTGAAAATTGAATTTTTTCTAGCACAGTACAAATCGCTTCTGAGACCCAAAAAACTCGATTTTTCGGTGTTTTTAGGCTTAATTTGGGATATAAACGGGTATCGAAGATGCATGCACAAATCGACTTTTTGGGCCAAAAAAACGTGTTTTAGCATTTTTTTTGCCTGAAAATTGATTTTTTTCTAGCACAGTACAAATCGCTTCTGAGACCAAAAAAACTCGATTTTTCGGTGTTTTTAGGCTAAATTTGGGATATAAACGGGTATCGAAGATGCATGCACAAATCGACTTTTTGGGCCAAAAAAACGTGTTTTAGCATTTTTTTTGACTGAAAACTGAATTTTTTCTAGCACAGTACAAATCGCTTCTGAGACCCAAAAAACTCGATTGTTCGGTGTTTTTAGGCTAAATTTGGGATATAAACGGGTATCGAAGATGCATGCACAAATCGACTTTTTGGGCCAAAAAAACGTGTTTTGGCATTTTTTTTGCCTGAAAATTGATTTTTTTCTAGAACAGTGTAGACATGTACAAATCGCTTCTGAGACCCAAATTACTCGATTTTTCGGTGTTTTTAGGCTAAATTTGGGATATAAACGGGTATCGAAGATGCATGCACAAATCGACTTTTTGGGCCAAAAAAACGTGTTTTAGCATTTTTTTTGCCTGAAAATTGAAATTTTTCTAGCACAGTACAAATCGCTTCTGAGACCCAAAAAACTCGATTTTTTGGTGTTTTCAGGCTAAATTTGGGATATAAACGGGTATCGAAGATGCATGCACAAATCGAATTTTTGGGCCAAAAAAACGTGTTTTAGCATTTTTTTTGCCTGAAAATTGAAATTTTTCTAGCACAGTACAAATCGCTTCTGAGACCCAAAAAACTCGATTTTTCGGTGTTTTTAGGCTAAATTTGGGATATAAACGGGTATCGAAGATGCATGCACAAATCGACTTTTTGGGCCAAAAAAACGTGTTTTAGCATTTTATTTGCCTGAAAATTGAAATTTTTCTAGCACAGTACAAATCGCTTCTGAGACCCAAAAAACTCGATTTTTCGGTGTTTTTAGGCTAAATTTGGGATATAAACGGGTATCGAAGATGCATGCACAAATCGACTTTTTGGGCCCAAAAAAACGTGTTTTAGCAATTTTTTTGCCTGAAAATTGAAATTTTTCTAGCACAGTACAAATCGCTTCTGAGACCCAAAAAACTCGATTCTTCTATGTTTTTAGGCTAAATTTGGGATATACACGGGTATCGAAGATGCATGCACAAATCGACTTTTTGGGCCAAAAAAACGTGTTTTAGCATTTTTTTTGCCTGAAAATTGATTTTTTTCTAGAACAGTGTAGACATGTACAAATCGCTTCTGAGACCCAAAAAACTCGATTTTTCGGTGTTTTTAGGCTAAATTTGGGATATAAACGGGTATCGAAGATGCATGCACAAATCGACTTTTTGGGCCCAAAAAACGTGTTTTAGCATTTTTTTTGCCTGAAAATTGAAATTTTTCTAGCACAGTACAAATCGCTTCTGAGACCCAAAAAACTCGATTTTTCGGTGTTTTTAGGCTAAATTTGGGATATAAACGAGTACCGAAGATGCATGCAGAAATCGACTTTTTGGGCCCCAAAAACGTGTTTTAGCATTTTTTTTGCCTGTAAATTGAAAATTTTATAGCACAGTGTAGACATGTACATATCACTTCTGAGACCCAAAAAACTCAAATTTTCAGTGTTTTTAGGCTAAATTTGGGATATAAACGGGTACCGAAGATGCATGCAGAAATCGACTTTTTGGGCGCAAAAAACGTGTTTTAGCATTTCTTTTTGCCTGTAAATTGAAAATTTTCTAGCACAGTGTAGACATGTACATATCGCTTCTGGGACCCAAAAAACTCGATTTATCGGTGTTTTTAGGCTAAATTTGGGATATAAACGAGTACCGAAGATGCATGCAGAAATCGACTTTTTGGGCCCCAAAAACGTGTTTTAGCATTTTTTTTGCCTGTAAATTGAAAATTTTATAGCACAGTGTAGACATGTACAAATCACTTCTGAGACCCAAAAAACTCGATTTTTCGGTGTTTTTAGGCTAAATTTGGGATATAAACGGGTACCGAAGATGCATGCACAAATCGACTTTTTGGGCCCAAAAAAAGTGTTTTAGCATTTTTTTGCCTGTAAATTGAAAATTTTATAGCACAGTGTAGACATGTACATATCACTTCTGAGACCCAAAAAATTTGAATTTTCGATGTTCTTAGGCTAAATTTGGGATATAAACGGGTACCGAAGATAATGCAGAAATCGACTTTTTGGGCCCAAAAAACGTGTTTTAGCATTTTTTTTGCCTGTAAATTGAAAAATTTCTAGTACAGTGTTGACATGTACATATCACTTCTGAGACCCAAAAAACTCTATTTTTCGGTGTTTTTAGGCTAAATTTGGGATATAAACGGGTACCAAAGATGCATGCAGCAATCGACTTTTTGGGCCCACAAAATGTGTTTTAGCATTTTTTTGGCCTGTAAATTGAAAATTTTATAGCACAGTGTAGACATGTACAGATCGCTTCTGGGACTCAAAAAACTCGAATTTTCGGTGTTTTTAGGCTAAATTTGGGATATAAACGGGTACCGAAGATGCATGCAGAAATCGACTTTTTGGGCCAAAAAAACGTGTTTTAGCATTTTTTTTGCCTGAAAATTGAATTTTTTCTAGCACAGTACAAATCGCTTCTGAGACCCAAAAAACTCGATTTTTCGGTGTTTTTAGGCTAAATTTGGGATATAAACGGGTATCGAAGATGCATGCACAAATCGACTTTTTGGGCCAAAAAAAACGTGTTTTAGCATTTTATTTGCCTGAAAATTGATTTTTTTCTAGAACAGTGTAGACATGTACAAATCGCTTCTGAGACCCAAAAAACTCGATTTTTCGGTGTTTTTAGGCTAAATTTGGGATATAAACGGGTATCGAAGATGCATGCACAAATCGACTTTTTGGGCCAAAAAAACGTGTTTTAGCATTTTTTTTGCCTGAAAATTGAAATTTTTCTAGCACAGTACAAATCGCTTCTGAGACCCAAAAAACTCGATTTTTTGGTGTTTTCAGGCTAAATTTGGGATATAAACGGGTATCGAAGATGCATGCACAAATCGAATTTTTGGGCCAAAAAAACGTGTTTTAGCATTTTTTTTGCCTGAAAATTGAAATTTTTCTAGCACAGTACAAATCGCTTCTGAGACCCAAAAAACTCGATTTTTCGGTGTTTTTAGGCTAAATTTGGGATATAAACGGGTATCGAAGATGCATGCACAAATCGACTTTTTGGGCCAAAAAAACGTGTTTTGGCATTTTATTTGCCTGAAAATTGAAATTTTTCTAGCACAGTACAAATCGCTTCTGAGACCCAAAATACTCGATTTTTCGGTGTTTTTAGGCTAAATTTGGGATATAAACGGGTATCGAAGATGCATGCACAAATCGACTTTTTGGGCCCAAAAAAACGTGTTTTAGCAATTTTTTTGCCTGAAAATTGAAATTTTTCTAGCACAGTACAAATCGCTTCTGAGACCCAAAAAACTCGATTCTTCTATGTTTTTAGGCTAAATTTGGGATATAAACGGGTATCGAAGATGCATGCACAAATCGACTTTTTGGGCCAAAAAAACGTGTTTTAGCATTTTTTTTGCCTGAAAATTGATTTTTTTCTAGAACAGTGTAGACATGTACAAATCGCTTCTGAGACCCAAAAAACTCGATTTTTCGGTGTTTTTAGGCTAAATTTGGGATATAAACGGGTATCGAAGATGCATGCACAAATCTACTTTTTGGGCCAAAAAAACGTGTTTTAGCATTTTTTTTGCCTGAAAATTGATTTTTTTCTAGAACAATGTAGACATGTACAAATCGCTTCTGAGACCCAAAAAACTCGATTTTTCGGTGTTTTTAGGCTAAATTTGGGATATAAACGGGTATCGAAGATGCATGCAGAAATCGACTTTTTGGGCCCAAAAAACGTGTTTTAGCATTTTTTTGGCCTGTAAATTGAAAATTTTATAGCACAGTGTAGACATGTACAGATCGCTTCTGGGACTCAAAAAACTCGAATTTTCGGTGTTTTTAGGCTAAATTTGGGATATAAACGGGTACCGAAGATGCATGCAGAAATCGACTTTTTGGGCCCAAAAAACGTGTTTTAGCATTTTTTTTGCCTGTAAATTTAAAATTTTATAGCACAGTGTAAACATGTACAAATCACTTCTGAGACCCAAAAAACTCGATTTTTCGGTGTTTTAAGGCTAAATTTGGGATATAAACGGGTATCGAAGATTCATGCACAAATCGACTTTTTGGGCCAAAAAAACGTGTTTTAGCATTTTTTTTGCCTGAAAATTGATTTTTTTCTAGAACAGTGTAGACATGTACAAATCGCTTCTGAGACCCAAAAAACTCGATTTTTCGGTGTTTTTAGGCTAAATTTGGGATATAAACGTGTATCGAAAATGCATGCACAAATCGACTTTTTGGGCCAAAAAAACGTGTTTTAGCATTTTTTTTGCCTGAAAATTGAATTTTTTCTAGCACAGTAAAAATTGCTTCTGAGACCCAAAAAACTCGATTTTTCGGTGTTTTTAGGCTAAATTTGGGATATAAACGGGTATCGAAGATGCATGCACAAATCGACTTTTTGGGCCAAAAAAAACGTGTTTTAGCATTTTATTTGCCTGAAAATTGATTTTTTTCTTGAACAGTGTAGACATGTACAAATCGCTTCTGAGACCCAAAAAACTCGATTTTTCGGTGTTTTTAGGCTAAATTTGGGATAGAAACGGGTATCGAAGATGCATGCACAAATCGACTTTTTGGGCCAAAAAAACGTGTTTTAGCATTTTTTTTGCCTGAAAATTGATTTTTTTCTAGCACAGTACAAATCGCTTCTGAGACCCAAAAAACTCGATTTTTCGGTGTTTTTAGGATAAATTTGGGATATAAACAGGTATCGAAGATGCATGCACAAATCGACTTTTTGGGCCAAAAAAACGTGTTTTAGCTTTTTTTTTGCCTGAAAATATAAATTTTTCTAGCACAGTACAAATCGCTTCTGAGACCCAAAAAACTTGATTTTTCGGTGTTTTTAGGCTAAATTTGGGATATAAACGGGTATCGAAGATGCATGCACAAATCGACTTTTTGGGCCAAAAAAACGTGTTTTAGCATTTTTTTTGCCTGAAAATTGATTTTTTTCTAGAACAGTGTAGACATGTACAAATCGCTTCTGAGATCCAAAAAACTCGATTTTTCGGTGTTTTTAGGCTAAATTTAGGATATAAACGGGTATCGAAGATGCATGCACAAATCGACTTTTTGGGCCAAAAAAGCGTGTTTTATCATTTTTTTTAGCCTGAAAATTGATTTTTTTCTAGAACAGTGTAGACATGTACAAATTGCTTCTGAGACCCAAAAAACTCGATTTTTCAGTGTTTTTAGGCTAAATTTGGGATATAAACGGGTATCGAAGATGCATGCACAAATCGATTTTTTGGGCCAAAAAAACGTGTTTAAGCATTTTTTTTGCCTGAAAATTGAATTTTTTTAGCACAGTACAAATCGCTTCTGAGACCCAAAAATTCGATTTTTCGGTGTTTTTAGGCTAAATTTGGGATATAAACGGGTATAGAAGATGCATGCACAAATCGACTTTTTGGGCCCAAAAAACGTGTTTTAGCATTTTTTTTGCCTGAAAATTGATTTTTTCTAGAACAGTGTAGACATGTACAAATCGGTTTTGAGACCCAAAAAACTCGATTTTTCGGTGTTTTTAGGCTAAATTTGGGAAATAAACGGGTATCGAAGATGCATGCACTAATCGACTTTTTGGGACCAAAAAACGTGTATTAGCATTTTTTTTGCCTGAAAATTGAAATTTTTCTAGCACAGTACAAATCGCTTCTGAGACCCAAAAAACTCGATTTTTCGGTGTTTTTAGGCTAAATTTGGGATATAAACGGGTATCGAAGATGCATGCACAAATCGACTTTTTGGGCCAAAAAAACGTGTTTTAGCATTTTTTTTGCCTGAAAATTTAAATTTTTCTAGCACAGTACAAATCGCTTCTGAAACCCAAAAAACTCGATTTTTCGGTGTTTTTAGGCTAAATTTGGGATATAAACGGGTATCGAAGATGCATGCACAAATCGACTTTTTGGGCCAAAAAAACGTGTTTTAGCATTTTTTTTGCCTGAAAATTGTTTTTTTTCTAGAACAGTGTAGACATGTACAAATCGCTTCTGTGACCCAAAAAACTCGATTTTTCGGTGTTTTTAGGCTAAATTTGGAATATAAACGGGTATCGAAGATGCATGCACAAATCGACTTTTTGGACCAAAAAAACGTGTTTTAGCATTTTTTTTGCCTGAAAATTGAATTTTTTCTAGCACAGTACAAATCGCTTCTGAGACCCAAAAAACTCGATTTTTCGGTGTTTTTAGGCTAAATTTGGGATATAAACGGGTATCGAAGATGCATGCACAAATCGACTTTTTGGGCCAAAAAAACGTGTTTTAGCATTTTTTTTGCCTGAAAATTGAAATTTTTCTAGCACAGTACAAATCTCTTCTGAGACCAAAAAAACTCGATTTTTCGGTGTTTTTAGGCTAAATTTTGGATATAAACGGGTATCGAAGATGCATGCACAAATCGACTTTTTGGGCCCAAAAAACGTGTTTTAGCTTTTTTTTTGCCTGAAAATTGAAATTTTTCTAGCACAGTACAAATTGCTTCTAAGACCCAAAAAACTTGATTTTTCGGTGTTTTTAGGCTAAATTTGGGATATAAACGGGTATCGAAGATGCATGCACAAATCGACTTTTTGGGCCAAAAAAATGTGTTTTAGCATTTTTTTTCCTGAAAATTGATTTTTTTCTAGAACAGTGTAGACA
Source organism: Petrolisthes manimaculis (assembly GCA_034508575.1). Lineage (NCBI taxonomy): Eukaryota > Metazoa > Arthropoda > Malacostraca > Decapoda > Porcellanidae > Petrolisthes > Petrolisthes manimaculis. Next base: position 145,026 of record JAWZYT010001352.1, read on the forward strand.
TGTACAAATCGCTTCTGAGACCCAAAAAACTCGATTTTTCGGTGTTTTTAGGCTAAATTTGGGATATAAACGGGTATCGAAGATGCATGCACAAATCGACTTTTTGGGCCAAAAAAACGTGTTTTAGCATTTTTTTTGCCTGAAAATTGATTTTTTTCTAGAACAGTGTAGACATGTACAAATCGCTTCTAAGACCCAAAAAACTTGATTTTTCGGTGTTTTTAGGCTAAATTTGGGATATAAACGGGTATCGAAGATGCATGCACAAATCGACTTTTTGGGCCAAAAAAACGTGTTGTAGCATTTTTTTTGCCTGAAAATTTAAATTTTTCTAGCACAGTACAAATCGCTTCTGAGACCCAAAAAACTCGATTTTTCGGTGTTTTTAGGCTAAATTTGGGATATAAACGGGTATCGAAGATGCATGCACAAATCGACTTTTTAGGCCCAAAAAAACGTGTTTTAGCATTTTTTTTGCCTGAAAATTGAATTTTTTCTAGCACAGTACAAATCGCTTCTGAGACCCAAAAAACTCGATTTTTCGGTGTTTTTAGGCTTAATTTGGGATATAAACGGGTATCGAAGATGCATGCACAAATCGACTTTTTGGGCCAAAAAAACGTGTTTTAGCATTTTTTTTGCCTGAAAATTGATTTTTTTCTAGCACAGTACAAATCGCTTCTGAGACCAAAAAAACTCGATTTTTCGGTGTTTTTAGGCTAAATTTGGGATATAAACGGGTATCGAAGATGCATGCACAAATCGACTTTTTGGGCCAAAAAAACGTGTTTTAGCATTTTTTTTGACTGAAAACTGAATTTTTTCTAGCACAGTACAAATCGCTTCTGAGACCCAAAAAACTCGATTGTTCGGTGTTTTTAGGCTAAATTTGGGATATAAACGGGTATCGAAGATGCATGCACAAATCGACTTTTTGGGCCAAAAAAACGTGTTTTGGCATTTTTTTTGCCTGAAAATTGATTTTTTTCTAGAACAGTGTAGACATGTACAAATCGCTTCTGAGACCCAAATTACTCGATTTTTCGGTGTTTTTAGGCTAAATTTGGGATATAAACGGGTATCGAAGATGCATGCACAAATCGACTTTTTGGGCCAAAAAAACGTGTTTTAGCATTTTTTTTGCCTGAAAATTGAAATTTTTCTAGCACAGTACAAATCGCTTCTGAGACCCAAAAAACTCGATTTTTTGGTGTTTTCAGGCTAAATTTGGGATATAAACGGGTATCGAAGATGCATGCACAAATCGAATTTTTGGGCCAAAAAAACGTGTTTTAGCATTTTTTTTGCCTGAAAATTGAAATTTTTCTAGCACAGTACAAATCGCTTCTGAGACCCAAAAAACTCGATTTTTCGGTGTTTTTAGGCTAAATTTGGGATATAAACGGGTATCGAAGATGCATGCACAAATCGACTTTTTGGGCCAAAAAAACGTGTTTTAGCATTTTATTTGCCTGAAAATTGAAATTTTTCTAGCACAGTACAAATCGCTTCTGAGACCCAAAAAACTCGATTTTTCGGTGTTTTTAGGCTAAATTTGGGATATAAACGGGTATCGAAGATGCATGCACAAATCGACTTTTTGGGCCCAAAAAAACGTGTTTTAGCAATTTTTTTGCCTGAAAATTGAAATTTTTCTAGCACAGTACAAATCGCTTCTGAGACCCAAAAAACTCGATTCTTCTATGTTTTTAGGCTAAATTTGGGATATACACGGGTATCGAAGATGCATGCACAAATCGACTTTTTGGGCCAAAAAAACGTGTTTTAGCATTTTTTTTGCCTGAAAATTGATTTTTTTCTAGAACAGTGTAGAAATGTACAAATCGCTTCTGAGACCCAAAAAACTCGATTTTTCGGTGTTTTTAGGCTAAATTTGGGATATAAACGGGTATCGAAGATGCATGCACAAATCGACTTTTTGGGCCCAAAAAACGTGTTTTAGCATTTTTTTTGCCTGAAAAATGAAATTTTTCTAGCACAGTACAAATCGCTTCTGAGACCCAAAAAACTCGATTTTTCGGTGTTTTTAGGCTAAATTTGGGATATAAACGAGTACCGAAGATGCATGCAGAAATCGACTTTTTGGGCCCCAAAAACGTGTTTTAGCATTTTTTTTGCCTGTAAATTGAAAATTTTATAGCACAGTGTAGACATGTACATATCACTTCGAGACCCAAAAAACTCAAATTTTCAGTGTTTTTAGGCTAAATTTGGGATATAAACGGGTACCGAAGATGCATGCAGAAATCGACTTTTTGGGCGCAAAAAACGTGTTTTAGCATTTCTTTTTGCCTGTAAATTGAAAATTTTCTAGCACAGTGTAGACATGTACATATCGCTTCTGGGACCCAAAAAACTCGATTTATCGGTGTTTTTAGGCTAAATTTGGGATATAAACGAGTACCGAAGATGCATGCAGAAATCGACTTTTTGGGCCCCAAAAACGTGTTTTAGCATTTTTTTTGCCTGTAAATTGAAAATTTTATAGCACAGTGTAGACATGTACAAATCACTTCTGAGACCCAAAAAACTCGATTTTTCGGTGTTTTTAGGCTAAATTTGGGATATAAACGGGTACCGAAGATGCATGCACAAATCGACTTTTTGGGCCCAAAAAAAGTGTTTTAGCATTTTTTTGCCTGTAAATTGAAAATTTTATAGCACAGTGTAGACATGTACATATCACTTCTGAGACCCAAAAAATTTGAATTTTCGATGTTCTTAGGCTAAATTTGGGATATAAACGGGTACCGAAGATAATGCAGAAATCGACTTTTTGGGCCCAAAAAACGTGTTTTAGCATTTTTTTTGCCTGTAAATTGAAAAATTTCTAGTACAGTGTTGACATGTACATATCACTTCTGAGACCCAAAAAACTCTATTTTTCGGTGTTTTTAGGCTAAATTTGGGATATAAACGGGTACCAAAGATGCATGCAGCAATCGACTTTTTGGGCCCACAAAATGTGTTTTAGCATTTTTTTGGCCTGTAAATTGAAAATTTTATAGCACAGTGTAGACATGTACAGATCGCTTCTGGGACTCAAAAAACTCGAATTTTCGGTGTTTTTAGGCTAAATTTGGGATATAAACGGGTACCGAAGATGCATGCAGAAATCGACTTTTTGGGCCAAAAAAACGTGTTTTAGCATTTTTTTTGCCTGAAAATTGAATTTTTTCTAGCACAGTACAAATCGCTTCTGAGACCCAAAAAACTCGATTTTTCGGTGTTTTTAGGCTAAATTTGGGATATAAACGGGTATCGAAGATGCATGCACAAATCGACTTTTTGGGCCAAAAAAAACGTGTTTTAGCATTTTATTTGCCTGAAAATTGATTTTTTTCTAGAACAGTGTAGACATGTACAAATCGCTTCTGAGACCCAAAAAACTCGATTTTTCGGTGTTTTTAGGCTAAATTTGGGATATAAACGGGTATCGAAGATGCATGCACAAATCGACTTTTTGGGCCAAAAAAACGTGTTTTAGCATTTTTTTTGCCTGAAAATTGAAATTTTTCTAGCACAGTACAAATCGCTTCTGAGACCCAAAAAACTCGATTTTTTGGTGTTTTCAGGCTAAATTTGAGATATAAACGGGTATCGAAGATGCATGCACAAATCGAATTTTTGGGCCAAAAAAACGTGTTTTAGCATTTTTTTTGCCTGAAAATTGAAATTTTTCTAGCACAGTACAAATCGCTTCTGAGACCCAAAAAACTCGATTTTTCGGTGTTTTTAGGCTAAATTTGGGATATAAACGGGTATCGAAGATGCATGCACAAATCGACTTTTTGGGCCAAAAAAACGTGTTTTGGCATTTTATTTGCCTGAAAATTGATTTTTTTCTAGCACAGTACAAATCGCTTCTGAGACCCAAAATACTCGATTTTTCGGTGTTTTTAGGCTAAATTTGGGATATAAACGGGTATCGAAGATGCATGCACAAATCGACTTTTTGGGCCCAAAAAAACGTGTTTTAGCAATTTTTTTGCCTGAAAATTGAAATTTTTCTAGCACAGTACAAATCGCTTCTGAGACCCAAAAAACTCGATTCTTCTATGTTTTTAGGCTAAATTTGGGATATACACGGGTATCGAAGATGCATGCACAAATCGACTTTTTGGGCCAAAAAAACGTGTTTTAGCATTTTTTTTGCCTGAAAATTGATTTTTTTCTAGAACAGTGTAGACATGTACAAATCGCTTCTGAGACCCAAAAAACTCGATTTTTCGGTGTTTTTAGGCTAAATTTGGGATATAAACGGGTATCGAAGATGCATGCACAAATCTACTTTTTGGGCCAAAAAAACGTGTTTTAGCATTTTTTTTGCCTGAAAATTGATTTTTTTCTAGAACAATGTAGACATGTACAAATCGCTTCTGAGACCCAAAAAACTCGATTTTTCGGTGTTTTTAGGCTAAATTTGGGATATAAACGGGTATCGAAGATGCATGCAGAAATCGACTTTTTGGGCCCAAAAAACGTGTTTTAGCATTTTTTTGGCCTGTAAATTGAAAATTTTATAGCACAGTGTAGACATGTACAGATCGCTTCTGGGACTCAAAAAACTCGAATTTTCGGTGTTTTTAGGCTAAATTTGGGATATAAACGGGTACCGAAGATGCATGCAGAAATCGACTTTTTGGGCCCAAAAAACGTGTTTTAGCATTTTTTTTGCCTGTAAATTTAAAATTTTATAGCACAGTGTAAACATGTACAAATCACTTCTGAGACCCAAAAAACTCGATTTTTCGGTGTTTTAAGGCTAAATTTGGGATATAAACGGGTATCGAAGATTCATGCACAAATCGACTTTTTGGGCCAAAAAAACGTGTTTTAGCATTTTTTTTGCCTGAAAATTGATTTTTTTCTAGAACAGTGTAGACATGTACAAATCGCTTCTGAGACCCAAAAAACTCGATTTTTCGGTGTTTTTAGGCTAAATTTGGGATATAAACGTGTATCGAAAATGCATGCACAAATCGACTTTTTGGGCCAAAAAAACGTGTTTTAGCATTTTTTTTGCCTGAAAATTGAATTTTTTCTAGCACAGTAAAAATTGCTTCTGAGACCCAAAAAACTCGATTTTTCGGTGTTTTTAGGCTAAATTTGGGATATAAACGGGTATCGAAGATGCATGCACAAATCGACTTTTTGGGCCAAAAAAAACGTGTTTTAGCATTTTATTTGCCTGAAAATTGATTTTTTTCTTGAACAGTGTAGACATGTACAAATCGCTTCTGAGACCCAAAAAACTCGATTTTTCGGTGTTTTTAGGCTAAATTTGGGATATAAACGGGTATCGAAGATGCATGCACAAATCGACTTTTTGGGCCAAAAAAACGTGTTTTAGCATTTTTTTTGCCTGAAAATTGATTTTTTTCTAGCACAGTACAAATCGCTTCTGAGACCCAAAAAACTCGATTTTTCGGTGTTTTTAGGATAAATTTGGGATATAAACAGGTATCGAAGATGCATGCACAAATCGACTTTTTGGGCCAAAAAAACGTGTTTTAGCTTTTTTTTTGCCTGAAAATATAAATTTTTCTAGCACAGTACAAATCGCTTCTGAGACCCAAAAAACTTGATTTTTCGGTGTTTTTAGGCTAAATTTGGGATATAAACGGGTATCGAAGATGCATGCACAAATCGACTTTTTGGGCCAAAAAAACGTGTTTTAGCATTTTTTTTGCCTGAAAATTGATTTTTTTCTAGAACAGTGTAGACATGTACAAATCGCTTCTGAGATCCAAAAAACTCGATTTTTCGGTGTTTTTAGGCTAAATTTAGGATATAAACGGGTATCGAAGATGCATGCACAAATCGACTTTTTGGGCCAAAAAAGCGTGTTTTATCATTTTTTTTAGCCTGAAAATTGATTTTTTTCTAGAACAGTGTAGACATGTACAAAATGCTTCTGAGACCCAAAGAACTCGATTTTTCGGTGTTTTTAGGCTAAATTTGGGATATAAACGGGTATCGAAGATGCATGCACAAATCGACTTTTTGGGCCAAAAAAACGTGTTTTAGCATTTTTTTAGCCTGAAAATTGATTTTTTTCTAGAACAGTGTAGACATGTACAAATCGCTTCTGAGACCCAAAAAACTCGATTTTTCGGTGTTTTTAGGCTAAATTTGGGATATAAACGGGTATCGAAGATGCATGCACAAATCGACTTTTTGGGCCCAAAAAACGTGTTTTAGCATTTTTTTTGCCTGAAAATTGAAATTTTTCTAGCACAGTACAAATCGCTTCTGAGACCCAAAAAACTCGATTTTTCGGTGTTTTTAGGCTAAATTTGGGATATAAACGGGTATCGAAGATGCATGCACAAATCGACTTTTTGGGCCAAAAAAACGTGTTTTAGCATTTTTTTTGCCTGAAAATTGAATTTTTTCTAGAACAGTGTAGACATGTACAAATTGCTTCTGAGACCCAAAAAACTCGATTTTTCAGTGTTTTTAGGCTAAATTTGGGATATAAACGGGTATCGAAGATGCATGCACAAATCGATTTTTTGGGCCAAAAAAACGTGTTTAAGCATTTTTTTTGCCTGAAAATTGAATTTTTTTAGCACAGTACAAATCGCTTCTGAGACCCCAAAAATTCGATTTTTCGGTGTTTTTAGGCTAAATTTGGGATATAAACGGGTATCGAAGATGCATGCACAAATCGACTTTTTGGGCCCAAAAAACGTGTTTTAGCATTTTTTTTGCCTGAAAATTGATTTTTTCTAGAACAGTGTAGACATGTACAAATCGGTTTTGAGACCCCAAAAACTCGATTTTTCGGTGTTTTTAGGCTAAATTTGGGAAATAAACGGGTATCGAAGATGCATGCACTAATCGACTTTTTGGGCCCAAAAAACGTGTATTAGCATTTTTTTTGCCTGAAAATTGAAATTTTTCTAGCACAGTACAAATCGCTTCTGAGACCCAAAAAACTCGATTTTTGGTGTTTTTAGGCTAAATTTGGGATATAAACGGGTATCGAAGATGCATGCACAAATCGACTTTTTGGGCCAAAAAAACGTGTTTTAGCATTTTTTTTGCCTGAAAATTTAAATTTTTCTAGCACAGTACAAATCGCTTCTGAAACCCAAAAAACTCGATTTTTCGGTGTTTTTAGGCTAAATTTGGGATATAAACGGGTATCGAAGATGCATGCACAAATCGACTTTTTGGGCCAAAAAAACGTGTTTTAGCATTTTTTTTGCCTGAATATTGTTTTTTTTCTAGAACAGTGTAGACATGTACAAATCGCTTCTGTGACCCAAAAAACTCGATTTTTCGGTGTTTTTAGGCTAAATTTGGAATATAAACGGGTATCGAAGATGCATGCACAAATCGACTTTTTGGGCCAAAAAAACGTGTTTTAGCATTTTTTTTGCCTGAAAATTGAATTTTTTCTAGCACAGTACAAATCGCTTCTGAGACCCAAAAAACTCGATTTTTCGGTGTTTTTAGGCTAAATTTGGGATATAAACGGGTATCGAAGATGCATGCACAAATCGACTTTTTGGGCCAAAAAAACGTGTTTTAGCATTTTTTTTGCCTGAAAATTGAAATTTTTCTAGCACAGTACAAATCTCTTCTGAGACCAAAAAAACTCGATTTTTCGGTGTTTTTAGGCTAAATTTGGGATATAAACGGGTATCGAAGATGCATGCACAAATCGACTTTTTGGGCCAAAAAAATGTGTTTTAGCATTTTTTTTGCCTGAAAATTGATTTTTTTCTAGAACAGTGTAGACATGTACAAATCGCTTCTGAGACCCAAAAAACTCGATTTTTCGGTGTTTTTAGGCTAAATTTGGGATATAAACGGGTATCGAAGATGCATGCACAAATCGACTTTTTGGGCCAAAAAAACGTGTTTTAGCATTTTCTTTGCCTGAAAATTGATTTTTTTCTAGAACAGTGTAGACATGTACAAATCGCTTCTAAGACCCAAAAAACTTGATTTTTCGGTGTTTTTAGGCTAAATTTGGGATATAAACGGGTATCGAAGATGCATGCACAAATCGACTTTTTGGGCCAAAAAAACGTGTTTTAGCATTTTTTTTGCCTGAAAATTGATTTTTTTCTAGCACAGTACAAATCGCTTCTGAGACCCAAAAAACTCGATTTTTCGGTGTTTTTAGGCTAAATTTGGGATATAAACGGGTATCGAAGATGCATGCACAAATCGACTTTTTGGGCCAAAAAAACGTGTTTTACCATTTTTTTTGCCTGAAAACTGAAATTTTTCTAGCACAGTACAAATCGCTTCTGAGACCCAAAAAACTCGATTGTTCGGTGTTTTTAGGCTAAATTTGGGATATATACGGGTATCGAAGATGCATGCACAAATCGACTTTTTGGGCCAAAAAAACGTGTTTTAGCATTTTTTTTGCCTGAAAATTGATTTTTTTCTAGAACAGTGTAGACATGTACAAATCGCTTCTGAGACCCAAATTACTCGATTTTTCGGTGTTTTTAGGCTAAATTTGGGATATAAACGGGTATCGAAGATGCATGCACAAATCGACTTTTTGGGCCAAAAAAACGTGTTTTAGCATTTTTTTTGCCTGAAAATTGAAATTTTTCTAGCACAGTACAAATCGCTTCTGAGACCCAAAAAACTCGATTTTTTGGTGTTTTCAGGCTAAATTTGGGATATAAACGGGTATCGAAGATGCATGCACAAATCGATTTTTTGGGCCAAAAAAACGTGTTTTAGCATTTTTTTTGCCTGAAAATTGATATTTTTCTAGCACAGTACAAATCGCTTCTGAGACCCAAAAAACTCGATTTTTCGGTGTTTTTAGGCTAAATTTGGGATATAAACGGGTATCAAAGATGCATGCACAAATCGACTTTTTGGGCCAAAAAAACGTGTTTTAGCATTTTTTTCGCCTGAAAATTGAAATTTTTCTAGCACAGTACAAATCGCTTCTGAGACCCAAAAAACTCGATTTTTCGGTGTTTTTAGGCTAAATTTGGGATATAAACGGGTATCGAAGATGCATGCACAAATCGACTTTTTGGGCCAAAAAAACGTGTTTTAGCATTTTATTTGCCTGAAAATTGAAATTTTTCTAGCACAGTACAAATCGCTTCTGAGACCAAAAAAACTCGATTTTTCGGTGTTTTTAGGCTAAATTTGGGATATAAACGGGTATCGAAGATGCATGCACAAATCGACTTTTTGGGCCCAAAAAAACGTGTTTTAGCAATTTTTTTGCCTGAAAATTGAAATTTTTCTAGCACAGTACAAATCGCTTCTGAGACCCTAAAAACTCGATTCTTCTATGTTTTTAGGCTAAATTTGGGATATACACGGGTATCGAAGATGCATGCACAAATCGACTTTTTGGGCCAAAAAAACATGTTTTAGCATTTTTTTTGCCTGAAAATTTAAATTTTTCTAGCACAGTACAAATCGCTTCTGAGACCCAAAAAACTCGATTTTTCGGTGTTTTTAGGCTAAATTTGGGATATAAACGGGTATCGAAGATGCATGCACAAATCGACTTTTTGGGCCAAAAAAACGTGTTTTAGCATTTTTTTTGCCTGAAAATTGATTTTTTTCTAGAACAATGTAGAAATGTACAAATCGCTTCTGAGACCCAAAAAACTCGATTTTTCGGTGTTTTTAGGCTAAATTTGGGATATAAACGGGTATCGAAGATGCATGCACAAATCGACTTTTTGGGCCCAAAAAACGTGTTTTAGCATTTTTTTTGCCTGAAAATTGAAATTTTTCTAGCACAGTACAAATCGCTTCTGAGACCCAAAAAACTCGATTTTTCGGTGTTTTTAGGCTAAATTTGGGATATAAACGGGTATCGAAGATGCATGCACAAATCGACTTTTTGGGCCCAAAAAACGTGTTTTAGCATTTTTTTCGCCTGAAAATTGATTTTTTTCTAGAACAGTGTAGACATGTACAAATCGCTTCTGAGACCCAAAAAACTCGATTTTTCGGTGTTTTTAGGCTAAATTTGGGATATAAACGGGTATCGAAGATGCATGCACAAATCGACTTTTTGGGCCAAAAAAACGTGTTTTAACATTTTTTTTGCCTGAAAATTGAATTTTTTCTAGAACAGTGTAGACATGTACAAATCGCTTCTGAGACCAAAAAAACTCGATTTTTCGGTGTTTTTAGGCTAAATTTGGGATATAAACGGGTATCGAAGATGCATGCACAAATCGACTTTTTGGGCCAAAAAAACGTGTTTTAGCAATTTTTTTGCCTGATAATTGATTTTTTCTAGAACAGTGCAGACATGTACAAATCGGTTCTGAGACCCAAAAATCTCGATTTTTCGGTGTTTTTAGGCTAAATTTGGGATATAAACGGGTATCGAAGATGCATGCACAAATCGACTTTTTGGGCCAAAAAAACGTGTTTTAGCATTTTTTTTGCCTGAAAATTGAATTTTTTCTAGAACAGTGTAGACATGTACAAATCGCTTCTGAGACCCAAAAAACTCGATTTTTCGGTGTTTTTAGGCTAAATTTGGGATATAAACGGGTATCGAAGATGCATGCACAAACCGACTTTTTGGGCCCAAAAAACGTGTTTTAGCATTTTTTTTGCCTGAAAATTGAAATTTTTCTAGCACAGTACAAATCGCTTCTGAGACCCAAAAAACTCGATTTTTCGGTGTTTTTAGGCTAAATTTGGGATATAAACGGGTATCGAAGATGCATGCACAAATCGACTTTTTGGGCCAAAAAAACGTGTTTTAGCATTTTTTTTTGCCTGAAAATTGAAATTTTTCTAGCACAGTACAAATCGCCTCTGAAACCCAAAAAACTCGATTTTACGGTGTTTTTAGGCTAAATTTGGGATATAAACGGGTTTCGAAGATGCATGCACAAATCGACTTTTTGGGCCAAAAAATCGTGTTTTAGCATTTTTTTTGCCTGAAAATTGTTTTTTTTCTAGAACAGTGTAGACATGTACAAATCGCTTCTGAGACCCAAAAAACTCGATTTTTCGTTTTTTTTAGGCTAAATTTTGGATATAAACGGGTATCGAAGATGCATGCACAAATCGACTTTTTGTGCCCAAAAAACGTGTTTTAGCTTTTTTTTGCCTGAAAATTGAAATTTTTCTAGCACAGTACAAATTGCTTCTGAGACCCAAAAAACTTGATTTTTCGGTGTTTTTAGGCTAAATTTGGGATATAAACGGGTATCGAAGATGCATGCACAAATCGACTTTTTGGGACAAAAAAATGTGTTTTAGCATTTTTTTTGCTTGAAAATTGAATTTTTTCTAGAACAGTGTAGACATGTACAAATCGCTTCTGAGACCCAAAAAACTCGATTTTTCGGTGTTTTTAGGCTAAATTTGGGATATAAACGGGTATCGAAGATGCATGCACAAATCGACTTTTTGGGCCAAAAAAACGTATTTTAGCATTTTTTTTGCCTGAAAATTGAAATTTTTCTAGCACAGTACAAATCGCTTCTGAGACCCAAAAAACTCGATTTTTCGGTGTTTTTAGGCTAAATTTTGGATATAAACGGGTATCGAAGATGCATGCACAAATCGACTTTTTGGGCCCAAAAAACGTGTTTTAGCTTTTATTTTGCCTGAAAATTGAAATTTTTCTAGTACAGTACAAATTGCTTCTGAGACCCTAAAAACTTGATTTTTCGGTGTTTTTAGGCTAAATTTGGGATATAAACGGGTATCGAAGATGCATGCACAAATCGACTTTTTGGGCCAAAAAAACGTGTTTTAGCATTTTTTTTGCCTGAAAATTGATTTTTTTCTAGAACAGTGTAGACATGTACAAATCTCTTCTGAGACCCAAAAAACTCGATTTTTCGGTGTTTTTAGGCTAAATTTGGGATATAAACGGGTATCGAAGATGCATGCACAAATCGACTTTTTGGGCCAAAAAAACCTGTTTTACCATTTTTTTTGCCTGAAAACTGATATTTTTCTAGCACAGTACAAATCGCTTCTGAGACCCAAAAAACTCGATTGTTCGGTGTTTTTAGCCTAAATTTGGGATATAAACGGGTATCGAAGATGCATGCACAAATCGACTTTTTGGGCCAAAAAAACGTGTTTTAGCATTTTTTTTGCCTGAAAATTGATTTTTTTCTAGAACAGTGTAGACATGTACAAATCGCTTCTGAGACCCAAATTACTCGATTTTTCGGTGTTTTTAGGCTAAATTTGGGATATAAACGGGTATCGAAGATGCATGCACAAATCGACTTTTTGTGCCCAAAAAACGTGTTTTAGCTTTTTTTTGCCTGAAAATTGAAATTTTTCTAGCACAGTACAAATTGCTTCTGAGACCCAAAAAACTTGATTTTTCGGTGTTTTTAGGCTAAATTTGGGATATAAACGGGTATCGAAGATGCATGCACAAATCGACTTTTTGGGACAAAAAAATGTGTTTTAGCATTTTTTTTGCTTGAAAATTGAATTTTTTCTAGAACAGTGTAGACATGTACAAATCGCTTCTGAGACCCAAAAAACTCGATTTTTCGGTGTTTTTAGGCTAAATTTGGGATATAAACGGGTATCGAAGATGCATGCACAAATCGACTTTTTGGGCCAAAAAAACGTATTTTAGCATTTTTTTTGCCTGAAAATTGAAATTTTTCTAGCACAGTACAAATCGCTTCTGAGACCCAAAAAACTCGATTTTTCGGTGTTTTTAGGCTAAATTTTGGATATAAACGGGTATCGAAGATGCATGCACAAATCGACTTTTTGGGCCCAAAAAACGTGTTTTAGATTTTATTTTGCCTGAAAATTGAAATTTTTCTAGTACAGTACAAATTGCTTCTGAGACCCTAAAAACTTGATTTTTCGGTGTTTTTAGGCTAAATTTGGGATATAAACGGGTATCGAAGATGCATGCACAAATCGACTTTTTGGGCCAAAAAAACGTGTTTTAGCATTTTTTTTGCCTGAAAATTGATTTTTTTCTAGAACAGTGTAGACATGTACAAATCTCTTCTGAGACCCAAAAAACTCGATTTTTCGGTGTTTTTAGGCTAAATTTGGGATATAAACGGGTATCGAAGATGCATGCACAAATCGACTTTTTGGGCCAAAAAAACCTGTTTTACCATTTTTTTTGCCTGAAAACTGATATTTTTCTAGCACAGTACAAATCGCTTCTGAGACCCAAAAAACTCGATTGTTCGGTGTTTTTAGCCTAAATTTGGGATATAAACGGGTATCGAAGATGCATGCACAAATCGACTTTTTGGGCCAAAAAAACGTGTTTTAGCATTTTTTTTGCCTGAAAATTGATTTTTTTCTAGAACAGTGTAGACATGTACAAATCGCTTCTGAGACCCAAATTACTCGATTTTTCGGTGTTTTTAGGCTAAATTTGGGATATAAACGGGTATCGAAGATGCATGCACAAATCGACTTTTTGGGCCCAAAAAACGTGTTTTAGCATTTTTTTTGCCTGAAAATTGAAATTTTTCTAGCACAGTACAAATCGCTTCTGAGACCCAAAAAACTCGATTTTTCGGTGTTTTTAGGCTAAATTTGAGATATAAACGGGTATCGAAGATGCATGCACAAATCGACTTTTTGGGCCAAAAAAACGTGTTTTAGCATTTTTTTTTGCCTGAAAATTGAAATTTTTCTAGCACAGTACAAATCGCCTCTGAAACCCAAAAAACTCGATTTTTCGGTGTTTTTAGGCTAAATTTGGGATATAAACGGGTATCGAAGATGCATGCACAAATCGACTTTTTGGGCCAAAAAATCGTGTTTTAGCATTTTTTTTGCCTGAAAATTGATTTTTTTCTAGAACAGTGTAGACATGTACAAATCGCTTCTGAGACCCAAAAAACTCGATTTTTCGGTGTTTTTAGGCTAAATTTGGGATATAAACGGGTATCGAAGATGCATGCACAAATCGACTTTTTGGGCCAAAAAAACGTGTTTTAGCATTTTTTTTGCCAGAAAATTGAAATTTTTCTAGCACAGTACGAATCGCTTCTGATCCCCAAAAAACTCGATTTTTTGGTGTTTTTAGGCTAAATTTTGGATATAAACGGGTATCGAAGATGCATGCACAAATCGACTTTTTGGGCCCAAAAAACGTGTTTTAGCTTTTTTTTGCCTGAAAATTGAAATTTTTCTAGCACAGTACAAATTGCTTCTGAGACCCAAAAAACTTGATTTTTCGGTGTTTTTAGGCTAAATTTGGGATATAAACGGGTATCGAAGATGCATGCACAAATCGACTTTTTGGGCCAAAAAAATGTGTTTTAGCATTTTTTTTGCCTGAAAATTGATTTTTTTCTAGAACAGTGTAGACATGTACAAATCTCTTCTGAGACCCAAAAAACTCGATTTTTCGGTGTTTTTAGGCTAAATTTGGGATATAAACGGGTATCGAAGATGCATGCACAAATCGACTTTTTGGGCCAAAAAAAACTGTTTTACCATTTTTTTTGCCTGAAAACTGAAATTTTTCTAGCACAGTACAAATCGCTTCTGAGACCCAAAAAACTCGATTGTTCGGTGTTTTTAGCCTAAATTTGGGATATAAACGGGTATCGAAGATGCATGCACAAATCGACTTTTTGGGCCCAAAAAACGTGTTTTAGCATTTTTTTTGCCTGAAAATTGAAATTTTTCTAACACAGTACAAATCGCTTCTGAGACCCAAAAAACTCGATTTTTCGGTGTTTTTAGGCTAAATTTGGGATATAAACGGGTATCGAAGATGCATGCACAAATCGACTTTTTGGGCCCAAAAAACGTGTTTTAGCTTTTATTTTGCCTGAAAATTGAAATTTTTCTTGTACAGTACAAATTGCTTCTGAGACCCTAAAAACTTGATTTTTCGGTGTTTTTAGGCTAAATTTGGGATATAAACGGGTATCGAAGATGCATGCACAAATCGACTTTTTGGGCCAAAAAAACGTGTTTTAGCATTTTTTTTGCCTGAAAATTGATTTTTTTCTAGAACAGTGTAGACATGTACAAATCTCTTCTGAGACCCAAAAAACTCGATTTTTCGGTGTTTTTAGGCTAAATTTGGGATATAAACGGGTATCGAAGATGCATGCACAAATCGACTTTTTGGGCCAAAAAAACCTGTTTTACCATTTTTTTTGCCTGAAAACTGATATTTTTCTAGCACAGTACAAATCGCTTCTGAGACCCAAAAAACTTGATTGTTTCGTGTTTTTAGCCTAAATTTGGGATATAAACGGGTATCGAAGATGCATGCACAAATCGACTTTTTGGGCCAAAAAAACGTGTTTTAGCATTTTTTTTGCCTGAAAATTGATTTTTTTCTAGAACAGTGTAGACATGTACAAATCGCTTCTGAGACCCAAATTACTCGATTTTTCGGTGTTTTTAGGCTAAATTTGGGATATAAACGGGTATCGAAGATGCATGCACAAATCGACTTTTTGGGCCCAAAAAACGTGTTTTAGCATTTTTTTTGCCTGAAAATTGAAATTTTTCTAGCACAGTACAAATCGCTTCTGAGACCCAAAAAACTCGATTTTTCGGTGTTTTTAGGCTAAATTTGGGATATAAACGGGTATCGAAGATGCATGCACAAATCGACTTTTTGGGCCAAAAAAACGTGTTTTAGCATTTTTTTTTGCCTGAAAATTGAAATTTTTCTAGCACAGTACAAATCGCCTCTGAAACCCAAAAAACTCGATTTTTCGGTGTTTTTAGGCTAAATTTGGGATATAAACGGGTATCGAAGATGCATGCACAAATCGACTTTTTGGGCCAAAAAATCGTGTTTTAGCATTTTTTTTGCCTGAAAATTGATTTTTTTCTAGAACAGTGTAGACATGTACAAATCGCTTCTGAGACCCAAAAAACTCGATTTTTCGGTGTTTTTAGGCTAAATTTGGGATATAAACGGGTATCGAAGATGCATGCACAAATCGACTTTTTGGGCCAAAAAAACGTGTTTTAGCATTTTTTTTGCCAGAAAATTGAAATTTTTCTAGCACAGTACGAATCGCTTCTGATCCCAAAAAAACTCGATTTTTTGGTGTTTTTAGGCTAAATTTTGGATATAAACGGGTATCGAAGATGCATGCACAAATCGACTTTTTGGGCCCAAAAAACGTGTTTTAGCTTTTTTTTGCCTGAAAATTGAAATTTTTCTAGCACAGTACAAATTGCTTCTGAGACCCAAAAAACTTGATTTTTCGGTGTTTTTAGGCTAAATTTGGGATATAAACGGGTATCGAAGATGCATGCACAAATCGACTTTTTGGGCCAAAAAAATGTGTTTTAGCATTTTTTTTGCCTGAAAATTGATTTTTTTCTAGAACAGTGTAGACATGTACAAATCTCTTCTGAGACCCAAAAAACTCGATTTTTCGGTGTTTTTAGGCTAAATTTGGGATATAAACGGGTATCGAAGATGCATGCACAAATCGACTTTTTGGGCCAAAAAAACCTGTTTTACCATTTTTTTTGCCTGAAAACTGAAATTTTTCTAGCACAGTACAAATCGCTTCTGAGACCCAAAAAACTCGATTGTTCGGTGTTTTTAGCCTAAATTTGGGATATAAACGGGTATCGAAGATGCATGCACAAATCGACTTTTTGGGCCCAAAAAACGTGTTTTAGCATTTTTTTTGCCTGAAAATTGAAATTTTTCTAACACAGTACAAATCGCTTCTGAGACCCAAAAAACTCGATTTTTCGGTGTTTTTAGGCTAAATTTGGGATATAAACGGGTATCGAAGATGCATGCACAAATCGACTTTTTGGGCCCAAAAAACGTGTTTTAGCCTTTTTTTTGCCTGAAAATTGAAATTTTTCTAGCACAGTGTAAACATATACAAATCGCTTCTGAGGCCAAAAAAACTCGATTTTTCGGTGTTTTTAGGCTAAATTTGGGATATAAACGGGTATCGAAGATGCATGCACAAATCGACTTTTTGGGCCAAAAAAACGTGTTTTAGCATTTTTTTTGCCTGAAAATTGAAATTTTTCTAGAACAGTGTAGACATGTACAAATCGCTTCTGAGACCCAAAAAACTCGATTTTTCGGTGTTTTTAGGCTAAATTTGGGATATAAACGGGTATCGAAGATGCATGCACAAATCGACTTTTTGGGCCAAAAATACGTGTTTTAGCATTTTTTTTGCCTGAAAATTGATTTTTTTCAAGCACAGTACAAATCGCTTCTGAGACCCAAAAAACTCGATTTTTCGGTGTTTTTAGGCTAAATTTGGGATATAAACGGGTATCGAAGATGCATGCACAAATCGACTTTTTGGGCCAAAAAAACGTGTTTTAGCATTTTTTTTGCCTGAAAATTGAAATTTTTCTAGCACAGTACAAATCGCTTCTGAGACCCAAAAAACTCGATTTTTCGGTGTTTTTAGGCTAAATTTGGGATATAAACGAGTATCGAAGATGCATGCACAAATCGACTTTTTGGGCCCAAAAAACGTGTTTTAGCTTTTTTTTTGCCTGAAAATTGAAATTTTTCTAGCACAGTACAAATTGCTTCTGAGACCCAAAAAACTTGATATTCGGTGTTTTTAGGCTAAATTTGGGATATAAACGGGTATCGAAGATGCATGCACAAATCGACTTTTTGGGCCAAAAAAATGTGTTTTAGCATTTTTTTTGCCTGAAAATTGATTTTTTTCTAGAACAGTGTAGACATGTACAAATCGCTTCTGAGACCCAAAAAACTCGATTTTTCGGTGTTTTTAGGCTAAATTTGGGATATAAACGGGTATCGAAGATGCATGCACAAATCGACTTTTTGGGCCCAAAAAACGTGTTTTAGCATTTTTTTTGCCTGAAAATTGAAATTTTTCTAGCACAGTACAAATCGCTTCTGAGACCCAAAAAACTCGATTTTTCGGTGTTTTTAGGCTAAATTTGGGATATAAACGGCTATCGAAGATGCATGCACAAATCGACTTTTTGGGCCAAAAATACGTGTTTTAGCATTTTTTTTGCCTGAAAATTGAAATTTTTCTAGCACAGTACAAATCGCTTCTGAAACCCAAAAAACTCGATTTTTCGGTGTTTTTAGGCTAAATTTGGGATATAAACGGGTATCGAAGATGCATGCACAAATCGACTTTTTGGGCCCAAAAAACGTGTTTTAGCATTTTTTTTGCCTGAAAATTGAAATTTTTCTAGCACAGTACAAATCGCTTCTGAGACCCAAAAAACTCGATTTTTCGGTGTTTTTAGGCTAAATTTGGGATATTAACGGGTATCGAAGATGCATGCACAAATCGAATTTTTGGGCCAAAAAAACGTGTTTTAGCTTTTTTTTTGCCTGAAAATTGAATTTTTTTTAGCACAGTACAAATTGCTTCTGAGACCCAAAAAACTTGATTTTTCGGTGTTTTTAGGCTAAATTTGGGATATAAACGGGTATCGAAGATGCATGCACAAATCGACTTTTTGGGCCAAAAAAATGTGTTTTAGCATTTTTTTTGCCTGAAAATTGAATTTTTTCTAGAACAGTGTAGACATGTACAAATCGCTTCTGAGACCCAAAAAACTCGATTTTTCGGTGTTTTTAGGCTAAATTTTGGATATAAACGGGTATCGAAGATGCATGCACAAATCGACTTTTTGGGCCAAAAAAACGTGTTTTAGCATTTTTTTGGCCTGAAAATTGATTTTTTTCTAGAACAGTGTAGACATGTACAAATCGCTTCTGAGACCCAAAAAACTCGATTGTTCGGTGTTTTTAGGCTAAATTTGGGATATAAACGGGTATCGAAGATGCATGCACAAACCGACTTTTTGGGCCAAAAAAACGTGTTTTAGCATTTTTTTTGCCTGAAAACTGAATTTTTTTTAGCACAGTACAAATTGCTTCTGCGACCCAAAAAACTCGATTGTTCGGTGTTTTTAGGCTAAATTTGGGATATAAACGGGTATCGAAGATGCATGCACAAATCGACGTTTTGGGCCAAAAAAAACGTGTTTTAGCATTTTTTTTGCCTGAAAATTGATTTTCTTCTAGAACAGTGTAGACATGTACAAATCGCTTCTAAATCCCAAAAAACTCGATTTTTCGGTGTTTTTAGGCTAAATTTGGGATATAAACGGGTATCGAAGATGCATGCACAAATCGACTTTTTGGGCCAAAAAAACGTGTTTTAGCATTTTTTTGGCCTGAAAATTGAATTTTTTCTAGCACAGTACAAATCGCTTCTGAGACCCAAAAAACTCGATTTTTCGGTGTTTTTAGGATAAATTTTGGATATAAACGGGTATCGAAGATGCATGCACAAATCGACTTTTTGGGCCCAAAAAACGTGTTTTAGCTTTTTTTTTGCCTGAAAATTGAAATTTTTCTAGCACAGTACAAATTGCTTCTGAGACCCAAAATACTTGATTTTTCGGTGTTTTTAGGCTAAATTTGGGATATAAACGGGTATCGAAGATGCATGCACAAATCGACTTTTTGGGCCAAAAAAATGTGTTTTAGCATTTTTTTTGCCTGAAAATTGAAATTTTTCTAGAACAGTGTAGACATGTACAAATCGCTTCTGAGACCCAAAAAACTCGATTTTTCGGTGTTTTAGGCTAAATTTTGGATATAAACGGGTATCGAAGATGCATGCACAAATCGACTTTTTGGGCCAAAAAAACGTGTTTTAGCATTTTTTTTGCATGAAAATTGATTTTTTTCTAGAACAGTGTAGACATGTACAAATCGCTTCTGAGACCCAAAAAACTCGATTTTTCGGTGTTTTTAGGCTAAATTTGGGATATAAACGGGTATCGAAGATGCATGCACAAATCGACTTTTTGGGCCCAAAGAACGTGTTTTAGCATTTTATTTGCCTGAAAATTGAAATTTTTCTAGCACAGTACAAATCGCTTCTGAGACCAAAAAAACTCGATTCTTCTGTGTTTTTAGGCTAAATTTGGGATATACACGGGTATCGAAGATGCATGCACAAATCGACTTTTTGGGCCAAAAAAACGTGTTTTAGCATTTTTTTTGCCTGAAAATTGATTTTTTTCTAGAACAGTGTAGACATGTACAAATCGCTTCTGAGACCCAAAAAACTCGATTTTTCGGTGTTTTTAGGCTAAATTTGGGATATAAACGGGTATCGAAGATGCATGCACATATCGACTTTTTGGGCCAAAAAAACGTGTTTTAGCATTTTTTTGGCCTGAAAATTGATTTTTTTCTAGAACAGTGTAGACATGTACAAATCGCTTCTGAGACCCAAAAAACTTGATTTTTCGGTGTTTTTAGGCTAAATTTGGGATATAAACGGGTATCGAAGATGCATGCACAAATCGACTTTTTGGGCCAAAAAAACGTGTTTTAGCATTTTTTTTGCCTGAAAATTGAAATTTTTCTAGCACAGTACAAATCGCTTCTGAGACCAAAAAAACTCGATTTTTCGGTGTTTTTAGGCTAAATTTGGGATATAAACGGGTATCGCAGATGCATGCACAAATCGACTTTTTGGGCTCAAAAAACGTGTTTTAGCATTTTATTTGCCTGAAAATTGAAATTTTTCTAGCACAGTACAAATCGCTTCTGAGACCCAAAAAACTCGATTTTTCGGTGTTTTTAGGCTAAATTTGGGATATAAACGGGTATCGAAGATGCATGCACAAATCGACTTTTTGGGCCCAAAAAACGTGTTTTAGCAATTTTTTTGCCTGAAAATTGAAATTTTTCTAGCACAGTACAAATCGCTTCTGAGACCCAAAAAACTCGATTCTTCTGTGTTTTAGGCTAAATTTGGGATATACACGGGTATCGAAGATGCATGCACAAATCGACTTTTTGGGCCAAAAAAACGTGTTTTAGCATTTTTTTTGCCTGAAAATTGATTTTTTTCTAGAACAGTGTAGACATGTACAAATCGCTTCTGAGACCCAAAAAACTCGATTTTTCGGTGTTTTTAGGCTAAATTTGGGATATAAACGGGTATCGAAGATGCATGCACAAATCGACTTTTTGGGCCAAAAAAACGTGTTTTAGCATTTTTTTTGCCTGAAAATTGATTTTTTTCTAGAACAGTGTAGACATGTACAAATCGGTTCTGAGACCCAAAAAACTCGATTTTTTCGGTGTTTTTAGGCTAAATTTGGGATATAAACGGGTATCGAAGATGCATGCACAAATCGACTTTTTGGGCCAAAAAAACGTGTTTTAGCATTTTTTTTGCCTGAAAATTGAATTTTTTCTCGCACAGTACAAATCGCTTCTGAGACCCAAAAAACTCGATTTTTCGGTGTTTTTAGGCTAAATTTGGGATATAAACGGGTATTGAAGATGCATGCACAAATCGACTTTTTGGGCCAAAAAAACGTGTTTTAGCATTTTTTTTGCCTGAAAATTGATTTTTTTCTAGAACAGTGTAGACATGTACAAATCGCTTCTGAGACCCAAAAAACTCGATTTTTCGGTGTTTTTAGGCTAAATTTGGGATATAAACGGGTATCGAAGATGCATGCACAAATCGACTTTTTGGGCCCAAAAAACGTGTTTTAGCATTTTTTTTGCCTGAAAATTGAAATTTTTCTAGCACAGTAAAAATCGCTTCTGAGACCTAAAAAACTCGATTTTTCGGTGTTTTTAGGCTAAATTTGGGATATAAACGGGTATCGAAGATGCATGCACAAATCGACTTTTTGGGCCAAAAAAACGTGTTTTAGCATTTTTTTGGCCTGAAAATTGAATTTTTTCTAGCACAGTACAAATCGCTTCTGAGACCCAAAAAACTCGATTTTTCGGTGTTTTTAGGCTAAATTTGGGATATAAACGGGTATCGAAGATGCATGCACAAATCGACTTTTTGGGCCAAAAAAACGTGTTTTACCATTTTTTTTGCCTGAAAACTGAAATTTTTCTAGCACAGTACAAATCGCTTCTGAGACCCAAAAAACTCGATTGTTCGGTGTTTTTAGGCTAAATTTGGGATATAAACGGGTATCGAAGATGCATGCACAAATCGACTTTTTGGGCCAAAAAAACGTGTTTTAGCATTTTTTTTCCCTGAAAATTGAAATTTTTCTAGAACAGTGTAGACATGTACAAATCGCTTCTGAGACCCAAAAAACTTGATTTTTCGGTGTTTTTAGGCTAAATTTGGGATATAAACGGGTATCGAAGATGCATGCACAAATCGACTTTTTGGGCCAAAAAAACGTGTTTTAGCATTTTTTTGGCCTGAAAATTGAATTTTTTCTAGCACAGTACAAATCGCTTCTGAGACCCAAAAAACTCGATTTTTCGGTGTTTTTAGGCTAAATTTGGGATATAAACGGGTATCGAAGATGCATGCACAAATCGACTTTTTGGGCCAAAAAAACGTGTTTTACCATTTTTTTTGCCTGAAAACTGAAATTTTTCTAGCACAGTACAAATCGCTTCTGAGACCCAAAAAACTCGATTGTTCGGTGTTTTTAGGCTAAATTTGGGATATAAACGGGTATCGAAGATGCATGCACAAATCGACTTTTTGGGCCCAAAAAACGTGTTTTAGCATTTTTTTTGCCTGAAAATTGAAATTTTTCTAGCACAGTAAAAATCGCTTCTGAGACCCAAAAAACTCGATTTTTCGGTGTTTTTAGGCTAAATTTGGGATATAAACGGGTATCGAAGATGCATGCACAAATCGACTTTTTGGGCCAAAAAACGTGTTTTAGCATTTTTTTGGCCTGAAAATTGAATTTTTTCTAGCACAGTACAAATCGCTTCTGAGACCCAAAAAACTCGATTTTTCGGTGTTTTTAGGCTAAATTTGGGATATAAACGGGTATCGAAGATGCATGCACAAATCGACTTTTTGGGCCAAAAAAACGTGTTTTACCATTTTTTTTGCCTGAAAACTGAAATTTTTCTAGCACAGTACAAATCGCTTCTGAGACCCAAAAAACTCGATTGCTCGGTGTTTTTAGGCTAAATTTGGGATATAAACGGGTATCGAAGATGCATGCACAAATCGACTTTTTGGGCCAAAAAAACATGTTTTAGCATTTTTTTTGCCTGAAAATTGAAATTTTTCTAGAACAGTGTAGACATGTACAAATCGCTTCTGAGACCCAAAAAACTCGATTTTTCGGTGTTTTTAGGCTAAATTTGGGATATAAACGGGTATCGAAGATGCATGCACAAATCGACTTTTTGGGCCAAAAAAACGTGTTTTAGCATTTTTTTTGCCTGAAAATTGAATTTTTTCTAGCACAGTACAAATCGCTTCTGATACCCAAAAAACTCGATTTTTTGGTGTTTTCAGGCTAAATTTGGGATATAAACGGGTATCGAAGATGCATGCACAAATCGAATTTTTGGGCCAAAAAAAGTGTTTTAGCATTTTTTTTGCCTGAAAATTGAAATTTTTCTAGCACAGTACGAATCGCTTCTGAGACCCAAAAAACTCGATTTTTCGGTGTTTTTAGGCTAAATTTGGGATATAAACGGGTATCGAAGATGCATGCACAAATCGACTTTTTGGGCCCAAAAAACGTGTTTTAGCATTTTTTTCGCCAGAAAATTGAAATTTTTCTAGCACAGTACAAATCGCTTCTGAGACCCAAAAAACTCGATTTTTCGGTGTTTTTAGACTAAATTTGGGATATAAACGGGAATCGAAGATGCATGCACAAATCGACTTTTTGGGCCCAAAAAACGTGTTTTAGCATTTTATTTGCCTGAAAATTGAAATTTTTCTAGCACAGTACAAATCGCTTATGAAACCCAAAAAACTCGATTTTTCGGTGTTTTTAGGCTAAATTTGGGATATAAACGGGTATCGAAGATGCATGCACAAATCGACTTTTTGGGCCAAAAAAACGTGTTTTAGCATTTTTTTTGCTTGAAAATTGATTTTTTTCTAGAACAGTGTAGACATGTACAAATCGCTTCTGAGACCCAAAAAACTCGATTTTTCGGTGTTTTTAGGCTAAATTTGGGATATAAACGGGTATCGAAGATGCATGCACAAATCGACTTTTTGGGACAAAAAAACGTGTTTTAGCCTTTTTTTTGCCTGAAAATTGAAATTTTTCTAGCACAGTGTAAACATGTACAAATCGCTTTTGAGGCCCAAAAAAATCGATTTTTCGGTGTTTTTAGGCTAAATTTGGGATATAAACGGGTATCGAAGATGCATGCACAAATCGACTTTTTGGGCCAAAAAAACGTGTTTTAGCATTTTTTTCGCCTGAAAATTGAAATTTTTCTAGCACAGTACAAATCGCTTCTGAGACCCAAAAAACTCGATTTTTCGGTGTTTTTAGGCTAAATTTGGGATATAAACGGGTATCGCAGATGCATGCACAAATCGACATTTTGGGCCCAAAAAACGTGTTTTAGCATTTTATTTGCCTGAAAATTGAAATTTTTCTAGCACAGTACAAATCGCTTCTGAGACCAAAAAAACTCGATTTTTCGGTGTTTTTAGGCTAAATTTGGGATATAAACGGGTATCGAAGATCCATGCACAAATCGACTTTTTGGGCCCAAAAAACGTGTTTTAGCAATTTTTTTACCTGAAAATTGAAATTTTTCTAGCACAGTACAAATCGCTTCTGAGACCCAAAAAACTCGATTCTTCTGTGTTTTAGGCTAAATTTGGGATATACACGGGTATCGAAGATGCATGCACAAATCGACTTTTTGGGCCAAAAAAACGTGTTTTAGCATTTTTTTTGCCTGAAAATTGATTTTTTTCTAGAACAGTGTAGACATGTACAAATCGCTTCTGAGACCCAAAAAACTCGATTTTTCGGTGTTTTTAGGCTAAATTTGGGATATAAACGGGTATCGAAGATGCATGCACAAATCGACTTTTTGGGCCAAAAAATACGTGTTTTAGCATTTTTTTCGCCTGAAAATTGAAATTTTTCTAGCACAGTGTAGACATGTACAAATCGCTTCTGAGACCCAAAAAACTCGATTTTTCGGTGTTTTTAGGCTAAATTTGGGATATAAACGGGTATCGAAGATGCATGCACAAATCGACTTTTTGGGCCAAAAAAATGTGTTTTAGCATTTTTTTTTCCTGAAAATTGAATTTTTTCTAGCACAGTACAAATCGGTTCTGAGACCCAAAAAACTCGATTTTTCGGTGTTTTTAGGCTAAATTTGGGATATAAACGGGTATCGAAGATGCATGCACAAATCGACTTTTTGGGCCAAAAAAACGTGTTTTAGCATTTTTTTTGCCTGAAAATTGAAATTTTTCTAGCACAGTACAAATCGCTTCTGAAACCAAAAAAACTCGATTTTTCGGTGTTTTTAGGCTAAATTTGGGATATAAACGGGTATCGAAGATGCATGCACAAATCGACTTTTTGGGCCAAAAAAACGTGTTTTAGCATTTTTTTTGCCTGAAAATTGATTTTTTTCTAGAACAGTGTAGACATGTACAAATCGCTTCTGAGACCCAAAAAACTCGATTTTTCGGTGTTTTTAGGCTAAATTTGGGATATAAACGGGTATCGAAGATGCATGCACAAATCGACTTTTTGGGCCAAAAAAACGTGTTTTAGCATTTTTTTTGCCTGAAAATTGAATTTTTTCTAGCACAGTACAAATCGCTTCTGAGATCCAAAAAACTCGATTTTTCGGGGTTTTGGCTAAATTTGGGATATAAACGGGTATCGAAGATGCATGCACAAATCGACTTTTTGGGCCAAAAAAACGTGTTTTAGCATTTTTTATGCCTGAAAACTGAAATTTTTCTAGCACAGTACAAATCGCTTCTGAGACCCATAAAACTCGATTTTTCGGTGTTTTTAGGCTAAATTTTGAATATAAACGGGTATCGAAGATGCATGCACAAATCGACTTTTTGGGCCAAAAAAACGTGTTTTAGCATTTTTTTTGCCTGAAAATTGATTTTTTTCTAGAACAGTGTAGACATGTACAAATCGCTTCTGAGACCCAAAAAACTCGATTTTTCGGTGTTTTTAGGCTAAATTTGGGATATAAACGGGTATCGAAGATGCATGCACAAATCGACTTTTTGGGCCAAAAAAACGTGTTTTAGCATTTTTTTTGCCTGAAAATTGAAATTTTTCTAGCACAGTACAAATCGCTTCTGAGACCCAAAAAACTCGATTTTTCGGTGTTTTTAGGCTAAATTTGGGATATAAACGGGTATCGAAGATGCATGCATAAATCGACTTTTTGGGCCCAAAAAACGTGTTTTAGCATTTTTTTTACCTGAAAATTGAAATTTTTCTAGCACAGTAAAAATCGCTTCTGAGACCCAAAAAACTCGATTTTTCGGTGTTTTTAGGCTAAATTTGGGATATAAACGGGTATCGAAGATGCATGCACAAATCGACTTTTTGGGCCAAAAAAACGTGTTTTAGCATTTTTTTTCCCTGAAAATTGAAATTTTTCTAGAACAGTGTAGACATGTATAAATCGCTTCTGAGACCCAAAAAACTCGATTTTTCGGTGTTTTTAGGCTAAATTTGGGATATAAACGGGTATCGAAGATGCATGCACAAATCGACTTTTTGGGCCAAAAAAACGTGTTTTAGCATTTTTTTTGCCTGAAAATTGAATTTTTTCTAGCACAGTACAAATCGCTTCTGATCCCCAAAAAACTCGATTTTTTGGTGTTTTCAGGCTAAATTTGGGATATAAACGGGTATCGAAGATGCATGCACAAATCGAATTTTTGGGCCAAAAAAACGTGTTTTAGCATTTTTTTTGCCTGAAAAATGAAATTTTTCTAGCACAGTACGAATCGCTTCTGATCCCCAAAAAACTCGATTTTTTGGTGTTTTCAGGCTAAATTTGGGATATAAACGGGTATCGAAGATGCATGCACAAATCGACTTTTTGGGCCAAAAAAACGTGTTTTAGCATTTTTTTTGCCTGAAAATTGAATTTTTTCTAGAACAGTGTAGACATGTACAAATCGCTTCTGAGACCCAAAAAACTCGATTTTTCGGTGTTTTTAGGCTAAATTTGGGATATAAACGGGTATCGAAGATGCATGCACAAATCGACTTTTTGGGCCAAAAAAACGTGTTTTAGCATTTTTTTGGCCTGAAAATTGAAATTTTTCTAGCACAGTACAAATCGCTTCTGAGACCCAAAAAACTCGATTTTTCGGTGTTTTTAGGCTAAATTTGGGATATAAACGGGTATCGAAGATGCATGCATAAATCGACTTTTTGGGCCCAAAAAACGTGTTTTAGCATTTTTTTTACCTGAAAATTGAAATTTTTCTAGCACAGTAAAAATCTCTTCTGAGACCCAAAAAACTCGATTTTTCGGTGTTTTTAGGCTAAATTTGGGATATAAACGGGTATCGAAGATGCATGCACAAATCGACTTTTTGGGCCAAAAAAACGTGTTTTAGCATTTTTTTTCCCTGAAAATTGAAATTTTTCTAGAACAGTGTAGACATGTATAAATCGCTTCTGAGACCCAAAAAACTCGATTTTTCGGTGTTTTTAGGCTAAATTTGGGATATAAACGGGTATCGAAGATGCATGCACAAATCGACTTTTTGGGCCAAAAAAACGTGTTTTAGCATTTTTTTTGCCTGAAAATTGAATTTTTTCTAGCACAGTACAAATCGCTTCTGATCCCCAAAAAACTCGATTTTTTGGTGTTTTCAGGCTAAATTTGGGATATAAACGGGTATCGAAGATGCATGCACAAATCGAATTTTTGGGCCAAAAAAACGTGTTTTAGCATTTTTTTTGCCTGAAAATTGAAATTTTTCTAGCACAGTACGAATCGCTTCTGATCCCCAAAAAACTCGATTTTTTGGTGTTTTCAGGCTAAATTTGGGATATAAACGGGTATCGAAGATGCATGCACAAATCGACTTTTTGGGCCAAAAAAACGTGTTTTAGCATTTTTTTTGCCTGAAAATTGATTTTTTTCTAGAACAGTGTAGACATGTACAAATCGCTTCTGAGACCCAAAAAACTCGATTTTTCGGTGTTCTTAGGCTAAATTTGGGATATAAACGGGTATCGAAGATGCATGCACAAATCGACTTTTTGGGCCAAAAAAACGTGTTTTAGCATTTTTTTGGCCTGAAAATTGAATTTTTTCTAGAACAGTGTAGACATGTACAAATCGCTTCTGAGACCCAAAAAACTCGATTTTTCGGTGTTTTTAGGGTAAATTTGGGATATAAACGGGTATCGAAGATGCATGCACAAATCGACTTTTTGGGCCAAAAAAACGTGTTTTAGCATTTTTTTTGCCTGAAAATTGAATTTTTTCTAGAACAGTGTAGACATGTACAAATCGCTTCTGAGACCCAAAAAACTTGATTTTTCGGTGTTTTTAGGCTAAATTTGGGATATAAACGGGTATCGAATATGCATGCACAAATCGACTTTTTGGGTCCAAAAAACGTGTTTTAGCATTTTATTTGCCTGAAAATTGAAATTTTTCTAGCACAGTACAAATCGCTTCTGAGACCAAAAAAACTCGATTTTTCGGTGTTTTAGGCTAAATTTGGGATATAAACGGGTATCGAAGATGCATGCACAAATCGACTTTTTGGGCCCAAAAAACATGTTTTAGCAATTTTTTTGCCTGAAAATTGAAATTTTTCTAGCACAGTACAAATCGCTTCTGAGACCCAAAAAACTCGATTTTTCGGTGTTTTTAGGCTAAATTTGGGATATACACGGGTATCGAAGATGCATGCACAAATCGACTTTTTGGGCCAAAAAAACGTGTTTTAGCATTTTTTTTGCCTGAAAATTGAATTTTTTCTAGAACAGTGTAGACATGTACAAATCGCTTCTGAGACCCAAAAAACTCGATTTTTCGGTGATTTTAGGCTAAATTTGGGATATAAACGGGTATCGAAGATGCATGCACAAATCGACTTTTTGGGCCAAAAAAACGTGTTTTAGCATTTTTTTTGCCTGAAAATTGATTTTTTTCTAAAACAGTGTAGACATGTACAAATCGCTTCTGAGACCCAAAAAACTCGATTTTTCGGTGTTTTTAGGCTAAATTTGGGATATAAACGGGTATCGAAGATGCATGCACAAATCGACTTTTTGGACCAAAAAAACGTGTTTTAGCATTTTTTTTGCCTGAAAACTGATTTTTTTCTAGAACAGTGTAGACATGTACAAATCGCTTCTGAGACACGAAAACCTCGATTTTTCGGTGTTTTTAGGCTAAATTTGGGATATAAACGGGTATCGAAGATGCATGCACAAATCGACTTTTTGGGCCAAAAAAACGTGTTTTAGCATTTTTTTTGCCTGAAAATTGAAATTTTTCTAGCACAGTACAAATCGCTTCTGAGACCCAAAAAACTCGATTTTTCGGTGTTTTTAGGCTAAATTTGGGATATAAACGGGTATCGAAGATGCATGCACAAATCGACTATTTGGACCAAAAAAAGGTGTTTTAGCATTTTTTTGGCCTGAAAATTTAAATTTTTCTGGCACAGTACAAATCGCTTCTGAGACCAAAAAAACTCGATTTTTCGGTGTTTTTAGGCTAAATTTGGGATATAAACGGGTATCGAAGATGCATGCACAAATCGACTTTTTGGGCCAAAAAAACGTGTTTTAGCATTTTTTTTGCCTGAAAATTGAATTTTTTCTAGCACATTACAAATCGCTTCTGAGACCCAAAAAACTCGATTTTTCGGTGTTTTTAGGCTAAATTTGGGATATAAACGGGTATCGAAGATGCATGCACAAATCGACTTTTTGGGCCAAAAAAACGTGTTTTAGCATTTTTTTTGCCTGAAAATTGATTTTTTTCTAGAACAGTGTAGATATGTACAAATCGCTTCTGAGACCCAAAAAACTCGATTTTTCGGTGTTTTTAGGCTAAATTTGGGATATAAACGGGTATCGAAGATGCATGCACAAATCGACTTTTTGGGCCAAAAAAACGTGTTTTAGCATTTTTTTCGCCTGAAAATTGAAATTTTTCTAGCACAGTACAAATCGCTTCTGAGACCCAAAAAACTCGATTTTTCGGTGTTTTTAGACTAAATTTGGGATATAAACGGGTATCGAAGATGCATGCACAAATCGACTTTTTGGGCCCAAAAAACGTGTTTTAGCATTTTATTTACTGAAAATTGAAATTTTTCTAGCACAGTACAAATCGCTTCTGAGACCCAAAAAACTCGATTTTTCGGTGTTTTTAGGCTAAATTTGGGATATAAACGGGTATCGAAGATGCATGCACAAATCGACTTTTTGGGTCAAAAAAACGTGTTTTAGCATTTTTTTTGCCTGAAAATTGATTTTTTTCTAGAACAGTGTAGACATGTACAAATCGCTTCTGAGACCCAAAAGACTCGATTTTTCGGTGTTTTTAGGCTAAATTTGGGATATAAACGGGTATCGAAGATGCATGCACAAATCGACTTTTTGGGCCCAAAAAACGTGTTTTAGCATTTTTTTTGCCTGAAAATTGAAATATTTCTAGCACAGTACAAATCGCTTCTGAGACCCAAAAAACTCGATTTTTCGGTGTTTTTAGGCTAAATTTGGGATATAAACGGGTATCGAAGATGCATGCACAAATCGACTTTTTGGGCCAAAAAAACGTGTTTTAGTATTTTTTTTGCCTGAAAATTTAAATTTTTCTAGCACAGTACAAATCGCTTCTGAGACCCAAAAAACTCGATTTTTCGGTGTTTTTAGGCTAAATTTGGGATATAAACGGGTATCGAAGATGCATGCACAAATCGACTTTTTGGGCCAAAAAAACGTGTTTTAGCATTTTTTTTGCCTGAAAATTGATTTTTTTCTAGAACAGTGTAGACATGTACAAATCACTTCTGAGACCCAAAAAACTCGATTTTTCGGTGTTTTTAGGCTAAATTTGGGATATAAACGGGTATCGAAGATGCATGCACAAATCGACTTTTTGGACCAAAAAAACGTGTTTTAGCATTTTTTTTGCCTGAAAATTGAAATTTTTCTAGCACAGTACAAATCGCTTCTGAGACCCAAAAAACTTGATTTTTCGGTGTTTTTAGGCTAAATTTGGGATATAAACGGGTATCGAAGATGCATGCACAAATCGACTTTTTGTGTCAAAAAAACGTGTTTTAGCCTTTTTTTTGCCTGAAAATTGATTTTTTTCTTGAACTGTGTAGACATGTACAAATCTCTTCTGAGACCCAAAAAACTCGATTTTTCGGTGTTTTTAGGCTAAATTTGGGATATAAACGGGTATCGAAGATGCATGCACAAATCGACTATTTGGGCCAAAAAAACGTGTTTTAGCATTTTTTTTGCCTGAAAATTGAAATTTTTCTAGCACAGTACAAATCGCTTCTGAGACCCAAAAAACTCGATTTTTCGGTGTTTTTAGGCTAAATTTGGGATATAAACGGGTATCGAAGATGCATGCACAAATCGACTTTTTAGGCCCAAAAAACGTGTTTTAGCTTTTTTTTTGCCTGAAAATTGATTTTTTTCTAGCACAGTACAAATCGCTTCTGAGACCCAAAAAACTCGATTTTTCGGTGTTTTTAGGCTAAATTTGGGATATAAACGGGTATCGAAGATGCATGCACAAATCGACTTTTTGGGCCAAAAAAACGTGTTTTAGCATTTTTTTTGCCTGAAAATTGAAATTTTTCTAGCACAGTACAAATCGCTTCTGAGACCCAAAAAACTCGATTTTTCGGTGTTTTTAGGCTAAATTTGGGATATAAACGGGTATCGAAGATGCATGCACAAATCGACTTTTTGGGCCCAAAAAACGTGTTTTAGCATTTTTTTTGCCTGAAAATTGAAATTTTTCTAGCACAGTACAAATCGCTTCTGAGACCTAAAAAACTCGATTTTTCGGTGTTTTTAGGCTAAATTTGGGATATAAACGTGTATCGAAGATGCATGCACAAATCGACTTTTTGGGCCAAAAAAACGTGTTTTAGCATTTTTTTTGCCTGAAAATTGAAATTTTTCTAGCACAGTACAAATCGCTTCTGAGACCCAAAAACTCGATTTTTCGGTGTTTTTAGGCTAAATTTGGGATATAAACGGGTATCGAAGATGCATGCACAAATCGACTTTTTGGGCCAAAAAAACGTGCTTTAGCATTTTTTTTGCCTGAAAATTGATTTTTTTCTAGAACAGTGTAGACATGTACAAATCGCTTCTGAGACCCAAAAAAGTCGATTTTTCAGTGTTTTTAGGCTATATTTGGGATATAAACGGGTATCGAAGATGCATGCACAAATCGACTTTTTGGACCAAAAAAACGTGTTTTAGCAATTTTTTTGCCTGGAAATTGAAATTTTTCTAGCACAGTACAAATCGCTTTGAGACCCAAAAAACTCGATTTTTCGGTGTTTTTAGGCTAAATTTGGGATATAAACGGGTATCGAAGATGCATGCACAAATCGACTTATTGGGCCCAAAAAACGTGTTTTAGCATATTTTTTGCCTGAAAATTGAAATTTTTCTAGCACAGTACAAATCGCTTCTGAAACCCAAAAAACTCGATTTTTCGGTGTTTTTAGTCTAAATTTGGGATATAAACGGGTATCGAAGATGCATGCACAAATCGACTTTTTGGGCCAAAAAAACGTGTTTTAGCATTCTTTTTGCCTGAAAATTGATTTTTTTCTAGAACCGTGTAGACATGTACAAATCGCTTCTGAGACCCAAAAAACTCGATTTTTCGGTGTTTTTAGGCTAAATTTGGGATATAAACGGGTATCGAAGATGCATGCACAAATCGACTTTTTGGGCCAAAAAACGTGTTTTAGCATTTTTTTTGCCTGAAAATTGAAATTTTTCTAGCACAGTACAAATCGCTTCTGAGACCCAAAAAACTCGATTTTTCGGTGTTTTTAGGCTAAATTTGGGATATAAACGGGTATCGAAGATGCATGCACAAATCGACTTTTCGGGCCCAAAAAACGTGTTATAGCATTTTTTTTGCCTGAAAATTGAAATTTTTCTAGCACAGTACAAATCGCTTCTGAGACCCAAAAACTCGATTTTTCGGTGTTTTTAGGCTAAATTTGGGATATAAACAGGTATCGAAGATGCATGCACAAATCGACTTTTTGGGCCAAAAAAACGTGCTTTAGCATTTTTTTTGCCTGAAAATTGATTTTTTTCTAGAACAGTGTAGACATGTACAAATCGCTTCTGAGACCCAAAAAACTCGATTTTTCAGTGTTTTTAGGCTAAATTTGGGATATAAACGGGTATCGAAGATGCATGCACAAATCGACTTTTTGGACCAAAAAAACGTGTTTTAGCAATTTTTTTGCCTGGAAATTGAAATTTTTCTAGCACAGTACAAATCGCTTTGAGACCCAAAAAACTCGATTTTTCGGTGTTTCTAGGCTAAATTTGGGATATAAACGGGTATCGAAGATGCATGCACAAATCGACTTATTGGGCCCAAAAAACGTGTTTTAGCATTTTTTTTGCCTGAATATTGAAATTTTTCTAGCACAGTACAAATCGCTTCTGAAACCCAAAAAACTCGATTTTTCGGTGTTTTTAGTCTAAATTTGGGATATAAACGGGTATCGAAGATGCATGCACAAATCGACTTTTTGGGCCAAAAAAACGTGTTTTAGCATTCTTTTTGCCTGAAAATTGTTTTTTTTCTAGAACCGTGTAGACATGTACAAATCGCTTCTGAGACCCAAAAAACTCGATTTTTCGGTGTTTTTAGGCTAAATCTGGGATATAAACGGGTATCGAAGATGCATACACAAATCGACTTTTTGGGCCCAAAAAATGTGTTTTAGCATTTTTTTTGCCTGAAAATTGAAATTTTTCTAACACAGTACAAATCGCTTCTGAAACCCAAAAAACTCGATTTTTCGGTGTTTTTAGACTAAATTTGGGATATAAACTGGTATCGAAGATGCATGCACAAATCGACTTTTTGGGCCAAAAAAACGTGTTTTAGCATTTTTTTTGCCTGAAAATTGAAATTTTTCTAGAACAGTGTAGACATGTATAAATCGCTTCTTAGACCCAAAAAACTCGATTTTTCGGTGTTTTTAGGCTAAATTTGGGATATAAACGGGTATCGAAGATGCATGCACAAATCGACTTTTTGGGCCAAAAAAACGTGTTTTAGCATTTTTATTACCTGAAAATTGAAATTTTTCTAGCACAGTACAAATCGCTTCTGAGACCCAAAAAACTCGATTTTTCGGTGTTTTTAGGCTAAATTTGGGATATAAACGGGTATCGAAGGTGCATGCACAAATCGACTTTTTGGGCCAAAAAAACGTGTTATAGCATTTTTTTTGCCTGAAAATTGAAATTTTTCTACCACAGTACAAATCGCTTCCGATTCCCAAAAAACTCGATTTTTCGGTGTTTTAAGGCTAAATTTGGGATATAAACGGGTATCGAAGATGCATGCACAAATCGACTTTTTGGGCCCAAAAAACGTGTTTTAGCATTTTTTTTGCCTGAAAATTGAAATTTTTCTAGCACAGTACAAATCGCTTCTGAGACCTAAAAAACTCGATTTTACGGTGTTTTTAGGCTAAATTTGGGATATAAACGGGTATCGAAGATGCATGCACAAATCGACTTTTTGGGCCAAAAAAACGTGTTTTAGCATTTTTTTTGCCTGAAAATTGAAATTTTTCTAGCACAGTACAAATCGCTTCTGAGACCCAAAAAACTCGATTTTTCGGTGTTTTTAGGCTAAATTTGGGATATAAACGGGTATCGAAGATGCATGCACAAATCGACTTTTTGGGCCAAAAAACGTGTTTTAGCATTTTTTTTGCCTGAAAATTGAAATTTTTCTAGCACAGTACAAATCGCTTCTGAGACCCAAAAAACTCGATTTTTCGGTGTTTTTAGGCTAAATTTGGGATATAAACGGGTATCGAAGATGCATGCACAAATCGACTTTTCGGGCCCAAAAAACGTGTTATAGCATTTTTTTTGCCTGAAAATTGAAATTTTTCTACCACAGTACAAATCGCTTCCGATTCCCAAAAAACTCGATTTTTCGGTGTTTTTAGGCTAAATTTGGGATATAAACGGGTATCGAAGATGCATGCACAAATCGACTTTTTGGACCAAAAAAACGTGTTTTAGCATTTTTTTTGCCTGAAAATTGAAATTTTTCTAGCACAGTACAAATCGCTTCTGAGACCCAAAAAACTCGATTTTTCGGTGTTTTTAGGCTAAATTTGGGATATAAACGGGTATCGAAGGTGCATGCACAAATCGACTTTTCGGGCCCAAAAAACGTGTTATAGCATTTTTTTTGCCTGAAAATTGAAATTTTTCTACCACAGTACAAATTGCTTCCGATTCCCAAAAAACTCGATTTTTCGGTGTTTTTAGGCTAAATTTGGGATATAAACGGGTATCGAAGATGCATGCACAAATCGACTTTTTGGGCCCAAAAAACGTGTTTTAGCCTTTTTTTTGCCTGAAAATTGAAATTTTTCTAGCACAGTACAAATCGCTTCTGAGACCTAAAAAACTCGATTTTACGGTGTTTTTAGGCTAAATTTGGGATATAAACGGGTATCGAAGATGCATGCACAAATCGACTTTTTGGGCCAAAAAAACGTGTTTTAGCATTTTTTTTGCCTGAAAATTGAAATTTTTCTAGCACAGTACAAATCGCTTCTGAGACCCAAAAAACTCGATTGTTCGGTGTTTTTAGGCTAAATTTGGGATATAAACGGGTATCGAAGATGCATGCACAAATCGACTTTTTGGGCCCAAAAAACGTGTTTTAGCATTTTTTTTGCCTGAAAATTGAAATTTTTCTAGCACAGTACAAATCGCTTCTGAGAACTAAAAAACTCGATTTTTCGGTGTTTTTAGGCTAAATTTGGGATATAAACGGGTATCGAAGATGCATGCACAAATCGACTTTTCGTGCCCAAAAAACGTGTTATAGCATTTTTTTTGCCTGAAAATTGAAATTTTTCTACCACAGTACAAATCGCTTCCGATTCCCAAAAAACTCGATTTTTCGGTGTTTTTAGGCTAAATTTGGGATATAAACGGGTATCGAAGATGCATGCACAAATCGACTTTTCGTGCCCAAAAAACGTGTTATAGCATTTTTTTTGCCTGAAAATTGAAATTTTTCTACCACAGTACAAATCGCTTCCGATTCCCAAAAAACTCGATTTTTCGGTGTTTTTAGGCTAAATTTGGGATATAAACGGGTATCGAAGATGCATGCACAAATCGACTTTTTGGGCCCAAAAAACGTGTTATAGCATTTTTTTTGCCTGAAAATTGAAATTTTTCTACCACAGTACAAATCGCTTCCGATTCCCAAAAAACTCGATTTTTCGGTGTTTTTAGGCTAAATTTGGGATATAAACGGGTATCGAAGATGCATGCACAAATTGACTTTTTGGGCCCAAAAAACGTGTTTTAGCATTTTTTTTGCCTGAAAATAGAAATTTTTCTAGCACAGTACAAATCGCTTCTGAGACCTAAAAAACTCGATTTTACGGTGTTTTTAGGCTAAATTTGGGATATAAACGGGTATCGAAGATGCATGCACAAATCGACTTTTTGGGCCAAAAAAACGTGTTTTAGCATTTTTTTTGCCTGAAAATTGAAATTTTTCTAGCACAGTACAAATCGCTTCTGAGACCCAAAAAACTCGATTTTTCGGTGTTTTTAGGCTAAATTTGGGATATAAACGGGTATCGAAGATGCATGCACAAATCGACTTTTTGGGCCAAAAAAACGTGTTTTAGCATTTTTTTTGCCTGAAAATTGAAATTTTTCTAGCACAGTACAAATCGCTTCTGAGACCTAAAAAACTCGATTTTTCGGTGTTTTTAGGCTAAATTTGGGATATAAACGGGTATCGAAGATGCATGCACAAATCGACTTTTTGGGCCAAAAAAACGTGTTTTAGCATTTTTATTGCCTGAAAATTGAAATTTTTCTAGCACAGTACAAATCGCTTCTGAGACCCAAAAAACTCGATTTTTCGGTGTTTTTAGGCTAAATTTGGGATATAAACGGGTATCGAAGGTGCATGCACAAATCGACTTTTCGGGCCCAAAAAACGTGTTATAGCATTTTTTTTGCCTGAAAATTGAAATTTTTCTAGCACAGTACAAATCGCTTCCGATTCCCAAAAAACTCGATTTTTCGGTGTTTTTAGGCTAAATTTGGGATATAAACGGGTATCGAAGATGCATGCACAAATCGACTTTTTGGGCCCAAAAAACGTGTTTTAGCATTTTTTTTGCCTGAAAATTGAAATTTTTCTAGCACAGTACAAATCGCTTCTGAGACCTGCAAACTTCGATTTTACGGTGTTTTTAGGCTAAATTTGGGATATAAACGGGTATCGAAGATGCATGCACAAATCGACTTTTTGGGCCAAAAAAACGTGTTTTAGCATTTTTTTTGCCTGAAAATTGAAATTTTTCTAGCACAGTACAAATCGCTTCTGAGACCCAAAAAACTCGATTTTTCGGTGTTTTTAGGCTAAATTTGGGATATAAACGGGTATCGAAGGTGCATGCACAAATCGACTTTTCGGGCCCAAAAAACGTGTTATAGCATTTTTTTTGCCTGAAAATTGAAATTTTTCTACCACAGTACAAATCGCTTCCGATTCCCAAAAAACTCGATTTTTCGGTGTTTTTAGGCTAAATTTGGGATATAAACGGGTATCGAAGATGCATGCACAAATCGACTTTTTGGGCCCAAAAAACGTGTTTTAGCATTTTTTTTGCCTGAAAATTGAAATTTTTCTAGCACAGTACAAATCGCTTCTGAGACCTAAAAAACTCGATTTTACGGTGTTTTTAGGCTAAATTTGGGATATAAACGGGTATCGAAGATGCATGCACAAATCGACATTTTGGGCCAAAAAAACGTGTTTTAGCATTTTTTTTGCCTGAAAATTGAAATTTTTCTAGCACAGTACAAATCGCTTCTGAGACCCAAAAAACTCGATTTTTCGGTGTTTTTAGGCTAAATTTGGGATATAAACGGGTATCGAAGATGCATGCACAAATCGACTTTTTGGGCCCAAAAAACGTGTTTTAGCATTTTTTTTGCCTGAAAATTGAAATTTTTCTAGCACAGTACAAATCACTTCTGAGAACTAAAAAACTCGATTTTTCGGTGTTTTTAGGCTAAATTTGGGATATAAACGGGTATCGAAGATGCATGCACAAATCGACTTTTCGGGCCCAAAAAACGTGTTATAGCATTTTTTTTGCCTGAAAATTGAAATTTTTCTACCACAGTACAAATCGCTTCCGATTCCCAAAAAACTCGATTTTTCGGTGTTTTTAGGCTAAATTTGGGATATAAACGGGTATCGAAGATGCATGCACAAATCGACTTTTCGGGCCCAAAAAACGTGTTATAGCATTTTTTTTGCCTGAAAATTGAAATTTTTCTACCACAGTACAAATCGCTTCCGATT
Source organism: Petrolisthes manimaculis (assembly GCA_034508575.1). Lineage (NCBI taxonomy): Eukaryota > Metazoa > Arthropoda > Malacostraca > Decapoda > Porcellanidae > Petrolisthes > Petrolisthes manimaculis. The sequence continues at coordinate 183,409 of JAWZYT010001352.1, forward strand.
CCCAAAAAACTCGATTTTTCGGTGTTTTTAGGCTAAATTTGGGATATAAACGGGTATCGAAGATGCATGCACAAATCGACTTTTTGGGCCCAAAAAACGTGTTTTAGCATTTTTTTTGCCTGAAAATTGAAATTTTTCTAGCACAGTACAAATCGCTTCTGAGACCTAAAAAACTCGATTTTACGGTGTTTTTAGGCTAAATTTGGGATATAAATGGGTATCGAAGATGCATGCACAAATCGACTTTTTGGGCCAAAAAAACGTGTTTTAGCATTTTTTTTGCCTGAAAATTGAAATTTTTCTAGCACAGTACAAATCGCTTCTGAGACCCAAAAAACTCGATTTTTCGGTGTTTTTAGGCTAAATTTGGGATATAAACGGGTATCGAAGATGCATGCACAAATCGACTTTTTGGGCCCAAAAAACGTGTTTTAGCATTTTTTTTGCCTGAAAATTGAAATTTTTCTAGCACAGTACAAATAGCTTCTGAGACCCAAAAAACTCGATTTTTCGGTGTTTTTAGGCTAAATTTGGGATATAAACGGGTATCGAAGATGCATGCACAAATCGACTTTTCGGGCCCAAAAAACGTGTTATAGCATTTTTTTTGCCTGAAAATTGAAATTTTTCTACCACAGTACAAATCGCTTCCGATTCCCAAAAAACTCGATTTTTCGGTGTTTTTAGGCTAAATTTGGGATATAAACGGGTATCGAAGATGCATGCACAAATCGACTTTTTGGGCCAAAAAAACGTGTTTTAGCATTTTTTTTGCCTGAAAATTGAAATTTTTCTAGCACAGTACAAATCGCTTCTGAGACCCAAAAAACTCGATTTTTCGGTGTTTTTAGGCTAAATTTGGGATATAAACGGGTATCGAAGATGCATGCACAAATCGACTTTTTGGGCCAAAAAAACGTGTTTTAGCATTTTTTTTGCCTGAAAATTGAAATTTTTCTAGCACAGTACAAATCGCTTCTGAGACCTAAAAAACTCGATTTTTCGGTGTTTTTAGGCTAAATTTGGGATATAAACGGGTATCGAAGATGCATGCACAAATCGACTTTTTGGGCCAAAAAAACGTGTTTTAGCATTTTTATTGCCTGAAAATTGAAATTTTTCTAGCACAGTACAAATCGCTTCTGAGACCCAAAAAACTCGATTTTTCGGTGTTTTTAGGCTAAATTTGGGATATAAACGGGTATCGAAGGTGCATGCACAAATCGACTTTTCGGGCCCAAAAAACGTGTTATAGCATTTTTTTTGCCTGAAAATTGAAATTTTTCTAGCACAGTACAAATCGCTTCCGATTCCCAAAAAACTCGATTTTTCGGTGTTTTTAGGCTAAATTTGGGATATAAACGGGTATCGAAGATGCATGCACAAATCGACTTTTTGGGCCCAAAAAACGTGTTTTAGCATTTTTTTTGCCTGAAAATTGAAATTTTTCTAGCACAGTACAAATCGCTTCTGAGACCTAAAAACTTCGATTTTACGGTGTTTTTAGGCTAAATTTGGGATATAAACGGGTATCGAAGATGCATGCACAAATCGACTTTTTGGGCCAAAAAAACGTGTTTTAGCATTTTTTTTGCCTGAAAATTGAAATTTTTCTAGCACAGTACAAATCGCTTCTGAGACCCAAAAAACTCGATTTTTCGGTGTTTTTAGGCTAAATTTGGGATATAAACGGGTATCGAAGGTGCATGCACAAATCGACTTTTCGGGCCCAAAAAACGTGTTATAGCATTTTTTTTGCCTGAAAATTGAAATTTTTCTACCACAGTACAAATCGCTTCCGATTCCCAAAAAACTCGATTTTTCGGTGTTTTTAGGCTAAATTTGGGATATAAACGGGTATCGAAGATGCATGCACAAATCGACTTTTTGGGCCCAAAAAACGTGTTTTAGCATTTTTTTTGCCTGAAAATTGAAATTTTTCTAGCACAGTACAAATCGCTTCTGAGACCTAAAAAACTCGATTTTACGGTGTTTTTAGGCTAAATTTGGGATATAAACGGGTATCGAAGATGCATGCACAAATCGACATTTTGGGCCAAAAAAACGTGTTTTAGCATTTTTTTTTCCTGAAAATTGAAATTTTTCTAGCACAGTACAAATCGCTTCTGAGACCCAAAAAACTCGATTTTTCGGTGTTTTTAGGCTAAATTTGGGATATAAACGGGTATCGAAGATGCATGCACAAATCGACTTTTTGGGCCCAAAAAACGTGTTTTAGCATTTTTTTTGCCTGAAAATTGAAATTTTTCTAGCACAGTACAAATCACTTCTGAGAACTAAAAAACTCGATTTTTCGGTGTTTTTAGGCTAAATTTGGGATATAAACGGGTATCGAAGATGCATGCACAAATCGACTTTTCGGGCCCAAAAAACGTGTTATAGCATTTTTTTTGCCTGAAAATTGAAATTTTTCTACCACAGTACAAATCGCTTCCGATTCCCAAAAAACTCGATTTTTCGGTGTTTTTAGGCTAAATTTGGGATATAAACGGGTATCGAAGATGCATGCACAAATCGACTTTTCGGGCCCAAAAAACGTGTTATAGCATTTTTTTTGCCTGAAAATTGAAATTTTTCTACCACAGTACAAATCGCTTCCGATTCCCAAAAAACTCGATTTTTCGGTGTTTTTAGGCTAAATTTGGGATATAAACGGGTATCGAAGATGCATGCACAAATCGACTTTTTGGGCCCAAAAAACGTGTTTTAGCATTTTTTTTGCCTGAAAATTGAAATTTTTCTAGCACAGTACAAATCGCTTCTGAGACCTAAAAAACTCGATTTTACGGTGTTTTTAGGCTAAATTTGGGATATAAATGGGTATCGAAGATGCATGCACAAATCGACTTTTTGGGCCAAAAAAACGTGTTTTAGCATTTTTTTTGCCTGAAAATTGAAATTTTTCTAGCACAGTACAAATCGCTTCTGAGACCCAAAAAACTCGATTTTTCGGTGTTTTTAGGCTAAATTTGGGATATAAACGGGTATCGAAGATGCATGCACAAATCGACTTTTTGGGCCCAAAAAACGTGTTTTAGCATTTTTTTTGCCTGAAAATTGAAATTTTTCTAGCACAGTACAAATAGCTTCTGAGACCCAAAAAACTCGATTTTTCGGTGTTTTTAGGCTAAATTTGGGATATAAACGGGTATCGAAGATGCATGCACAAATCGACTTTTCGGGCCCAAAAAACGTGTTATAGCATTTTTTTTGCCTGAAAATTGAAATTTTTCTACCACAGTACAAATCGCTTCCGATTCCCAAAAAACTCGATTTTTCGGTGTTTTTAGGCTAAATTTGGGATATAAACGGGTATCGAAGATGCATGCACAAATCGACTTTTTGGACCAAAAAAACGTGTTTTAGCAATTTTTTTGCCTGAAAATTGAAATTTTTCTAGCACAGTACAAATCGCTTCTGAGACCTAAAAAACTCGATTTTTCGGTGTTTTTAGGCTAAATTTGGGATATAAACGGGTATCGAAGATGAATGCACAAATCGACTTTTTGGGCCAAAAAAACGTGTTTTAGCATTTTTTTTGCCTGAAAATTGAAATTTTTCTAGCACAGTACAAATCGCTTCTGAGACCCAAAAAACTCGATTTTTCGGTGTTTTTAGGCTAAATTTGGGATATAAACGGGTATCGAAGGTGCATGCACAAATCGACTTTTCGGGCCCAAAAAACGTGTTATAGCATTTTTTTTGCCTGAAAATTGAAATTTTTCTACCACAGTACAAATCGCTTCCGATTCCCAAAAAACTCGATTTTTCGGTGTTTTTAGGCTAAATTTGGGATATAAACGGGTATCGAAGATGCATGCACAAATCGACTTTTTGGGCCCAAAAAACGTGTTTTAGCATTTTTTTTGCCTGAAAATTGAAATTTTTCTAGCACAGTACAAATCGCTTCTGAGACCTAAAAAACTCGATTTTACGGTGATTTTAGGCTAAATTTGGGATATAAACGGGTATCGAAGATGCATGCACAAATCGACTTTTTGGGCCAAAAAAACATGTTTTAGGATTTTTTTTTCCTGAAAATTTAAATTTTTCTAGCACAGTACAAATCGCTTCTGAGACCCAAAAAACTCGATTTTTCGGTGTTTTTAGGCTAAATTTGGGATATAAACGGGTATCGAAGATGCATGCACAAATCGACTTTTTGGGCCCAAAAAACGTGTTTTAGCATTTTTTTTGCCTGAAAATTGAAATTTTTCTAGCACAGTACAAATCGCTTCTGAGACCCAAAAAACTCGATTTTTCAGTGTTTTTAGGCTAAATTTGGGATATAAACGGGTATCGAAGATGCATGCACAAATCGACTTTTCGGGCCCAAAAAACGTGTTATAGCATTTTTTTTTCCTGAAAATTGAAATTTTTCTACCACAGTACAAATCGCTTCTGAGACCAAAAAAACTCGATTTTTCGGTGTTTTTAGGCTAAATTTGGGATATAAACGGGTATCGAAGATGCATGCACAAATCGACTTTTTGGGCCCAAAAAACGTGTTCTAGCATTTTTTTTGCCTGAAAATTGATTTTTTTCTAGAACCGTGTAGACATGTACAAATCGCTTCTGAGACCAAAAAAACTCGATTTTTCGGTGTTTTTAGGCTAAATTTGGGATATAAACGGGTATCGAAGATGCATGCACAAATCGACTTTTTGGGCCAAAAAACGTGTTTTAGCATTTTTTTTGCCTGAAAATTGAAATTTTTCTAGCACAGTACAAATCGCTTCTGAGACCCAAAAAACTCGATTTTTCGGTGTTTTTAGGCTAAATTTGGGATATAAACGGGTATCGAAGATGCATGCACAAATCGACTTTTCGGGCCCAAAAAACGTGTTATAGCATTTTTTTTGCCTGAAAATTGAAATTTTTCTACCACAGTACAAATCGCTTCCGATTCCCAAAAAACTCGATTTTTCGGTGTTTTTAGGCTAAATTTGGGATATAAACGGGTATCGAAGATGCATGCACAAATCGACTTTTTGGACCAAAAAAACGTGTTTTAGCATTTTTTTTGCCTGAAAATTGAAATTTTTCTAACACAGTACAAATCGCTTCTGAGACCCAAAAAACTCGATTTTTCGGTGTTTTTAGGCTAAATTTGGGATATAAACGGGTATCGAAGGTGCATGCACAAATCGACTTTTCGGGCCCAAAAAACGTGTTATAGCATTTTTTTTGCCTGAAAATTGAAATTTTTCTACCACAGTACAAATCGCTTCCGATTCCCAAAAAACTCGATTTTTCGGTGTTTTTAGGCTAAATTTGGGATATAAACGGGTATCGAAGATGCATGCACAAATCGACTTTTTGGGCCCAAAAAACGTGTTTTAGCATTTTTTTTGCCTGAAAATTGAAATTTTTCTAGCACAGTACAAATCGCTTCTGAGACCTAAAAAACTCGATTTTACGGTGTTTTTAGGCTAAATTTGGGATATAAACGGGTATCGAAGATGCATGCACAAATCGACATTTTGGGCCAAAAAAACGTGTTTTAGCATTTTTTTTGCCTGAAAATTGAAATTTTTCTAGCACAGTACAAATCGCTTCTGAGACCCAAAAAACTCGATTTTTCGGTGTTTTTAGGCTAAATTTGGGATATAAACGGGTATCGAAGATGCATGCACAAATCGACTTTTTGGGCCCAAAAAACGTGTTTTAGCATTTTTTTTGCCTGAAAATTGTAATTTTTCTAGCACAGTACAAATCACTTCTGAGAACTAAAAAACTCGATTTTTCGGTGTTTTTAGGCTAAATTTGGGATATAAACGGGTATCGAAGATGCATGCACAAATCGACTTTTCGGGCCCAAAAAACATGTTATAGCATTTTTTTTGCCTGAAAATTGAAATTTTTCTACCACAGTACAAATCGCTTCCGATTCCCAAAAAACTCGATTTTTCGGTGTTTTTAGGCTAAATTTGGGATATAAACGGGTATCGAAGATGCATGCACAAATCGACTTTTTGGGCCCAAAAAACGTGTTTTAGCATTTTTTTTGCCTGAAAATTGAAATTTTTCTAGCACAGTACAAATCGCTTCTGAGACCTAAAAAACTCGATTTTACGGTGTTTTTAGGCTAAATTTGGGATATAAATGGGTATCGAAGATGCATGCACAAATCGACTTTTTGGACCAAAAAAACGTGTTTTAGCATTTTTTTTGCCTGAAAATTGAAATTTTTCTAGCACAGTACAAATAGCTTCTGAGACCCAAAAAACTCGATTTTTCGGTGTTTTTAGGCTAAATTTGGGATATAAACGGGTATCGAAGATGCATGCACAAATCGACTTTTCGGGCCCAAAAAACGTGTTATAGCATTTTTTTTGCCTGAAAATTGAAATTTTTCTACCACAGTACAAATCGCTTCCGATTCCCAAAAAACTCGATTTTTCGGTGTTTTTAGGCTAAATTTGGGATATAAACGGGTATCGAAGATGCATGCACAAATCGACTTTTTGGACCAAAAAAACGTGTTTTAGCAATTTTTTTGCCTGAAAATTGAAATTTTTCTAGCACAGTACAAATCGCTTCTGAGACCTAAAAAACTCGATTTTTCGGTGTTCTTAGGCTAAATTTGGGATATAAACGGGTATCGAAGATGCATGCACAAATCGACTTTTTGGGCCAAAAAAACGTGTTTTAGCATTTTTTTTGCCTGAAAATTGAAATTTTTCTAGCACAGTACAAATCGCTTCTGAGACCCAAAAAACTCGATTTTTCGGTGTTTTTAGGCTAAATTTGGGATATAAACGGGTATCGAAGGTGCATGCACAAATCGACTTTTCGGGCCCAAAAAACGTGTTATAGCATTTTTTTTGCCTGAAAATTGAAATTTTTCTACCACAGTACAAATCGCTTCCGATTCCCAAAAAACTCGATTTTTCGGTGTTTTTAGGCTAAATTTGGGATATAAACGGGTATCGAAGATGCATGCACAAATCGACTTTTTGGGCCCAAAAAACGTGTTTTAGCATTTTTTTTGCCTGAAAATTGAAATTTTTCTAGCACAGTACAAATCGCTTCTGAGACCTAAAAAACTCGATTTTACGGTGATTTTAGGCTAAATTTGGGATATAAACGGGTATCGAAGATGCATGCACAAATCGACTTTTTGGGCCAAAAAAACATGTTTTAGGATTTTTTTTTCCTGAAAATTTAAATTTTTCTAGCACAGTACAAATCGCTTCTGAGACCCAAAAAACTCGATTTTTCGGTGTTTTTAGGCTAAATTTGGGATATAAACGGGTATCGAAGATGCATGCACAAATCGACTTTTTGGGCCCAAAAAACGTGTTTTAGCATTTTTTTTGCCTGAAAATTGAAATTTTTCTAGCACAGTACAAATCGCTTCTGAGACCCAAAAAACTCGATTTTTCAGTGTTTTTAGGCTAAATTTGGGATATAAACGGGTATCGAAGATGCATGCACAAATCGACTTTTCGGGCCCAAAAAACGTGTTATAGCATTTTTTTTTCCTGAAAATTGAAATTTTTCTACCACAGTACAAATCGCTTCTGAGACCCAAAAAACTCGATTTTTCGGTGTTTTTAGGCTAAATTTGGGATATAAACGGGTATCGAAGATGCATGCACAAATCGACTTTTTGGGCCCAAAAAACGTGTTCTAGCATTTTTTTTGCCTGAAAATTGAAATTTTTCTAGCACAGTACAAATCGCTTCTGAAACCCAAAAAACTCGATTTTTCGGTGTTTTTAGTCTAAATTTGGGATATAAACGGGTATCGAAGATGCATGCACAAATCGACTTTTTGGGCCAAAAAAACGTGTTTTAGCATTCTTTTTGCCTGAAAATTGATTTTTTTCTAGAACCGTGTAGACATGTACAAATCGCTTCTGAGACCAAAAAAACTCGATTTTTCGGTGTTTTTAGGCTAAATTTGGGATATAAACGGGTATCGAAGATGCATGCACAAATCGACTTTTTGGGCCAAAAAAACGTGTTTTAGCATTTTTTTTGCCTGAAAATTGAAATTTTTCTAAAACAGTGCAGACATGTATAAATCGCTTCTGAGACCCAAAAAACTCGATTTTTCGGTGTTTTTAGGCTAAATTTGGGATATAAACGGGTATCGAAGATGCATGCACAAATCGACTTTTTGGGCCAAAAAAACATGTTTTAGCATTTTTTTTGCCTGAAAATTGAAATTTTTCTAGCACAGTACAAATCGCTTCTGAGACCCAAAAAACTCGATTTTTCGGTGTTTTTAGGCTAAATTTGGGATATAAACGGGTATCGAAGATGCATGCACAAATCGACTTTTTGGGCCAAAAAAACGTGTTTTATCATTTTTTTTGCCTGAAAATTGAAATTTTTCTAGCACAGTACAAATCGCTTCTGAGACCCAAAAAACTCGATTTTTCGGTGTTTTTAGGCTAAATTTGGGATATAAACGGGTATCGAAGATGCATGCACAAATCGACTTTTTGGGCCCAAAAAACGTGTTTTAGCATTTTTTTTGCCTGAAAATTGAAATTTTTCTAGCACAGTACAAATCGCATCTGAGACCTAAAAAACTCGATTTTTCGTTGTTTTTAGGCTAAATTTGGGATATAAACGGGTATCGAAGATGCATGCACAAATCGACTTTTTGGGTCAAAAAAACGTGTTTTAGCATTTTTATTGCCTGAAAATTGAAATTTTTCTACCACAGTACAAATCGCTTCCGATTCCCAAAAAACTCGATTTTTCGGTGTTTTTAGGCTAAATTTGGGATATAAACGGGTATCGAAGATGCATGCACAAATCGACTTTTTGGGCCCAAAAAACGTGTTTTAGCATTTTTTTTGCCTGAAAATTGAAATTTTTCTAGCACAGTACAAATCGCTTCTGAGACCTTAAAAACTCGATTTTACGGTGTTTTTAGGCTAAATTTGGGATATAAACGGGTATCGAAGATGCATGCACAAATCGACTTTTTGGGCCAAAAAAACGTGTTTTAGCATTTTTTTTGCCTGAAAATTTAAATTTTTCTAGCACAGTACAAATCGCTTCTGAGACCCAAAAAACTCGATTTTTCGGTGTTTTTAGGCTAAATTTGGGATATAAACGGGTATCGAAGATGCATGCACAAATCGACTTTTTGGGCCCAAAAAACGTGTTTTAGCATTTTTTTTGCCTGAAAATTGAAATTTTTCTAGCACAGTACAAATCGCTTCTGAAACCCAAAAAACTCGATTTTTCGGTGTTTTTAGTCTAAATTTGGGATATAAACGGGTATCGAAGATGCATGCACAAATCGACTTTTTGGGCCAAAAAAACGTGTTTTAGCATTCTTTTTGCCTGAAAATTGATTTTTTTCTAGAACCGTGTAGACATGTACAAATCGCTTCTGAGACCAAAAAAACTCGATTTTTCGGTGTTTTTAGGCTAAATTTGGGATATAAACGGGTATCGAAGATGCATGCACAAATCGACTTTTTGGGCCCAAAAAACATGTTTTAGCATTTTTTTTGCCTGAAAATTGAAATTTTTCTAACACAGTACAAATCGCTTCTGAAACCCAAAAAACTCGATTTTTCGGTGTTTTTAGACTAAATTTGGGATATAAACGGGTATCGAAGATGCATGCACAAATCGACTTTTTGGGCCAAAAAAACGTGTTTTAGCATTTTTTTTGCCTGAAAATTGAAATTTTTCTAGCACAGTACAAATCGCTTCTGAGACCCAAAAAACTCGATTTTTCGGTGTTTTTAGGCTAAATTTGGGATATAAACGGGTATCGAAGATGCATGCACAAATCGACTTTTTGGGCCCAAAAAACGTGTTTTAGCATTTTTTTTGCCTGAAAATTGAAATTTTTCTAGCACAGTACAAATCGCTTCTGAGACCTAAAAAACTCGATTTTTCGTTGTTTTTAGGCTAAATTTGGGATATAAACGGGTATCGAAGATGCATGCACAAATCGACTTTTTGGGCCAAAAAAACGTGTTTTAGCATTTTTATTGCCTGAAAATTGAAATTTTTCTACCACAGTACAAATCGCTTCCGATTCCCAAAAAACTCGATTTTTCGGTGTTTTTAGGCTAAATTTGGGATATAAACGGGTATCGAAGATGCATGCACAAATCGACTTTTTGGGCCCAAAAAACGTGTTTTAGCATTTTTTTTGCCTGAAAATTGAAATTTTTCTAACACAGTACAAATCGCTTCTGAGACCTTAAAAACTCGATTTTACGGTGTTTTTAGGCTAAATTTGGGATATAAACGGGTATCGAAGATGCATGCACAAATCGACTTTTTGGGCCAAAAAAACGTGTTTTAGCATTTTTTTTGCCTGAAAATTTAAATTTTTCTAGCACAGTACAAATCGCTTCTGAGACCCAAAAAACTCGATTTTTCGGTGTTTTTAGGCTAAATTTGGGATATAAACGGGTATCGAAGATGCATGCACAAATCGACTTTTTGGGCCCAAAAAACGTGTTTTAGCATTTTTTTTGCCTGAAAATTGAAATTTTTCTAGCACAGTACAAATCGCTTCTGAAACCCAAAAAACTCGATTTTTCGGTGTTTTTAGTCTAAATTTGGGATATAAACGGGTATCGAAGATGCATGCACAAATCGACTTTTTGGGCCAAAAAAACGTGTTTTAGCATTCTTTTTGCCTGAAAATTGATTTTTTTCTAGAACCGTGTAGACATGTACAAATCGCTTCTGAGACCAAAAAAACTCGATTTTTCGGTGTTTTTAGGCTAAATTTGGGATATAAACGGGTATCGAAGATGCATGCACAAATCGACTTTTTGGGCCCAAAAAACATGTTTTAGCATTTTTTTTGCCTGAAAATTGAAATTTTTCTAACACAGTACAAATCGCTTCTGAAACCCAAAAAACTCGATTTTTCGGTGTTTTTAGACTAAATTTGGGATATAAACGGGTATCGAAGATGCATGCACAAATCGACTTTTTGGGCCAAAAAAACGTGTTTTAGCATTTTTTTTGCCTGAAAATTGAAATTTTTCTAGCACAGTACAAATCGCTTCTGAGACCCAAAAAACTCGATTTTTCGGTGTTTTTAGGCTAAATTTGGGATATAAACGGGTATCGAAGATGCATGCACAAATCGACTTTTTGGGCCAAAAAAACATGTTTTAACATTTTTTTTGCCTGAAAATTGAAATTTTTCTAGCACAGTACAAATCGCTTCTGAGACCCAAAAAACTCGATTTTTCGGTGTTTTTAGGCTAAATTTGGGATATAAACGGGTATCGAAGATGCATGCACAAATCGACTTTTTGGGCCAAAAAAACGTGTTTTAGCATTTTTTTTGCCTGAAAATTGAAATTTTTCTAGCACAGTACAAATCGCTTCTGAGACCCAAAAAACTCGATTTTTCTGTGTTTTTAGGCTAAATTTGGGATATAAACGGGTATCGAAGATGCATGCACAAATCGACTTTTTGGGCCCAAAAAACGTGTTTTAGCATATTTTTTGCCTGAAAATTGAAATTTTTCTAGCACAGTACAAATCGCTTCTGAGACCTAAAAAACTCGATTTTTCGGTGTTTTTAGGCTAAATTTGGGATATAAACGGGTATCGAAGATGCATGCACAAATCGACTTTTTGGGCCAAAAAAACGTGTTTTAGCATTTTTATTGCCTGAAAATTGAAATTTTTCTAGCACAGTACAAATCGCTTCTGAGACCCAAAAAACTCGATTTTTCGGTGTTTTTAGGCTAAATTTGGGATATAAACGGGTATCGAAGGTGCATGCACAAATCGACTTTTCGGGCCCAAAAAACGTGTTATAGCATTTTTTTTGCCTGAAAATTGAAATTTTTCTACCACAGTACAAATCGCTTCCGATTCCCAAAAAACTCGATTTTTCGGTGTTTTTAGGCTAAATTTGGGATATAAACGGGTATCGAAGATGCATGCACAAATCGACTTTTTGGGCCCAAAAAACGTGTTTTAGCATTTTTTTTGCCTGAAAATTGAAATTTTTCTATCACAGTACAAATCGCTTCTGAGACCTAAAAAACTCGATTTTACGGTGTTTTTAGGCTAAATTTGGGATATAAACGGGTATCGAAGATGCATGCACAAATCGACTTTTTGGGCCAAAAAAACGTGTTTTAGCATTTTTTTTGCCAGAAAATTTAAATTTTTCTAGCACAGTACAAATCGCTTCTGAGACCCAAAAAACTCGATTTTTCTGTGTTTTTAGGCTAAATTTGGGATATAAACGGGTATCGAAGATGCATGCACAAATCGACTTTTTGGGCCAAAAAAACGTGTTTTAGCATTCTTTTTGCCTGAAAATTGATTTTTTTCTAGAACCGTGTAGACATGTACAAATCGCTTCTGAGACCAAAAAAACTCGATTTTTCGGTGTTTTTAGGCTAAATTTGGGATATAAACGGGTATCGAAGATGCATGCACAAATCGACTTTTTGGGCCCAAAAAACGTGTTTTAGCATTTTTTTTTGCCTGAAAATTGAAATTTTTCTAACACAGTACAAATCGCTTCTGAAACCCAAAAAACTCGATTTTTCGGTGTTTTTAGACTAAATTTGGGATATAAACGGGTATCGAAGATCCATGCACAAATCGACTTTTTGGGCCAAAAAAACGTGTTTTAGCATTTTTTTTGCCTGAAAATTGAAATTTTTCTAAAACAGTGTAGACATGTATAAATCGCTTCTGAGACCCAAAAAACTCGATTTTTCGGTGTTTTTAGGCTAAATTTGGGATATAAACGGGTATCGAAGATGCATGCACAAATCGACTTTTTGGGCCAAAAAAACATGTTTTAGCATTTTTTTTGCCTGAAAATTGAAATTTTTCTAGCACAGTACAAATCGCTTCTGAGACCCAAAAAACTCGATTTTTCGGTGTTTTTAGGCTAAATTTGGGATATAAACGGGTATCGAAGATGCATGCACAAATCGACTTTTTGGGCCAAAAAAACGTGTTTTATCATTTTTTTTGCCTGAAAATTGAAATTTTTCTAGCACAGTACAAATCGCTTCTGAGACCCAAAAAACTCGATTTTTCGGTGTTTTTAGGCTAAATTTGGGATATAAACGGGTATCGAAGATGCATGCACAAATCGACTTTTTGGGCCCAAAAAACGTGTTTTAGCATTTTTTTTGCCTGAAAATTTAAATTTTTCTAGCACAGTACAAATCGCTTCTGAGACCTAAAAAATTCGATTTTTCGGTGTTTTTAGGCTAAATTTGGGATATAAACGGGTATCGAAGATGCATGCACAAATCGACTTTTTGGGCCAAAAAAACGTGTTTTAGCATTTTTATTGCCTGAAAATTGAAATTTTTCTACCACAGTACAAATCGCTTCCGATTCCCCAAAAACTCGATTTTTCGGTGTTTTTAGGCTAAATTTGGGATATAAACGGGTATCGAAGATGCATGCACAAATCGACTTTTTGGGCCCAAAAAACGTGTTTTAGCATTTTTTTTGCCTGAAAATTGAAATTTTTCTAGCACAGTACAAATCGCTTCTGAGACCTAAAAAACTCGATTTTACGGTGTTTTTAGGCTAAATTTGGGATATAAACGGGTATCGAAGATGCATGCACAAATCGACTTTTTGGGCCAAAAAAACGTGTTTTAGCATTTTTTTTGCCTGAAAATTTAAATTTTTCTAGCACAGTACAAATCGCTTCTGAGACCCAAAAAACTCGATTTTTCGGTGTTTTTAGGCTAAATTTGGGATATAAACGGGTATCGAAGATGCATGCACAAATCGACTTTTTGGGCCCAAAAAACGTGTTTTAGCATTTTTTTTGCCTGAAAATTGAAATTTTTCTAGCACAGTACAAATCGCTTCTGAGACCCAAAAAACTCGATTTTTCAGTGTTTTTAGGCTATATTTGGGATATAAACGGGTATCGAAGATGCATGCACAAATCGACTTTTCGGGCCCAAAAAACGTGTTATAGCATTTTTTTTTCCTGAAAATTGAAATTTTTCTACCACAGTACAAATCGCTTCTGAGACCCAAAAAACTCGATTTTTCGGTGTTTTTAGGCTAAATTTGGGATATAAACGGGTATCGAAGATGCATGCACAAATCGACTTTTTGGGCCCAAAAAACGTGTTTTAGCATTTTTTTTGCCTGAAAATTGAAATTTTTCTAGCACAGTACAAATCGCTTCTGAAACCCAAAAAACTCGATTTTTCGGTGTTTTTAGTCTAAATTTGGGATATAAACGGGTATCGAAGATGCATGCACAAATCGACTTTTTGGGCCAAAAAAACGTGTTTTAGCATTCTTTTTGCCTGAAAATTGATTTTTTTCTAGAACCGTGTAGACATGTACAAATCGCTTCTGAGACCAAAAAAACTCGATTTTTCGGTGTTTTTAGGCTAAATTTGGGATATAAACGGATATCGAAGATGCATGCACAAATCGACTTTTTGGGCCCAAAAAACATGTTTTAGCATTTTTTTTGCCTGAAAATTGAAATTTTTCTAACACAGTACAAATCGCTTCTGAAACCCAAAAAACTCGATTTTTCGGTGTTTTTAGACTAAATTTGGGATATAAACGGGTATCGAAGATGCATGCACAAATCGACTTTTTGGGCCAAAAAAACGTGTTTTAGCATTTTTTTTGCCTGAAAATTGAAATTTTTCTAAAACAGTGTAGACATGTATAAATCGCTTCTGAGACCCAAAAAACTCGATTTTTCGGTGTTTTTAGGCTAAATTTGGGATATAAACGGGTATCGAAGATGCATGCACAAATCGACTTTTTGGGCCAAAAAAACATGTTTTAGCATTTTTTTTGCCTGAAAATTGAAATTTTTCTAGCACAGTACATATCGCTTCTGAGACCCAAAAAACTCGATTTTTCGGTGTTTTTAGGCTAAATTTGGGATATAAACGGGTATCGAAGATGCATGCACAAATCGACTTTTTGGGCCAAAAAAACGTGTTTTAGCATTTTTTTTGCCTGAAAATTGAAATTTTTCTAGCACAGTACAAATCGCTTCTGAGACCTAAAAAACTCGATTTTTCGGTGTTTTTAGGCTAAATTTGGGATATAAACGGGTATCGAAGATGCATGCACAAATCGACTTTTTGGGCCAAAAAAACGTGTTTTAGCATTTTTATTGCCTGAAAATTGAAATTTTTCTAGCACAGTACAAATCGCTTCTGAGACCCAAAAAACTCGATTTTTCGGTGTTTTTAGGCTAAATTTGGGATATAAACGGGTATCGAAGGTGCACGCACAAATCGACTTTTCGGGCCCAAAAAACGTGTTATAGCATTTTTTTTGCCTGAAAATTGAAATTTTTCTACCACAGTACAAATCGCTTCCGATTCCCAAAAAACTCGATTTTTCGGTGTTTTTAGGCTAAATTTGGGATATAAACGGGTATCGAAGATGCATGCACAAATCGACTTTTTGGGCCCAAAAAACGTGTTTTAGCATTTTTTTTGCCTGAAAATTGAAATTTTTCTAGCACAGTACAAATCGCTTCTGAGACCTAAAAAACTCGATTTTACGGTGTTTTTAGGCTAAATTTGGGATATAAACGGGTATCGAAGATGCATGCACAAATCGACTTTTTTGGCCAAAAAAACGTGTTTTAGCATTTTTTTTGCCTGAAAATTTAAATTTTTCTAGCACAGTACAAATCGCTTCTGAGACCCAAAAAACTCGATTTTTCGGTGTTTTTAGGCTAAATTTGGGATATAAACGGGTATCGAAGATGCATGCACAAATCGACTTTTTGGGCCCAAAAAACGTGTTTTAGCATTTTTTTTGCCTGAAAATTGAAATTTTTCTAGCACAGTACAAATCGCTTCTGAGACCCAAAAAACTCGATTTTTCGGTGTTTTTAGGCTAAATTTGGGATATAAACGGGTATCGAAGATACATGCACAAATCGACTTTTCGGGCCCAAAAAACGTGTTATAGCATTTTTTTTGCCTGAAAATTGAAATTTTTCTACCACAGTACAAATCGCTTCCGATTCCCAAAAAACTCGATTTTTCGGTGTTTTTAGGCTAAATTTGGGATATAAACGGGTATCGAAGATGCATGCACAAATCGACTTTTTGGACCAAAAAAACGTGTTTTAGCAATTTTTTTGCCTGAAAATTGAAATTTTTCTAGCACAGTACAAATTGCTTCTGAGACCTAAAAAACTCGATTTTTCGGTGTTTTTAGGCTAAATTTGGGATATAAACGGGTATCGGAGATGCATGCACAAATCGACTTTTTGGGCCAAAAAAACGTGTTTTAGCATTTTTTTTGCCTGAAAATTGAAATTTTTCTAGCACAGTACAAATCGCTTCTGAGACCCAAAAAACTCGATTTTTCGGTGTTTTTAGGCTAAATTTGGGATATAAACGGGTATCGAAGGTGCATGCACAAATCGACTTTTCGGGCCCAAAAAACGTGTTATAGCATTTTTTTTGCCTGAAAATTGAAATTTTTCTACCACAGTACAAATCGCTTCCGATTCCCAAAAAACTCGATTTATCGGTGTTTTTAGGCTAAATTTGGGATATAAACGGGTATCGAAGATGCATGCACAAATCGACTTTTTGGGCCCAAAAAACGTGTTTTAGCATTTTTTTTGCCTGAAAATTGAAATTTTTCTTGCACAGTACAAATCGCTTCTGAGACCTAAAAACCTCGATTTTACGGTGTTTTTAGGCTAAATTTGGGATATAAACGGGTATCGAAGATGCATGCACAAATCGACTTTTCGGGCCCAAAAAACGTGTTATAGCATTTTTTTTGCCTGAAAATTGAAATTTTTCTACCACAGTACAAATCGCTTCCGATTCCCAAAAAACTCGATTTTTCGGTGTTTTTAGGCTAAATTTGGGATATAAACGGGTATCGAAGATGCATGCACAAATCGACTTTTTGGGCCCAAAAAAAGTGTTTTAGCATTTTTTTTGCCTGAAAATTGAAATTTTTCTAGCACAGTACAAATCGCTTCTGAAACCCAAAAAAATCGATTTTTCGGTGTTTTTAGGCTAAATTTGGGATATAAACGGGTATCGAAGGTGCATGCACTAATCGACTTTTCTGGCCCAAAAAACGTGTTATAGCATTTTTTTTGCCTGAAAATTGAAATTTTTCTACCACAGTACAAATCGCTTCCGATTCCCAAAAAACTCGATTTTTCGGTGTTTTTAGGCTAAATTTGGGATATAAACGGGTATCGAAGATGCATGCACAAATCGACTTTTTGGGCCCAAAAAACGTGTTTTAGCATTTTTTTTGCCTGAAAATTGAAATTTTTCTAGCACAGTACAAATCGCTTCTGAGACCTAAAAAACTCGATTTTACGGTGTTTTTAGGCTAAATTTGGGATATAAACGGGTATCGAAGATGCATGCACAAATCGACTTTTTGGGCCAAAAAAACGTGTTTTAGCATTTTTTTTGCCTGAAAATTTAAATTTCTCTAGCACAGTACAAATCGCTTCTGAGACCCAAAAAACTCGATTTTTCGGTGTTTTTAGGCTAAATTTGGGATATAAACGGGTATCGAAGATGCATGCACAAATCGACTTTTTGGGCCCAAAAAACGTGTTTTAGCATTTTTTTTGCCTGAAAATTGAAATTTTTCTAGCACAGTACAAATCGCTTCTGAGACCCAAAAAACTCGATTTTTCGGTGTTTTTAGGCTAAATTTGGGATATAAACGGGTATCGAAGATGCATGCACAAATCGACTTTTCAGGCCCAAAAAACGTGTTATAGCATTTTTTTTGCCTGAAAATTGAAATTTTTCTACCACAGTACAAATCGCTTCCGATTCCCAAAAAACTCGATTTTTCGGTGTTTTTAGGCTAAATTTGGGATATAAACGGGTATCGAAGATGCATGCACAAATCGACTTTTTGGGCCCAAAAAAAGTGTTTTAGCATTTTTTTTGCCTGAAAATTGAAATTTTTCTAGCACAGTACAAATCGCTTCTGAGACCCAAAAAAATCGATTTTTCGGTGTTTTTAGGCTAAATTTGGGATATAAACGGGTATCGAAGATGCATGCACAAATCGACTTTTTGGGCCCAAAAAACGTGTTTTAGCATTTTTTTTGCCTGAAAATTGAAATTTTTCTAGCACAGTACAAATCGCTTCTGAGACCTAAAAAACTCGATTTTACGGTGTTTTTAGGCTAAATTTGGGATATAAACGGGTATCGAAGATGCATGCACAAATCGACTTTTTGGGCCAAAAAAACGTGTTTTAGCATTTTTTTGGCCTGAAAATTGATTTTTTTCTAGAACAGTGTAGACATGTACAAATCGCTTCTGAGACCCAAAAAACTCGATTTTTCAGTGTTTTTAGGCTAAATTTGGGATATAAACGGGTATCGAAGATGCATGCACAAATCGACTTTTTGGACCAAAAAAACGTGTTTTAGCAATTTTTTTGCCTGGAAATTGAAATTTTTCTAGCACAGTACAAATCGCTTCTGAGACCCAAAAAACTCGATTTTTCGGTGTTTTTAGGCTAAATTTGGGATATAAACGGGTATCGAAGATGCATGCACAAATCGACTTTTTGGGCCAAAAAAACGTGTTTTAGCATTTTTTTTGCCTGAAAATTGAAGTTTTTCTAGCACAGTACAAATCGCTTCTGAAACCCAAAAAACTCGATTTTTCGGTGTCTTTAGTCTAAATTTGGGATATAAACGGGTATCGAAGATGCATGCACAAATCGACTTTTTGGGCCAAAAAAACGTGTTTTAGCATTTTTTTTGCCTGAAAATTGATTGTTTTCTAGAACAGTGTAGACATGTACAAATCGCTTCTGAGACCAAAAAAACTCGATTTTTCGGTGTTTTTAGGTTAAATTTGGGATATAAACGGGTATCGAAGATGCATGCACAAATCGACTTTTTGGGCCCAAAAAACGTGTTTTAGCATTTTTTTTTGCCTGAAAATTGAAATTTTTCTAACATAGTACAAATCGCTTCTGAGACCCAAAATACTCGATTTTTCGGTGTTTTTAGGCTAAATTTGGGATAAAAACGGGTATCGAAGATGCATGCACAAATCGACTTTTTGGGCCCAAAAAACGTGTTTTAACATTTATTTTGCCTGAAAATTGAAATTTTTCTAGCACAGTACAAATCGCTTCTGAGACCCAAAAAACTCGATTTTTCGGTGTTTTTAGGCTAAATTTGGGATATAAACGGGTATCGAAGATGCATGCACAAATCGACTTTTTGGGCCAAAAAAACGTGTTTTAGCATTTTTTTTGCCTGAAAATTGAAATTTTTCTAGCACAGTGTAAACATGTACAAATCGCTTTTGAGGCCCAAAAAACTCGATTTTTCGGTGTTTTTAGGCTAAATTTGGGATATAAACGGGTATCGAAGATGCATGCACAAATCGACTTTTTGGGCCAAAAAAACGTGTTTTAGCATTTTTTTTGCCTGAAAATTGAATTTTTTCTAGAAAAGTGTAGACATGTACAAATCGCTTCTGAGACCCAAAAAACTCGATTTTTCGGTGTTTTTAGGCTAAAATTGGGATATAAACGGGTATCGAAGATGCATGCACAAATCGACTTTTTGGGCCAAAAAAACGTGTTTTAGCATTTTTTTTTGCCAGAAAATTGAATTTTTTCTAGAACAGTGTAGACATGTACAAATCGCTTCTGAGACCCAAAAAACTCGATTTTTCGGTGTTTTTAGGCTAAATTTGGGATATAAACGGGTATCGAAGATGCATGTACAAATCGACTTTTTGGGCCAAAAAAACGTGTTTTAGCATTTTTTTTGCCTGAAAATTGATTTTTTTCTAGAACAGTGTAGACATGTACAAATCGCTTCTGAGACCCAAAAAACTCGATTTTTCGGTGCTTTTAGGCTAATTTTGGGATATAAACGGTTATCGAAGATGCATGCACAAATCGACTTTTTGGGCCAAAAAAACGTGTTTTAGCTTTTTTTTCCCCTGAAAATTGATTTTTTTCTAGAACAGTGTAGACATGTACAAATCGCTTCTGAGACCCAAAAAATTCGATTTTTCAGTGTTTTTAGGCAAAATTTGGGATATAAACGGGTATCGAAGATGCATGCACAAATCGACTTTTTGGGCCAAAAAAACGTGTTTTAGCATTTTTTTTGCCTGAAAATTGAAATTTTTCTAGCACAGTACAAATCGCTTCTGAAACCCAAACAACTCGATTTTTCGGTGTTTTTAGTCTAAATTTGGGATATAAACGGGTATCGAAGATGCATGCACAAATCGACTTTTTGGGCCAAAAAAACGTGTTTTAGCATTTTTTTTGCCTGAAAATTGATTTTTTTCTAGAACAGTGTAGACATGTACAAATCGCTTCTGAGACCCAAAAAACTCGATTTTTCGGTGTTTTTAGGCTAAATTTGGGATATAAACGGGTATCGAAGATGCATGCACAAATCGACTTTTTGGGCCCAAAAAACGTGTTTTAGCATTTTTTTTGCCTGAAAATTGAAATTTTTCTAGCACAGTACAAATCGCTTCTGAGACCCAAAAAACTCGATTTTTCGGTGTTTTTAGGCTAAATTTGGGATATAAACGGGTATCGAAGATACATGCACAAATCGACTTGTTGGGCCAAAAAAACGTGTTTTAGCATTTTTGTTGCCTGAAAATTGAATTTTTTCTAGAACAGTGTAGACATGTACAAATCGCTTCTGAGACCCAAAAAACTCGATTTTTCGGTGTTTTTAGGCTAAAATTGGGATATAAACGGGTATCGAAGATGCATGCACAAATCGACTTTTTGGGCCAAAAAAACGTGTTTTAGCATTTTTTTTGCCTGAAAATTGAATTTTTTCTAGAACAGTGTAGACATGTACAAATCGCTTCTGAGACCCAAAAAACTCGATTTTTCGGTGTTTTTAGGCTAAATTTGGGATATAAACGGGTATCGAAGATGCATGCACAAATCGACTTTTTGGGCCCAAAAAACGTGTTTTAGCCTTTTTTTTGCCTGAAAATTGAAATTTTTCTAGCACAGTGTAAACATGTACAAATCGCTTCTGAGGCCCAAAAAACTCGATTTTTCGGTGTTTTTAGGCTAAATTTGGGATATAAACGGGTATCGAAGATGCATGCACAAATCGACTTTTTTGGCCAAAAAAACGTGTTTTAGCATTTTATTTGCCTGAAAATTGAAATTTTTCTAGCACAGTACAAATCGCTTCTGAGACCCAAAAAACTCGATTTTTCGGTGTTTTTAGGCTAAAATTGGGATATAAACGGGTATCGAAGATGCATGCACAAATCGACTTTTTGGGCCAAGAAAACGTGTTTTAGCATTTTTTTTGCCTGAAAATTGATTTTTTTCTAGAACAGTGTAGACATGTACAAATCGCTTCTGAGACCAAAAAAACTCGATTTTTCGGTGTTTTTAGGCTAAATTTGGGATATAAACGGGTATCGAAGATGCATGCACAAATCGACTTTTTGGGCCAAAAAAACGTGTTTTAGCATTTTTTTTCCCTGAAAATTGATTTTTTTCTAGAACAGTGTAGACATGTACAAATCGCTTCTGAGACCCAAAAAACTCGATTTTTCAGTGTTTTTAGGCTAAATTTGGGATATAAACGGGTATCGAAAATGCATGCACAAATCGACTTTTTGGGCCAAAAAAACGTGTTTTAGCATTTTTTTTGCCTGAAAATTGATTTTTTTCTAGAACAGAGTAGACATGTACAAATCGCTTCTGAGACCCAAAAAACTCGATTTTTCGGTGTTTTTAGGCTAAATTTGGGATATAAACGGGTATCGAAGATGCATGCACAAATCGACTTTTTGGGCCCAAAAAACGTGTTTTAGCATTTTTTTTGCCTGAAAATTGAAATTTTTCTAACACAGTACAAATCGCTTCTGAGACCCAAAAAACTCGATTTTTCGGTGTTTTTAGGCTAAATTTGGGATATAAACGGGTATCGAAGATGCATGCACAAATCGACTTTTTGGGCCCAAAAAACGTGTTTTAGCCTTTTTTTTGCCTGAAAATTGAAATTTTTCTAGCACAGTGTAAACATATACAAATCGCTTCTGAGGCCCAAAAAACTCGATTTTTCGGTGTTTTTAGGCTAAATTTGGGATATAAACGGGTATCGAAGATGCATGCACAAATCGACTTTTTGGGCCAAAAAAACGTGTTTTAGCATTTTTTTTCCCTGAAAATTGAAATTTTTCTAGAACAGTGTAGACATGTACAAATCGCTTCTGAGACCCAAAAAACTCGATTTTTCGGTGTTTTTAGGCTAAATTTGGGATATAAACGGGTATCGAAGATGCATGCACAAATCGACTTTTTGGGCCAAAAAAACGTGTTTTAGCATTTTTTTTGCCTGAAAATTGAAATTTTTCTAGAACAGTGTAGACATGTACAAATCGCTTCTGAGACCCAAAAAACTCGAGTTTTCGGTGTTTTTAGGCTAAATTTGGGATATAAACAGGTATCGAAGATGCATGCACAAATCGACTTTTTGGGCCAAAAAAACGTGTTATAGCATTTTTTTTGCCTGTAATTGAATTTTTTCTAGAACAGTGTAGACATGTACAAATCGCTTCTGAGACCCAAAAAACTCGATTTTTCGGTGTTTTTAGGCTAAATTTGGGATATAAACGGGTATCGAAGATGCATGCACAAATCGACTTTTTGGGCCAAAAAAACGTGTTTTAGCATTTTTTTTGCCTGAAAATTGATTTTTTTCTAGAACAGTGTAGACATGTACAAATCGCTTCTGAGACCCAAAAAACTCGATTTTTCGGTGTTTTTAGGCTAATTTTGGGATATAAACGGCTATCGAAGATGCATGCACAAATCGACTTTTTGGGCCAAAAAAACGTGTTTTAGCATTTTTGTTGCCTGAAAATTGAATTTTTTCTAGAACAGTGTAGACATGTACAAATCGCTTCTGAGACCAAAAAAA
Organism: Petrolisthes manimaculis; assembly: GCA_034508575.1. Taxonomy (NCBI): domain Eukaryota; kingdom Metazoa; phylum Arthropoda; class Malacostraca; order Decapoda; family Porcellanidae; genus Petrolisthes; species Petrolisthes manimaculis. The sequence goes on from JAWZYT010001352.1 coordinate 206,341, forward strand.
CTCGATTTTTCAGTGTTTTTAGGCAAAATTTGGGATATAAACGGGTATCGAAGATGCATGCACAAATCGACTTTTTGGGCCAAAAAAACGTGTTTTAGCATTTTTTTTGCCTGAAAATTGAAATTTTTCTAGCACAGTACAAATCGCTTCTGAAACCCAAAAAACTCGATTTTTCGGTGTTTTTAGTCTAAATTTGGGATATAAACGGGTATCGAAGATGCATGCACAAATCTACTTTTTGGGCCAAAAAAACGTGTTTTAGCATTTTTTTTGCCTGAAAATTGATTTTTTTCTAGAACAGTGTAGACATGTACAAATCGCTTCTGAGACCCAAAAAACTCGATTTTTCGGTGTTTTTAGGCTAAATTTGGGATATAAACGGGTATCGAAGATGCATGCACAAATCGACTTTTTGGGCCCAAAAAACGTGTTTTAGCATTTTTTTTGCCTGAAAATTGAAATTTTTCTAGCACAGTACAAATCGCTTCTGAGACCCAAAAAACTCGATTTTTCGGTGTTTTTAGGCAAAATTTGGGATATAAACGGGTATCGAAGATGCATGCACAAATCGACTTTTTGGGCCAAAAAAACGTGTTTTAGCATTTTTTTTGCCTGAAAATTGAAATTTTTCTAGCACAGTACAAATCGCTTCTGAAACCCAAAAAACTCGATTTTTCGGTGTTTTTAGTCTAAATTTGGGATATAAACGGGTATCGAAGATGCATGCACAAATCGACTTTTTGGGCCAAAAAAACGTGTTTTAGCATTTTTGTTGCCTGAAAATTGAATTTTTTCTAGAACAGTGTAGACATGTACAAATCGCTTCTGAGACCCAAAAAACTCGATTTTTCAGTGTTTTTATGCAAAATTTGGGATATAAACGGGTATCGAAGATGCATGCACAAATCTACTTTTTGGGCCAAAAAAACGTGTTTTAGCATTTTTTTTGCCTGAAAATTGAAATTTTTCTAGCACAGTACAAATCGCTTCTGAAACCCAAAAAACTCGATTTTTCGGTGTTTTTAGTCTAAATTTGGGATATAAACGGGTATCGAAGATGCATGCACAAATCTACTTTTTGGGCCAAAAAAACGTGTTTTAGCAATTTTTTTGTCTGAAAATTGATTTTTTTCTAGAACAATGTAGACATGTACAAATCGCTTCTGAGACCCAAAAAACTCGATTTTTCGGTGTTTTTAGGCTAAATTTGGGATATAATCGGGTATCGAAGATGCATGCACAAATCGACTTTTTGGGCCCAAAAAACGTGTTTTAGCATTTTTTTTGCCTGAAAATTGAAATTTTTCTAACACAGTACAAATCGCTTCTGAGACCCAAAAAACTCGATTTTTCGGTGTCTTTAGTCTAAATTTGGGATATAAACGGGTATCGAAGATGCATGCACAAATCGACTTTTTTGGCCAAAAAAACGTGTTTTAGCATTTTTTTTGCCTGAAAATTGAATTTTTTCTAGAACAGTGTAGACATGTACAAATCGCTTCTGAGACCCAAAAAACTCGATTTTTCGGTGTTTTTAGGTTAAATTTGGGATATAAACGGGTATCGAAGATGCATGCACAAATCGACTTTTTGGGCCCAAAAAACGTGTTTTAGCATTTTTTTTTGCCTGAAAATTGAAATTTTTCTAACATAGTACAAATCGCTTCTGAGACCCAAAATACTCGATTTTTCGGTGTTTTTAGGCTAAATTTGGGATAAAAACGGGTATCGAAGATGCATGCACAAATCGACTTTTTGGGCCCAAAAAACGTGTTTTAGCATTTTTTTTGCCTGAAAATTGAAATTTTTCTAGCACAGTACAAATCGCTTCTGAGACCCAAAAAACTCGATTTTTCGGTGTTTTTAGGCTAAATTTGGGATATAAACGGGTATCGAAGATGCATGCACAAATCGACTTTTTGGGCCAAAAAAACGTGTTTTAGCATTTTTTTTGCCTGAAAATTGAAATTTTTCTAGCACAGTGTAAACATGTACAAATCGCTTTTGAGGCCCAAAAAACTCGATTTTTCGGTGTTTTTAGGCTAAATTTGGGATATAAACGGGTATCGAAGATGCATGCACAAATCGACTTTTTGGGCCAAAAAAACGTGTTTTAGCATTTTTTTTGCCTGAAAATTGAATTTTTTCTAGAACAGTGTAGACATGTACAAATCGCTTCTGAGACCCAAAAAACTCGATTTTTCGGTGTTTTTAGGCTAAATTTGGGATATAAACGGGTATCGAAGATGCATGCACAAATCGACTTTTTGGGCCCAAAAAACGTGTTTTAGCCTTTTTTTTGCCTGAAAATTGAATTTTTTCTAGCACAGTGTAAACATGTACAAATCGCTTCTGAGGCCCAAAAAACTCGATTTTTCGGTGTTTTTAGGCTAAATTTGGGATATAAACGGGTATCGAAGATGCATGCACAAATCGACTTTTTGGGCCAAAAAAACGTGTTTTAGCATTTTATTTGCCTGAAAACTGAAATTTTTCTAGCACAGTACAAATCGCTTCTGAGACCCAAAAAACTCGATTTTTCGGTGTTTTTAGGCTAAAATTGGGATATAAACGGGTATCGAAGATGCATGCACAAATCGACTTTTTGGGCCAAAAAAACGTGTTTTAGCATTTTTTTTGCCTGAAAATTGAATTTTTTCTAGAACAGTGTAGACATGTACAAATCGCTTCTGAGACCCAGAAAACTCGATTTTTCGGTGTTTTTAGGCTAAATTTGGGATATAAACGGGTATCGAAGATGCATGCACAAATCGACTTTTTGGGCCAAAAAAACGTGTTTTAGCATTTTTTTTGCCTGAAAATTGAATTTTTTCTAGAACAGTGTAGACATGTACAAATCGCTTCTGAGACCCAAAAAACTCGATTTTTCGGTGTTTTTAGGCTAATTTTGGGATATAAACGGTTATCGAAGATGCATGCACAAATCGACTTTTTGGGCCAAAAAAACGTGTTTTAGCATTTTTTTTCCCTGAAAATTGATTTTTTTCTAGAACAGTGTAGACATGTACAAATCGCTTCTGAGACCCAAAAAACTCGATTTTTCAGTGTTTTTAGGCTAAATTTGGGATATAAACGGGTATCGAAGATGCATGCACAAATCGACTTTTTGGGCCAAAAAAACGTGTTTTAGCATTTTTTTTGCCTGAAATTGATTTTTTTCTAGAACAGAGTAGACATGTACAAATCGCTTCTGAGACCCAAAAAACTCGATTTTTCGGTGTTTTTAGGCTAAATTTGGGATATAAACGGGTATCGAAGATGCATGCACAAATCGACTTTTTGGGCCCAAAAAACGTGTTTTAGCATTTTTTTTGCCTGAAAATTGAAATTTTTCTAACACAGTACAAATCGCTTCTGAGACCCAAAAAACTCGATTTTTCGGTGTTTTTAGGCTAAATTTGGGATATAAACGGGTATCGAAGATGCATGCACAAATCGACTTTTTGGGCCCAAAAAACGTGTTTTAGCCTTTTTTTTGCCTGAAAATTGAAATTTTTCTAGCACAGTGTAAACATATACAAATCGCTTCTGAGGCCCAAAAAACTCGATTTTTCGGTGTTTTTAGGCTAAATTTGGGATATAAACGGGTTTCGAAGATGCATGCACAAATCGACTTTTTGGGCCAAAAAAACGTGTTTTAGCATTTTTTTTCCCTGAAAATTGAAATTTTTCTAGAACAGTGTAGACATGTACAAATCGCTTCTGAGACCCAAAAAACTCGATTTTTCGGTGTTTTTAGGCTAAATTTGGGATATAAACGGGTATCGAAGATGCATGCACAAATCGACTTTTTGGGCCAAAAAAACGTGTTTTAGCATTTTTTTTGCCTGAAAATTGAAATTTTTCTAGAACAGTGTAGACATGTACAAATCGCTTCTGAGACCCAAAAAACTCGAGTTTTCGGTGTTTTTAGGCTAAATTTGGGATATAAACAGGTATCGAAGATGCATGCACAAATCGACTTTTTGGGCCAAAAAAACGTGTTATAGCATTTTTTTTGCCTGTAATTGAATTTTTTCTAGAACAGTGTAGACATGTACAAATCGCTTCTGAGACCCAAAAAACTCGATTTTTCGGTGTTTTTAGGCTAAATTTGGGATATAAACGGGTATCGAAGATGCATGCACAAATCGACTTTTTGGGCCAAAAAAACGTGTTTTAGCATTTTTTTTGCCTGAAAATTGAATTTTTTCTAGAACAGTGTAGACATGTACAAATCGCTTCTGAGACCCAAAAAACTCGATTTTTCGGTGTTTTTAGGCTAATTTTGGGATATAAACGGCTATCGAAGATGCATGCACAAATCGACTTTTTGGGCCAAAAAAACGTGTTTTAGCATTTTTGTTGCCTGAAAATTGAATTTTTTCTAGAACAGTGTAGACATGTACAAATCGCTTCTGAGACCCAAAAAACTCGATTTTTCAGTGTTTTTAAGCAAAATTTGGGATATAAACGGGTATCGAAGATGCATGCACAAATCGACTTTTTGGGCCAAAAAAACGTGTTTTAGCATTTTTTTTGCCTGAAAATTGAAATTTTTCTAGCACAGTACAAATCGCTTCTGAAACCCAAAAAACTCGATTTTTCGGTGTTTTTAGTCTAAATTTGGGATATAAACGGGTATCGAAGATGCATGCACAAATCGACTTTTTGGGCCAAAAAAACGTGTTTTAGCATTTTTGTTGCCTGAAAATTGAATTTTTTCTAGAACAGTGTAGACATGTACAAATCGCTTCTGAGACCCAAAAAACTCGATTTTTCAGTGTTTTTAGGCAAAATTTGGGATATAAACGGGTATCGAAGATGCATGCACAAATCGACTTTTTGGGCCAAAAAAACGTGTTTTAGCATTTTTTTTGCCTGAAAATTGAAATTTTTCTAGCACAGTACAAATCGCTTCTGAAACCCAAAAAACTCGATTTTTCGGTGTTTTTAGTCTAAATTTGGGATATAAACGGGTATCGAAGATGCATGCACAAATCTACTTTTTGGGCCAAAAAAACGTGTTTTAGCATTTTTTTTGCCTGAAAATTGATTTTTTTCTAGAACAGTGTAGACATGTACAAATCGCTTCTAAGACCCAAAAAACTCGATTTTTCGGTGTTTTTAGGCTAAATTTGGGATATAAACGGGTATCGAAGATGCATGCACAAATCGACTTTTTGGGCCCAAAAAACGTGTTTTAGCATTTTTTTTGCCTGAAAATTGAAATTTTTCTAGCACAGTACAAATCGCTTCTGAGACCCAAAAAACTCGATTTTTCGGTGTTTTTAGGCAAAATTTGGGATATAAACGGGTATCGAAGATGCATGCACAAATCGACTTTTTGGGCCAAAAAAACGTGTTTTAGCATTTTTTTTGCCTGAAAATTGAAATTTTTCTAGCACAGTACAAATCGCTTCTGAAACCCAAAAAACTCGATTTTTCGGTGTTTTTAGTCTAAATTTGGGATATAAACGGGTATCGAAGATGCATGCACAAATCGACTTTTTGGGCCAAAAAAACGTGTTTTAGCATTTTTGTTGCCTGAAAATTGATTTTTTTCTAGAACAGTGTAGACATGTACAAATCGCTTCTGAGACCCAAAAAACTCGAATTTTCAGTGTTTTTAGGCAAAATTTGGGATATAAACGGGTATCGAAGATGCATGCACAAATCTACTTTTTGGGCCAAAAAAACGTGTTTTAGCATTTTTTTTGCCTGAAAATTGAAATTTTTCTAGCACAGTACAAATCGCTTCTGAAACCCAAAAAACTCGATTTTTCGGTGTTTTTAGTCTAAATTTGGGATATAAACGGGTATCGAAGATGCATGCACAAATCTACTTTTTGGGCCAAAAAAACGTGTTTTAGCATTTTTTTTGCCTGAAAATTGATTTTTTTCTAGAACAGTGTAGACATGTACAAATCGCTTCTGAGACCCAAAAAACTCGATTTTTCGGTGTTTTTAGGCTAAATTTGGGATATAAACGGGTATCGAAGATGCATGCACAAATCGACTTTTTGGGCCCAAAAAACGTGTTTTAGCATTTTTTTTGCCTGAAAATTGAAATTTATCTAGCACAGTACAAATCGCTTCTGAGACCCAAAAAACTCGATTATTCGGTGTTTTTAGGCTAAATTTGGGATATAAACGGGTATCGAAGATACATGCACAAATCGACTTTTTGGGCCAAAAAAACGTGTTTTAGCATTTTTTTTGCCTGAAAATTGAAATTTTTCTAGCACAGTACAAATCGCTTCTGAGACCCAAAAAACACGATTTTTCGGTGTTTTTAGGCTAAATTTGGGATATAAACGGGTATCGAAGATGCATGCACAAATCGACTTTTTGGGCCAAAAAAACGTGTTTTAGCATTTTTTTTGCCTGAAAATTGATTTTTTTCTAGAACAGTGTAGACATGTACAAATCGCTTCTGAGACCCAAAAAACTCGATTTTTCGGTGTTTTTAGGCTAAAATTGGGATATAAACGGGTATCGAAGATGCATGCACAAATCGACTTTTTGGGCCAAAAAAACGTGTTTTAGCATTTTTTTTGCCTGAAAATTGAATTTTTTCTAGAACAGTGTAGACATGTACAAATCGCTTCTGAGACCCAAAAAACTCGATTTTTCGGTGTTTTTAGGCTAAATTTTGGATATAAACGGGTATCGAAGATGCATGCACAAATCGACTTTTTGGGCCCAAAAAACGTGTTTTAGCCTTTTTTTTGCCTGAAAATTGAAATTTTTCTAGCACAGTGTAAACATGTACAAATCGCTTCTGAGGCCCAAAAAACTCGATTTTTCGGTGTTTTTAGGCTAAATTTGGGATATAAACGGGTATCGAAGATGCATGCACAAATCGACTTTTTGGGCCAAAAAAACGTGTTTTAGCATTTTTTTTGCCTGAAAATTGATTTTTTTCTAGAACAGTGTAGACATGTACAAATCGCTTCTGAGACCCAAAAAACTCGATTTTTCGGTGTTTTTAGGCTAAATTCGGGATATAAACGGGTATCGAAGATGCATGCACAAATCGACTTTTTGGGCCAAAAAAACGTGTTTTAGCATTTTTTTTGCCTGAAAATTGAAATTTTTCTAGCACAGTACAAATCTCTTCTGAAACCCAAAAAACTCGATTTTTCGGTGTTTTTAGTCTAAATTTGGGATATAAACGGGTATCGAAGATGCATGCACAAATCTACTTTTTGGGCCAAAAAAACGTGTTTTAGCATTTTTTTTCCCTGAAAATTGAAATTTTTCTAGAACAGTGTAGACATGTACAAATCGCTTCTGAGACCCAAAAAACTCGATTTTTCGGTGTTTTTAGGCTAAATTTGGGATATAAACGGGTATCGAAGATGCATGCACAAATCGACTTTTTGGGCCAAAAAAACGTGTTTTAGCATTTTTTTTGCCTGAAAATTGGAATTTTTCTAGCACAGTACAAATCGCTTCTGAGACCCAAAAAACTCGATTTTTCGGTGTTTTTAGGCTAAATTTGGGATATAAACGGGTATCGAAGATACATGCACAAATCGACTTTTTGGGCCAAAAAAACGTGTTTTAGCATTTTTTTTGCCTGAAAATTGAAATTTTTCTAGCACAGTACAAATCGCTTCTGAGACCCAAAAAACACGATTTTTCGGTGTTTTTAGGCTAAATTTGGGATATAAACGGGTATCGAAGATGCATGCACAAATCGACTTTTTGGGCCAAAAAAACGTGTTTTAGCATTTTTGTTGCCTGAAAATTGATTTTTTTCTAGAACAGTGTAGACATGTACAAATCGCTTCTGAGACCCAAAAAACTCGAATTTTCAGTGTTTTTAGGCAAAATTTGGGATATAAACGGGTATCGAAGATGCATGCACAAATCTACTTTTTGGGCCAAAAAAACGTGTTTTAGCATTTTTTTTGCCTGAAAATTGAAATTTTTCTAGCACAGTACAAATCGCTTCTGAAACCCAAAAAACTCGATTTTTCGGTGTTTTTAGTCTAAATTTGGGATATAAACGGGTATCGAAGATGCATGCACAAATCTACTTTTTGGGCCAAAAAAACGTGTTTTAGCATTTTTTTTGCCTGAAAATTGATTTTTTTCTAGAACAGTGTAGACATGTACAAATCGCTTCTGAGACCCAAAAAACTCGATTTTTCGGTGTTTTTAGGCTAAATTTGGGATATAAACGGGTATCGAAGATGCATGCACAAATCGACTTTTTGGGCCCAAAAAACGTGTTTTAGCATTTTTTTTGCCTGAAAATTGAAATTTATCTAGCACAGTACAAATCGCTTCTGAGACCCAAAAAACTCGATTATTCGGTGTTTTTAGGCTAAATTTGGGATATAAACGGGTATCGAAGATACATGCACAAATCGACTTTTTGGGCCAAAAAAACGTGTTTTAGCATTTTTTTTGCCTGAAAATTGAAATTTTTCTAGCACAGTACAAATCGCTTCTGAGACCCAAAAAACACGATTTTTCGGTGTTTTTAGGCTAAATTTGGGATATAAACGGGTATCGAAGATGCATGCACAAATCGACTTTTTGGGCCAAAAAAACGTGTTTTAGCATTTTTTTTGCCTGAAAATTGATTTTTTTCTAGAACAGTGTAGACATGTACAAATCGCTTCTGAGACCCAAAAAACTCGATTTTTCGGTGTTTTTAGGCTAAAATTGGGATATAAACGGGTATCGAAGATGCATGCACAAATCGACTTTTTGGGCCAAAAAAACGTGTTTTAGCATTTTTTTTGCCTGAAAATTGAATTTTTTCTAGAACAGTGTAGACATGTACAAATCGCTTCTGAGACCCAAAAAACTCGATTTTTCGGTGTTTTTAGGCTAAATTTGGGATATAAACGGGTATCGAAGATGCATGCACAAATCGACTTTTTGGGCCCAAAAAACGTGTTTTAGCCTTTTTTTTGCCTGAAAATTGAAATTTTTCTAGCACAGTGTAAACATGTACAAATCGCTTCTGAGGCCCAAAAAACTCGATTTTTCGGTGTTTTTAGGCTAAATTTGGGATATAAACGGGTATCGAAGATGCATGCACAAATCGACTTTTTGGGCCAAAAAAACGTGTTTTAGCATTTTTTTTGCCTGAAAATTGATTTTTTTCTAGAACAGTGTAGACATGTACAAATCGCTTCTGAGACCCAAAAAACTCGATTTTTCGGTGTTTTTAGGCTAAATTCGGGATATAAACGGGTATCGAAGATGCATGCACAAATCGACTTTTTGGGCCAAAAAAACGTGTTTTAGCATTTTTTTTGCCTGAAAATTGAAATTTTTCTAGCACAGTACAAATCGCTTCTGAAACCCAAAAAACTCGATTTTTCGGTGTTTTTAGTCTAAATTTGGGATATAAACGGGTATCGAAGATGCATGCACAAATCTACTTTTTGGGCCAAAAAAACGTGTTTTAGCATTTTTTTTCCCTGAAAATTGAAATTTTTCTAGAACAGTGTAGACATGTACAAATCGCTTCTGAGACCCAAAAAACTCGATTTTTCGGTGTTTTTAGGCTAAATTTGGGATATAAACGGGTATCGAAGATGCATGCACAAATCGACTTTTTGGGCCAAAAAAACGTGTTTTAGCATTTTTTTTGCCTGAAAATTGGAATTTTTCTAGCACAGTACAAATCGCTTCTGAGACCCAAAAAACTCGATTTTTCGGTGTTTTTAGGCTAAATTTGGGATATAAACGGGTATCGAAGATACATGCACAAATCGACTTTTTGGGCCAAAAAAACGTGTTTTAGCATTTTTTTTTGCCTGAAAATTGAAATTTTTCTAGCACAGTACAAATCGCTTCTGAGACCCAAAAAACACGATTTTTCGGTGTTTTTAGGCTAAATTTGGGATATAAACGGGTATCGAAGATGCATGCACAAATCGACTTTTTGGGCCAAAAAAACGTGTTTTAGCATTTTTTTTGCCTGAAAATTGATTTTTTTCTAGAACAGTGTAGACATGTACAAATCGCTTCTGAGACCCAAAAAACTCGATTTTTCGGTGTTTTTAGGCTAAAATTGGGATATAAACGGGTATCGAAGATGCATGCACAAATCGACTTTTTGGGCCAAAAAAACGTGTTTTAGCATTTTTTTTGCCTGAAAATTGAATTTTTTCTAGAACAGTGTAGACATGTACAAATCGCTTCTGAGACCCAAAAAACTCGATTTTTCGGTATTTTTAGGCTAAATTTGGGATATAAACGGGTATCGAAGATGCATGCACAAATCGACTTTTTGGGCCCAAAAAACGTGTTTTAGCCTTTTTTTTGCCTGAAAATTGAAATTTTTCTAGCACAGTGTAAACATGTACAAATCGCTTCTGAGGCCCAAAATACTCGATTTTTCGGTGTTTTTAGGCTAAATTTGGGATATAAACGGGTATCGAAGATGCATGCACAAATCGACTTTTTGGGCCAAAAAAACGTGTTTTAGCATTTTTTTCCCCTGAAAATTGAATAATTTCTAGAACAGTGTAGACATGTACAAATCGCTTCTGAGACCCAAAAAACTCGATTTTTCGGTGTTTTTAGGCTAACATTGGGATATAAACGGGTATCGAAGATGCATGCACAAATCGACTTTTTGGGCCAAAAAAACGTGTTTTAGCATTTTTTTTGCCTGAAAATTGATTTTTTTCTAGAACAGTGTAGACATGTACAAATCGCTTCTGAGACCCAAAAAACTCGATTTTTCGGTGTTTTTAGGCTAAATTTGGGATATAAACGGGTATCGAAGATGCATGCACAAATCGACTTTTTGGGCCAAAAAAACGTGTTTTAGCATTTTTTTTGCCTGAAAATTGATTTTTTTCTAGAACAGTGTAGACATGTACAAATCGCTTCTGAGACCCAAAAAACTCGATTTTTCGGTGTTTTTAGGCTAATTTTGGGATATAAACGGTTATCGAAGATGCATGCACAAATCGACTTTTTGGGCCAAAAAAACGTGTTTTAGCATTTTTTTCCCTGAAAATTGATTTTTTTCTAGAACAGTGTAGACATGTACAAATCGCTTCTGAGACCCAAAAAACTCGATTTTTCAGTGTTTTTAGGCTAAATTTGGGATATAAACGGGTATCGAAGATGCATGCACAAATCGACTTTTTGGGCCAAAAAAACGTGTTTTAGCATTTTTTTTGCCTGAAAATTGATTTTTTTCTAGAACAGAGTAGACATGTACAAATCGCTTCTGAGACCCAAAAAACTCGATTTTTCGTTTTTTTTAGGCTAAATTTGGGATATAAACGGGTATCGAAGATGCATGCACAAATCGACTTTTTGGGCCCAAAAAACGTGTTTTAGCATTTTTTTTGCCTGAAAATTGAAATTTTTCTAACACAGTACAAATCGCTTCTGAGACCCAAAAAACTCGATTTTTCGGTGTTTTTAGGCTAAATTTGGGATATAAACGGGTATCGAAGATGCATGCACAAATCGACTTTTTGGGCCAAAAAAACGTGTTTTAGCATTTTTTTTGCCTGAAAATTGAAATTTTTCTAGAACAGTGTAGACATGTACAAATCGCTTCTGAGACCCAAAAAACTCGATTTTTCGGTGTTTTTAGGCTAAATTTGGGATATAAACGGGTATCGAAGATGCATGCACAAATCGACTTTTTGGGCCAAAAAATGTGTTTTAGCATTTTTTTTCCCTGAAAATTGAAATTTTTCTAGAACAGTGTAGACATGTACAAATCGCTTCTGAGACCCAAAAAACTCGATTTTTCGGTGTTATTAGGCTAAATTTGGGATATAAACGGGTATCGAAGATGCATGCACAAATCGACTTTTTGGGCCAAAAAAACGTGTTTTAGCATTTTTTTTGCCTGAAAATTGAAATTTTTCTAGAACAGTGTAGACATGTACAAATCGCTTCTGAGACCCAAAAAACTCGATTTTTCGGTGTTTTTAGGCTAAATTTGGGATATAAACGGGTATCGAAGATGCATGCACAAATCGACTTTTTGGGCCAAAAAAACGTGTTTTAGCATTTTTTTTGCCTGAAAATTGAATTTTTTCTAGAACAGTGTAGACATGTACAAATCGCTTCTGAGACCCAAAAAACTCGATTTTTTGGTGTTTTTAGGCTAATTTTGGGATATAAACGGTTATCGAAGATGCATGCACAAATTGACTTTTTGGGCCAAAAAAACGTGTTTTAGCATTTTTTTTCCCTGAAAATTGATTTTTTTCTAGAACAGTGTAGACATGTACAAATCGCTTCTAAATCCCAAAAAACTCGATTTTTCGGTGTTTTTAGGCTAAATTTGGGATATAAACGGGTATCGAAGATGCATGCACAAATCGACTTTTTGAGCCAAAAAAACGTGTTTTAGCATTTTTGTTGCCTGAAAATTGATTTTTTTCTAGAACAGTGTAGACATGTACAAATCGCTTCTGAGACCAAAAAAACTCGATTTTTCGGTGTTTTTAGGCTAAATTTGGGATATAAACGGGTATCGAAGATGCATGCACAAATCGACTTTTTGGGCCAAAAAAACGTGTTTTAGCATTTTTTTTGCCTGAAAATTGAAATTTTTCTAGCACAGTACAAATCGCTTCTGAGACCCAAAAAACTCGATTTTTCGGTGTTTTTAGGCTAAATTTGGGATATAAACGGGTATCGAAGATGCATGCACAAATCGACTTCTTGGGCCAAAAAAACGTGTTTTAGCATTTTTTTTGCCTGAAAATTGAATCTTTTCTAGAACAGTGTTGACATGTACAAATCGCTTCTGAGACCCAAAAAACTTGATTTTTCGGTGTTTTTAGGCTAAATTTGGGATATAAACGGGTATCGAAGATGCATGCACAAATCGACTTTTTGGGCCAAAAAAACGTGTTTTAGCATTTTTTTTGCCTGAAAATTGAATTTTTTCTAGAACAGTGTAGACATGTACAAATCGCTTCTGAGACCCAAAAAACTTGATTTTTCGGTGTTTTTAGGCTAAATTTGGGATATAAACGGGTATCGAAGATGCATGCACAAATCGACTTTTTGGGCCCAAAAAACGTGTTTTAGCTTTTTTTTTGCCTGAAAATTGAATTTTTTCTAGAACAGATGTACAAATCGCTTCTGAGACCCAAAAAACTCGATTTTTCGGTGTTTTTAGGCTAAATTAGGGATATAAACGGGTATCGAAGATGCATGCACAAATCGACTTTTTGGGCCAAAAAAACGTGTTTTAGCATTTTTTTTGCCTGAAAATTGATTTTTTTCTAGAACAGTGTAGACATGTACAAATCGCTTTTGAGACCCAAAAAACTCGATTTTTCGGGGTTTTTAGTTTAAATTTGGGATATAAACGGGTATCGAAGATGCATGCACAAATCGACTTTTTGGGCCAAAAAAAGGTGTTTTAGCATTTTTTTTGCCTGAAAATTGATTTTTTTCTACAACAGTGTAGACATGTACAAATCGCTTCTAAATCCCAAAAAACTCGATTTTTCGGTGTTTTTAGGCTAAATTTGGGATATAAACGGGTATCGAAGATGCATGCACAAATCGACTTTTTGATCCAAAAACACGTGTTTTAGTATTTTTGTTGCCTGAAAATTGAATTTTTTCTAGAACAGTGTAGACATGTACAAATCGCTTCTGAGACCCAAAAAAATCGATTTTTCGGTGTTTTTAGGCTAAATTTGGGATATAAACGGGTATCGAAGATGCATGCACAGATCGACTTTTTGGGCCAAAAAAACGTGTTTTAGCATTTTTTTTGCCTGAAAATTGAAATTTTTCTAGCACAGTACAAATCGCTTCTGAGACCCAAAAAACTCGATTTTTCGGTGTTTTTAGGCTAAATTTGGGATATAAATGGGTATCGAAGATGCATGCACAAATCGACTTCTTGGGCCAAAAAAACGTGTTTTAGCATTTTTTTTGCCTGAAAATTGAATCTTTTCTAGAACAGTGTTGACATGTACAAATCGCTTCTGAGACCCAAAAAACTTGATTTTTCGGTGTTTTTAGGCTAAATTTGGGATATAAACGGGTATCGAAGATGCATGCACAAATCGACTTTTTGGGCCAAAAAAACGTGTTTTAGCATTTTTTTTTGCCTGAAAATTGAATTTTTTCTAGAACAGTGTAGACATGTACAAATCGCTTCTGAGACCCAAAAAACTCGATTTTTCGGTGTTTTTAGGCTAAATTTGGGATATAAACGGGTATCGAAGATGCATGCACAAATCGACTTTTTGGGCCCAAAAAACGTGTTTTAGCTTTTTTTTTGCCTGAAAATTGAATTTTTTCTAGAACAGATGTACAAATCGCTTCTGAGACCCAAAAAACTCGATTTTTCGGTGTTTTTAGGCTAAATTAGGGATATAAACGGGTATCGAAGATGCATGCACAAATCGACTTTTTGGGCCAAAAAAACGTGTTTTAGCATTTTTTTTGCCTGAAAATTGATTTTTTTCTAGAACAGTGTAGGCATGTACAAATCGCTTTTGAGACCCAAAAAACTAGATTTTTCGGTGTTTTTAGGCTAAATTTGGGATATAAACGGGTATCGAAGATGCATGCACAAATCGACTTTTTGGGCCAAAAAAACGTGTTTTAGCATTTTTTTTGCCTGAAAATTGATTTTTTTCTAGAACAGTGTAGACATGTACAAATCGCTTCTAAATTCCAAAAAACTCGATTTTTTGGTGTTTTTAGGCTAAATTTGGGATATAAACGGGTATCGAAGATGCATGCACAAATCGACTTTTTGAGCCAAAAAAACGTGTTTTAGCATTTTTGTTGCCTGAAAATTGAATTTTTTCTAGAACAGTGTAGACATGTACAAATCGCTTCTGAGACCCAAAAAACTCGATTTTTCGGTGTTTTTAGGCTAAATTTTGGATATAAACGGGTATCGAAGATGCATGCACAAATCGACTTTTTGGGCCAAAAAAAAGGTGTTTTAGCATTTTTTTTGCCTGAAAATTGATTTTTTTCTACAACAGTGTAGACATGTACAAATCGCTTCTAAATCCCAAAAAACTCGATTTTTCGGTGTTTTTAGGCTAAATTTGGGATATAAACGGGTATCGAAGATGCATGCACAAATCGACTTTTTGATCCAAAAACACGTGTTTTAGTATTTTTGTTGCCTGAAAATTGAATTTTTTCTAGAACAGTGTAGACATGTACAAATCGCTTCTGAGACCCAAAAAAATCGATTTTTCGGTGTTTTTAGGCTAAATTTGGGATATAAACGGGTATCGAAGATGCATGCACAGATCGACTTTTTGGGCCAAAAAAACGTGTTTTAGCATTTTTTTTGCCTGAAAATTGAAATTTTTCTAGCACAGTACAAATCGCTTCTGAGACCCAAAAAACTCGATTTTTCGGTGTTTTTAGGCTAAATTTGGGATATAAACGGGTATCGAAGATGCATGCACAAATCGACTTCTTGGGCCAAAAAAACGTGTTTTAGCATTTTTTTTGCCTGAAAATTAAATCTTTTCTAGAACAGTGTTGACATGTACAAATCGCTTCTGAGACCCAAAAAACTTGATTTTTCGGTGTTTTTAGGCTAAATTTGGGATATAAACGGGTATCGAAGATGCATGCACAAATCGACTTTTTGGGCCAAAAAAACGTGTTTTAGCATTTTTTTTGCCTGAAAATTGATTTTTTTCTAGAACAGTGTAGACATGTACAAATCGCTTCTGAGACCCAAAAAATTCGATTTTTCGGTGTTTTTATGCTAAATTTGGGATATAAACGGGTATCGAAGATGCATGCACAAATCGACTTTTTGGGCCCAAAAAACGTGTTTTAGCATTTTTTTTGCCTGAAAATAGAAATTTTTCTAGCACAGTACAAATCGCTTCTGAGACCCAAAAAACTCGATTTTTCGGTGTTTTTAGGCTAAATTTGGGATATAAACGGGTATCGAAGATGCATGCACAAATCGACTTTTTGGGCCAAAAAAACGTGTATTTAGCATTTTTTTTGCCTGAAAATTGAAATTTTTCTAGCACAGTACAAATCGCTTCTGAGACCCAAAAAACTCGATTTTTCGGTGTTTTTAGGCTAAATTTGGGATATAAACGGGTATCGAAGATGCATGCACAAATCGACTTTTTGGGCCCAAAAAACGTGTTTTAGCATTTTTTTTGCCTGAAAATTGAATCTTTTCTAGAACAGTGTAGACATGTACAAATCGCTTCTGAGACCCAAAAAACTCGATTTTTCGGTGTTTTAAGGCTAAATTTGGGATATAAACGGGTATTGAAGATGCATGCACAAATCGACTTTTTGGGCCAAAAAAACGTGTTTTAGCATTTATTTTGCCTGAAAATTGAAATTTTTCTAGCACAGTACAAATCGCTTCTGAGACCCAAAAAAACTCGATTTTTCGGTGTTTTTAGGCTAAATTTGGGATATAAACGGGTATCGAAGATGCATGCACAAATCGACTTTTTGGGCCAAAAAAACGTGTTTTAGCATTTTTTTTGCCTGAAAATTTATTTTTTCTAGAACAGTGTAGACATGTACAAATCGCTTCTGAGACCCAAAAAACTCGATTTTTCGGTGTTTTTAGGCTAAATTTGAGATATAAACGGGTATCGAAGATGCATGCACAAATCGACTTTTTGGGCCCAAAAAACGTGTTTTAGCATTTATCTTGCCTGAAAATTTAAATTTTTCTAGAACAGTGTAGACATGTACAAATCGCTTCTGAGACCCAAAAAACTCGATTTTTCGGTGTTTTTAGGCTAAATTTGGGATATAAACGGGTATCGAAGATGCATGCACAAATCGACTTTTTGGGCCAAAAAAACGTGTTTTAGCATTTTTTTTGCCTGAAAATTGAAATTTTTCTAGAACAGTGTAGACATGTACAAATCGCTTCTGAGACCCAAAAAACTCGATTTTTCGGTGTTTTTAGGCTAAATTTGGGATATAAACGGGTATCGAAGATGCATGCACAAATCGACTTTTTGGGCCAAAAAAACGTGTTTTAGCATTTTTTTTGCCTGAAAATTGATTTTTTTCTAGAACAGTGTAGACATGTACAAATCGCTTCTGAGACCCAAAAAACTCGATTTTTCGGTGTTTTTAGGCTAAATTTGGGATATAAACGGGTATCGAAGATGCATGCACAAATCGACTTTTTGGGCCAAAAAAACGTGTTTTAGCATTTTTTTTGCCTGAAAATTGATTTTTTTCTAGAACAGTGTAGACATGTACAAATCGCTTCTAAATCCCAAAAAACTCGATTTTTCGGTGTTTTTAGGCTAAATTTGGGATATAAACGGGTATCGAAGATGCATGCACAAATCGACTTTTTGAGCCAAAAAAACGTGTTTTAGCATTTTTGTTGCCTGAAAATTGATTTTTTTCTAGAACAGTGTAGACATGTACAAATCGCTTCTGAGACCCAAAAAACTCGATTTTTCGGTGTTTTTAGGCTAAATTTGGGATATAAACGGGTATCGAAGATGCATGCACAAATCGACTTTTTGGGCCAAAAAAAGGTGTTTTAGCATTTTTTTTGCCTGAAAATTGATTTTTTTCTACAACAGTGTAGACATGTACAAATCGCTTCTAAATCCCAAAAAACTCGATTTTTCGGTGTTTTTAGGCTAAATTTGGGATATAAACGGGTATCGAAGATGCATGCACAAATCGACTTTTTGATCCAAAAACACGTGTTTTAGCATTTTTGTTGCCTGAAAATTGATTTTTTTCTAGAACAGTGTAGACATGTACAAATCGCTTCTGAGACCAAAAAAAATCGATTTTTCGGTGTTTTTAGGCTAAATTTGGGATATAAACGGGTATCGAAGATGCATGCACAAATCGACTTTTTGGGCCAAAAAAACGTGTTTTAGCATTTTTTTTGCCTGAAAATTGAAATTTTTCTAGCACAGTACAAATCGCTTCTGAGACCCAAAAAACTCGATTTTTCGGTGTTTTTAGGCTAAATTTGGGATATAAACGGGTATCGAAGATGCATGCACAAATCGAGTCCTTGGGCCAAAAAAACGTGTTTTAGCATTTTTTTTTGCCTGAAAATTGAATCTTTTCTAGAACAGTGTTGACATGTACAAATCGCTTTTGAGACCCAAAAAAGTTGATTTTTCGGTGTTTTTAGGCTAAATTTGGGATATAAACGGGTATCGAAGATGCATGCACAAATCGACTTTTTGGGCCAAAAAAACGTGTTTTAGCATTTTTTTTGCCTGAAAATTGATTTTTTTCTAGAACAGTGTAGACATGTACAAATCGCTTCTGAGACCCAAAAAACTCGATTTTTCGGTGTTTTTATGCTAAATTTGGGATATAAACGGGTATCGAAGATGCATGCACAAATCGACTTTTTGGGCCCAAAAAACGTGTTTTAGCATTTTTTTTGCCTGAAAATAGAAATTTTTCTAGCACAGTACAAATCGCTTCTGAGACCCAAAAAACTCGATTTTTCGGTGTTTTTAGGCTAAATTTGGGATATAAACGGGTATCGAAGATGCATGCACAAATCGACTTTTTGGGCCAAAAAAACGTGTATTTAGCATTTTTTTTGCCTGAAAATTTAAATTTTTCTAGCACAGTACAAATCGCTTCTGAGACCCAAAAAACTCGATTTTTCGGTGTTTTTAGGCTAAATTTGGGATATAAACGGGTATCGAAGATGCATGCACAAATCGACTTTTTGGGCCCAAAAAACGTGTTTTAGCATTTTTTTTGCCTGAAAATTGATTTTTTTCTAGAACAGTGTAGACATGTACAAATCGCTTCTGAGACCCAAAAAACTCGATTTTTCGGTGTTTTTAGGCTTAATTTGGGATATAAACGGGTATCGAAGATGCATGCACAAATCGACTTTTTTGGCCAAAAAAACGTGTTTTAGCATTTTTTTTGCCTGAAAATTGAAATTTTTCTAGAACAGTGTAGACATGTACAAATCGCTTCTGAATCCCAAAAAACTCGATTTTTCGGTGTTTTTAGGCTAAATTTGGGATATAAACGGGTATCGAAGATGCATGCACAAATCGACTTTTTGGGCCAAAAAAACGTGTTTTAGCATTTTTTTTGCCTGAAAATTGATTTTTTTCTAGAACAGTGTAGACATATACAAATCGCTTCTGAGACCCAAAAAACTCGATTTTTCGGTGTTATTAGGCTAAATTTGGGATATAAACGAGTATCGAAGATGCATGCACAAATCGACTTTTTGGGCAAAAAAAACATGTTTTAGCATTTTTTTTGCCTGAAAATTGATTTTTTTCCAGAACAGTGTAGACATGTAAAAATCGCTTCTGAGACCCAAAAAACTCGATTTTTCGGTGTTTTTAGGCTAAATTTTGGATATAAACGGGTATCGAAGATGCATGCACAAATCGACTTTTTGGGCCAAAAAAACGTGTTTTAGCATTTTTTTTGCCTGAAAATTGAAATTTTTCTAGCACAGTACAAATCGCTTCTGAGACCCAAAAAACTCGATTTTTCGGTGTTTTTAGGCTAAATTTGGGATATAAACGGGTATCGAAGATGCATGCACAAATCGACTTTTTGGGCCAAAAAAACGTGTTTTAGCATTTTTTTTGCCTGAAAATTGACATTTTTCTAGAACAGTGTAGACATGTACAAATCGCTTCTGAGACCCAAAAAACTCGATTTTTCGGTGTTTTAAGGCTAAATTTGGGATATAAACGGGTATCGAAGATGCATGCACAAATCGACTTTTTGGGCCAAAAAAACGTGTTTTAGCATTTTTTTTGCCTGAAAATTGAATTTTTTCTAGAACAGTGTAGACATGTACAAATCGCTTCTGAGACCCAAAAAACTCGATTTTTCGGTGTTTTTAGGCTAAATTTGGGATATAAACGGGTATCGAAGATGCATGCACAAATCGACTTTTTGGGCCAAAAAAACGTGTTTTAGCATTTTTTTTGCCTGAAAATTGATTTTTTTCTAGAACAGTGTAGACATGTACAAATCGCTTCTGAGACCCAAAAAACTCGATTTTTCGGTGTTATTAGGCTAAATTTGGGATATAAAACGAGTATCGAAGATGCATGCACAAATCGACTTTTTGGGCAAAAAAAATGTGTTTTAGCATTTTTTTTGCCTGAAAATTGATTTTTTTCTAGAACAGTGTAGACATGTACAAATCGCTTCTGAGACCCAAAAAACTCGATTTTTCGGTGTTTTTAGGCTAAATTTGGGATATAAACGGGTATCGAAGATGCATGCACAAATCGACTTTTTGGGCCAAAAAAACGTGTTTTAGCATTTTTTTTGCCTGAAAATTGAAATTTTTCTAGCACAGTACAAATCGCTTCTGAGACCCAAAAAACTCGATTTTTCGGTGTTTTTAGGCTAAATTTGGGATATAAACGGGTATCGAAGATGCATGCACAAATCGACTTTTTGGGCCAAAAAACGTGTTTTAGCATTTTTTTTGCCTGAAAATGAATTTTTTCTAGAACAGTGTAGACATGTACAAATCGCTTCTGAGACCCTAAAAACTCGATTTTTCGGTGTTTTTAGGCTAAATTTGGGATATAAACGGGTATCGAAGATGCATGCACAAATCGACTTTTTGGGCCAAAAAAACGTGTTTTAGCATTTTTTTTGCCTGAAAATTGAAATTTTTCTAGAACAGTTTAGACATGTACAAATCGCTTCTGAGACCCAAAAAACTCGATTTTTCGGTGTTTTTAGGCTAAATTTGGGATATAAACGGGTATCGAAGATGCATGCACAAATCGACTTTTTGGGCCAAAAAAACGTGTTTTAGCATTTTTTTTGCCTGAAAATTGAATTTTTTCTAGCACAGTACAAATCGCTTCTGAGACCCAAAAAACTCGATTTTTCGGTGTTTTTAGGCTAAATTTGGGATATAAACGGGTATCGAAGATGCATGCACAAATCGACTTCTTGGGCCAAAAAAACGTGTTTTAGCATTTTTTTTGCCTGAAAATTGAATCTTTTCTAGAACAGTGTTGACATGTACAAATCGCTTCTGAGACCCAAAAAACTTGATTTTTCGGTGTTTTTAGGCTAAATTTGGGATATAAACGGGTATCGAAGATGCATGCACAAATCGACTTTTTGGGCCAAAAAAACGTGTTTTAGCATTTTTTTTGCCTGAAAATTGATTTTTTTCTAGAACAGTGTAGACATGTACAAATCGCTTCTGAGACCCAAAAAACTCGATTTTTCGGTGTTATTAGGCTAAATTTGGGATATAAACGGGTATCGAAGATGCATGCACAAATCGACTTTTTGGGCCCAAAAAACGTGTTTTAGCCTTTTTTATGCCTGAAAATTGAAATTTTTCTAGCACAGTGTAAACATGTACAAATCGCTTCTGAGGCCCAAAAAACTCGATTTTTCGGTGTTTTTAGGCTAAATTTGGGATATAAACGGGTATCGAAGATGCATGCACAAATCGACTTTTTGGGCCAAAAAAACGTGTTTTAGCCTTTTTTTTCCCTGAAAATTGATTTTTTTCTAGAACAGTGTAGACATGTACAAATCGCTTCTGAGACCAAAAAAACTCGATTTTTCGGTGTTTTTAGGCTAAATTTGGGATATAAACGGGTATCGAAGATGCATGCACAAATCGACTTTTTGGGCCAAAAAAACGTGTTTTAGCATTTTTTTTGCCTGAAAATTGAAATTTTTCTAGAACAGTGTAGACATGTACAAATCGCTTCTGAGACCCAAAAAACTCGATTTTTCGGTGTTTTTAGGCTAAATTTGGGATATAAACGGGTATCGAAGATGCATGCACAAATCGACTTTTTGGGCCAAAAAAACGTGTTTTAGCATTTTTTTTGCCTGAAAATTGATTTTTTTCTAGAACAGTGTAGACATGTACAAATCGCTTCTGAGACCCAAAAAACTCGATTTTTCGGTGTTTTTAGGCTAATTTTGGGATATAAACGGTTATCGAAGATGCATGCTCAAATCGACTTTTTGGGCCAAAAAAACATGTTTTACATTTTATTTCCCTGAAAATTGATTTTTTTCTAGAACAGTGTAGACATGTACAAATCGCTTCTAAATCCCAAAAAACTCGATTTTTCGGTGTTTTTAGGCTAAATTTGGGATATAAACGGGTATCGAAGATGCATGCACAAATCGACTTTTTGGGCCAAAAAAACGTGTTTTAGCATTTTTGTTGCCTGAAAATTGAATTTTTTGTAGAACAGTGTAGACATGTAAAAATCGCTTCTAAATCCAAAAAAACTCGATTTTTCGGTGTTTTTAGGCTAAATTTGGGATATAAACGGGTATCGAAGATGCATGCACAAATCGACTTTTTGAGCCAAAAAAACGTGTTTTAGCATTTTTGTTGCCTGAAAATTGATTTTTTTCTAGAACAGTGTAGACATGTACAAATCGCTTCTGAGACCCAAAAAACTCGATTTTTCGGTGTTTTTAGGCTAAATTTGGGATATAAACGGGTATCGAAGATGCATGCACAAATCGACTTTTTGGGCCAAAAAAACGTGTTTTAGCATTTTTTTTTCCTGAAAATTGATTTTTTTCTACAACAGTGTAGACATGTACAAATCGCTTCTAAATCCCAAAAAACTCGATTTTTCGGTGTTTTTAGGCTAAATTTGGGATATAAACGGGTATCGAAGATGCATGCACAAATCGACTTTTTGATCCAAAAACACGTGTTTTAGCATTTTTGTTTCCTGAAAATTGTTTTTTTTCTAGAACAGTGTAGACATGTACAAATCGCTTCTGAGACCAAAAAAACTCGATTTTTCGGTGTTTTTAGGCTAAATTTGGGATATAAACGGGTATCGAAGATGCATGCACAAATCGACTTCTTGGGCCAAAAAAACGTGTTTTAGCATTTTTTTTGCCTGAAAATTGAATCTTTTCTAGAACAGTGTTGACATGTACAAATCGCTTCTGAGACCCAAAAAACTTGATTTTTCGGTGTTTTTAGGCTAAATTTGGGATATAAACGGGTATCGAAGATGCATGCACAAATCGACTTTTTGGGCCAAAAAAACGTGTTTTAGCATTTTTTTTGCCTGAAAATTGATTTTTTTCTAGAACAGTGTAGACATGTACAAATCGCTTCTAAATCCCAAAAAACTCGATTTTTCGGTGTTTTTAGGCTAAATTTGGGATATAAACAGGTATCGAAGATGCATGCACAAATCGACTTTTTGAGCCAAAAAAACGTGTTTTAGCATTTTTGTTGCCTGAAAATTGAATTTTTTCTAGAACAGTGTAGACATGTACAAATCGCTTCTGAGACCCAAAAAACTCGATTTTTCGGTGTTTTTAGGCTAAATTTGGGATATAAACGGGTATCGAAGATGCATGCACAAATCGACTTTTTGGGCCAAAAAAACGTGTTTTAGCATTTTTTTTGCCTGAAAATTGAAATTTTTCTAGAACAGTGTAGACATGTACAAATCGCTTCTAAATCCCAAAAAACTCGATTTTTCGGTGTTTTTAGGCTAAATTTGGGATATAAACGGGTATCGAAGATGCATGCACAAATCGACTTTTTGATCCAAAAACACGTGTTTTAGCATTTTTATTGCCTGAAAATTGAATTTTTTCTAGAACAGTGTAGACATGTACAAATCGCTTCTGAGACCCAAAAACTCGATTTTTCGGTGTTTTTAGGCTAAATTTGGGATATAAATGGGTATCGAAGATGCATGCACAAATCGACTTTTTGGGCCAAAAAAACGTGTTTTAGCATTTTTTTTGCCTGAAAATTGAAATTTTTCTAGCACAGTACAAATCGCTTCTGAGACCCAAAAAACTCGATTTTTCGGTGTTTTTAGGCTAAATTTGGGATATAAACGGGTATCGAAGATGCATGCACAAATCGACTTCTTGGGCCAAAAAAACGTGTTTTAGCATTTTTTTTGCCTGAAAATTGAATCTTTTCTAGAACAGTGTTGACATGTACAAATCGCTTCTGAGACCCAAAAAACTTGATTTTTCGGTGTTTTTAGGCTAAATTTGGGATATAAACGGGTATCGAAGATGCATGCACAAATCGACTTTTTGGGCCAAAAAAACGTGTTTTAGCATTTTTTTTGCCTGAAAATTGATTTTTTTCTAGAACAGTGTAGACATGTACAAATCGCTTCTGAGACCCAAAAAACTCGATTTTTCGGTGTTTTTAGGCTAAATTTGGGATATAAACGGGTATCGAAGATGCATGCACAAATCGACTTTTTGGGCCAAAAAAACGTGTATTTAGCATTTTTTTTGCCTGAAAATTGAAATTTTTCTAGCACAGTACAAATCGCTTCTGAGACCCAAAAAACTCGATTTTTCGGTGTTTTAAGGCTAAATTTGGGATATAAACGGGTATCGAAGATGCATGCACAAATCGACTTTTTGGGCCAAAAAAACGTGTTTTAGCATTTTTTTTGCCTGAAAAGTGATTTTTTTTCTAGAACAGTGTAGACATGTACAAATCGCTTCTGAGACCCAAAAAACTCGATTTTTCGGTGTTTTTAGGCTAAATTTGGGATATAAACGGGTATCGAAGATGCATGCACAAATCGACTTTTTGGGCCAAAAAAACGTGTTTTAGCATTTTTTTTGCCTGAAAATAGAAATTTTTCTAGCACAGTACAAATCGCTTCTGAGACCCAAAAAACTCGATTTTTCGGTGTTTTTAGGCTAAATTTGGGATATAAACGGGTATCGAAGATGCATGCACAAATCGACTTTTTGGGCCAAAAAAACGTGTTTTAGCATTTTTTTTGCCTGAAAATTGAAATTTTTCTAGAACAGTGTAGACATGTACAAATCGCTTCTGAGACCCAAAAAACTCGATTTTTTGGTGTTATTAGGATAAATTTGGGATATAAACGGGCATCGAAGATGCATGCACAAATTGACTTATTGGGCCAAAAAAACGTGTTTTAGCATTTTTTTTTGCCTGAAAATTGATTTTTTTCTAGAACAGTGTAGACATGTACAAATCGCTTCTGAATCCCATAAAACTCGATTTTTCGGTGTTTTTAGGCTAAATTTGGTATATAAACGGGTATCGAAGATGCATGCACAAATCGACTTTTTGGGCCAAAAAACGTGTTTTAGCATTTTTTTTGCCTGAAAATTGATTTTTTTCTAGAACAGTGTAGACATGTACAAATCGCTTCTGAGACCCAAAAAACTCGATTTTTCGGTGTTTTTAGGCTAAATTTGGGATATAAACGGGTATCGAAGATGCATGCACAAATCGACTTTTTGGGCCCAAAAAACGTGTTTTAGCATTTATTTGGCCTGAAAATTGATTTTTTTCTAGAACAGTGTAGACATGTACAAATCGCTTCTGAGACCCAAAAAACTCGATTTTTCGGTGTTTTAAGGCTAAATTTGGGATATAAACGGGTATCGAAGATGCATGCACAAATCGACTTTTTGGGCCAAAAAAACGTGTTTTAGCATTTTTTTTGCCTGAAAATTGATTTTTTTCTAGAACAGTGTAGACATGTACAAATCGCTTCTGAGACCCAAAAAACTCGATTTTTCGGTGTTTTTAGGCTAAATTTGGGATATAAACGGGTATCGAAGATGCATGCACAAATCGACTTTTTGGGCCAAAAAAACGTGTTTTAGCATTTTTTTTGCCTGAAAATTGAAATTTTTCTAGAACAGTGTAGACATGTACAAATCGCTTCTGAATCCCAAAAAACTCGATTTTTCGGTGTTTTTAGGCTAAATTTGGGATATAAACGGGTATCGAAGATGCATGCACAAATCGACTTTTTGGGCCAAAAAAACGTGTTTTAGCATTTTTTTTGCCTGAAAATTGATTTTTTTCTAGAACAGTGTAGACATGTACAAATCGCTTCTGAGACCCAAAAAACTCGATTTTTCGGTGTTATTAGGCTAAATTTGGGATATAAACGAGTATTTAAGATGCATGCACAAATCGACTTTTTGGGCAAAAAAAACGTGTTTTAGCATTTTTTTTGCCTGAAAATTGATTTTTTTCTAGAACAGTGTAGACATGTACAAATCGCTTCTGAGACCCAAAAAACTCGATTTTTCGGTGTTTTTAGGCTAAATTTGGGATATAAACGGGTATCGAAGATGCATGCACAAATTGACTTATTGGGCCAAAAAAACGTGTTTTAGCATTTTTTTGGCCTGAAAATTGATTTTTTTCTAGAACAGTGTAGACATGTACAAATCGCTTCTGAATCCCATAAAACTCGATTTTTCGGTGTTTTAAGGCTAAATTTGGGATATAAACGGGTATCGAAGATGCATGCACAAATCGACTTTTTGGGCCAGAAAAACGTGTTTTAGCATTTTTTTTGCCTGAAAATTGATTTTTTTCTAGAACAGTGTAGACATGTACAAATCGCTTCTGAGACCCAAAAAACTCGATTTTTCGGTGTTTTTAGGCTAAATTTGGGATATAAACGGGTATCGAAGATGCATGCACAAATCGACTTTTTGGGCAAAAAAAACGTGTTTTAGCATTTTTTTTGCCTGAAAATTGATTTTTTTCTAGAACAGTGTAGACATGTACAAATCGCTTCTGAGACCCAAAAAACTCGATTTTTCGGTGTTTTTAGGCTAAATTTGGGATATAAACGGGTATCGAAGATGCATGCACAAATCGACTTTTTGGGCCAAAAAAACGTGTTTTAGCATTTTTTTTGCCTGAAAATTGAAATTTTTCTAGAACAGTGTAGACATGTACAAATCGCTTCTGAGACCCAAAAAACTCGATTTTTCGGTGTTATTAGGCTAAATTTGGGATATAAACGGGTATCGAAGATGCATGCACAAATTGACTTATTGGGCCAAAATAACGTGTTTTAGCATTTTTTTTGCCTGAAAATTGATTTTTTTCTAGAACAGTGTAGACATGTACAAATCGCTTCTGAATCCCATAAAACTCGATTTTTCGGTGTTATTAGGCTAAATTTGGTATATAAACGGGTATCGAAGATGCATGCACAAATCGACTTTTTGGGCCAAAAAATGTGTTTTAGCATTTTTTTTGCCTGAAAATTGAATTTTTTCTAGAACAGTGTAGACATGTACAAATCGCTTCTGAGACCATAAAAACTCGATTTTTCGGTGATTTTAGGCTAAATTTGGGATATAAACGGGTATCGAAGATGCATGCGCAAATCGACTTTTTGGGCCAAAAAAACTTGTTTTAGCATTTTTTTTGCCTGAAAATTGAAATTTTTCTAGAACAGTTTAGACATGTACAAATCGCTTCTGAGACCCAAAAAACTCGATTTTTCGGTGTTTTTAGGCTAAATATGGGATATAAACAGGTATCGAAGATGAATGCACAAATCGACTTTTTGGGCCCAAAAAACGTGTTTTAGCATTTTTTTTTGCCTGAAAATTGAAATTTTTCTAGCACAGTACAAATCGCTTCTGAGACCCAAAAAACTCGATTTTTCGGTGTTTTTAGACTAAATTTGGGATATAAACGGGTATCGAAGATGCATGCACAAATCGTCTTTTTGGGCCAAAAAAACGTGTTTTAGCATTTTTTTTGCCTGAAAATTGAAATTTTTCTAGAACAGTTTAGACATGTACAAATCGCTTCTGAGACCCAAAAAACTCGATTTTTCGGTGTTTTTAGGCTAAATATGGGATATAAACGGGTATCGAAGATGCATGCACAAATCGACTTTTTGGGCCCAAAAAACGTGTTTTAGCATTTTTTTTGCCTGAAAATTGAAATTTTTCTAGCACAGTACAAATCGCTTCTGAGACCCAAAAAACTCGATTTTTCGGTGTTTTTAGGCTAAATTTGGGATATAAACGGGTATCGAAGATGCATGCACAAATCGACTTTTTGGGCCAAAAAAACGTGTTTTAACATTTTTTTTGCCTGAAAATTGAATTTTTTCTAGAACAGTGTAGACATGTACAAATCGCTTCTGTGACCCAAAAAACTCTATTTTTCGGTGTTTTTAGGCTAAATTTGGGATATAAACGGGTATCGAAGATGCATGCACAAATCGACTTTTTGGGCCAAAAAAACGTGTTTTAGCATTTTTTTTGCCTGAAAATTGAATTTTTTCTAGAACAGTGTAGATATGTACAAATCGCTTCTGAGACCCAAAAAACTCGATTTTTCTGTGTTTTTAGGCTAAATTTGGGATATAAACGGGTATCGAAGATGCATGCACAAATCGACTTTTTGAGCCAAAAAAACGTGTTTTAGCATTTTTGTTGCCTAAAAATTGATTTTTTTCTAGAACAGTGTAGACATGTACAAATCGCTTCTGAGACCCAAAAAACTCGATTTTTCGGTGTTTTTAGGCTAAATTTGGGATATAAACGGGTATCGAAGATGCATGCACAAATCGACTTTTTTGGCCAAAAAAACGTGTTTTAGCATTTTTTTTGCCTGAAAATTGATTTTTTTCTAGAACAGTGTAGACATGTACAAATCGCTTCTGAGACCCCAAAAAATCGATTTTTCGGTGTTTTTAGGTTAAATTTGGGATATAAACGGGTATCGAAGATGCATGCACAAATCGACTTTTTGGGCCAAAAAAACGTGTTTTAGCATTTTTTTTGCCTGAAAATTGAAATTTTTCTAGCACAGTACAAATCGCTTCTGAGACTCAAAAAACTCGATTTTTCGGTGTTTTTAGGCTAAATTTGGGATATAAACGGGTATCGAAGATGCATGCACAAATCGACTTCTTGGGCCAAAAAAACGTGTTTTAGCATTTTTTTTGCCTGAAAATTGAATCTTTTCTAGAACAGTGTTGACATGTACAAATCGCTTCTGAGACCCAAAAAACTTGATTTTTCGGTGTTTTTAGGCTAAATTTGGGATATAAACGGGTATCGAAGATGCATGCACAAATCGACTTTTTGGGCCAAAAAAACGTGTTTTAGCATTTTTTTTGCCTGAAAATTGATTTTTTTCTAGAACAGTGTAGATATGTACAAATCGCTTCTGAGACCCAAAAAACTCGATTTTTCTGTGTTTTTAGGCTAAATTTGGGATATAAACGGGTATCGAAGATGCATGCACAAATCGACTTTTTGAGCCAAAAAAACGTGTTTTAGCATTTTTGTTGCCTAAAAATTGATTTTTTTCTAGAACAGTGTAGACATGTACAAATCGCTTCTGAGACCCAAAAAACTCGATTTTTCGGTGTTTTTAGGCTAAATTTGGGATATAAACGGGTATCGAAGATGCATGCACAAATCGACTTTTTTGGCCAAAAAAACGTGTTTTAGCATTTTTTTTGCCTGAAAATTGATTTTTTTCTAGAACAGTGTAGACATGTACAAATCGCTTCTGAGACCCCAAAAAATCGATTTTTCGGTGTTTTTAGGTTAAATTTGGGATATAAACGGGTATCGAAGATGCATGCACAAATCGACTTTTTGGGCCAAAAAAACGTGTTTTAGCATTTTTTTTGCCTGAAAATTGAAATTTTTCTAGCACAGTACAAATCGCTTCTGAGACTCAAAAAACTCGATTTTTCGGTGTTTTTAGGCTAAATTTGGGATATAAACGGGTAT
Organism: Petrolisthes manimaculis; assembly: GCA_034508575.1. NCBI lineage: Eukaryota > Metazoa > Arthropoda > Malacostraca > Decapoda > Porcellanidae > Petrolisthes > Petrolisthes manimaculis. The sequence goes on from JAWZYT010001352.1 coordinate 235,855, forward strand.
CGAAGATGCATGCACAAATCGACTTCTTGGGCCAAAAAAACGTGTTTTAGCATTTTTTTTGCCTGAAAATTGAATCTTTTCTAGAACAGTGTTGACATGTACAAATCGCTTCTGAGACCCAAAAAACTTGATTTTTCGGTGTTTTTAGGCTAAATTTGGGATATAAACGGGTACCGAAGATGCATGCACAAATCGACTTTTTGGGACAAAAAAACGTGTTTTAGCATTTTTTTTGCCTGAAAATTGAAATTTTTCTAGCACAGTACAAATCGCTTCTGAGACCCAAAAAACTCGATTTTTCGGTGTTTTTAGGCTAAATTTGGGATATAAACGGGTATCGAAGATGCATGCACAAATCGACTTTTTGGGCCAAAAAAACATGTTTTAGCATTTTTTTTGCCTGAAAATTGAAATTTTTCTAGAACAGTGTAGACATGTACAAATCGCTTCTGAGACCCAAAAAACTCGATTTTTCGGTGTTTTTAGGCTAAATTTGGGATATAAACGGGTATCGAAGATGCATGCACAAATTGACTTATTGGGCCAAAAAAACGTGTTTTAGCATTTTTTTTGCCTGAAAATTGATTTTTTTCTAGAACAGTGTAGACATGTACAAATCGCTTCTGAATCCCATAAAACTCGATTTTTCGGTGTTTTTAGGCTAAATTTGGTATATAAACGGGTATCGAAGATGCATGCACAAATCGACTTTTTGGGCCAAAAAAACGTGTTTTAGCATTTTTTTTGCCTGAAAATTGATTTTTTTCTAGAACAGTGTAGACATGTACAAATCGCTTCTGAGACCCTAAAAACTCGATTTTTCGGTGTTTTTAGGCTAAATTTGGGATATAAACGGGTATCGAAGATGCATGCACAAATTGACTTTTTGGGCCCAAAAAACGTGTTTTAGCATTTTTTTTGCCTGAAAATTGAATTTTTTCTAGAACAGTGTAGACATGTACAAATCGCTTCTGAGACCCAAAAAACTCGATTTTTCGGTGTTATTAGGCTAAATTTGGGATATAAACGGGTATCGAAGATGCATGCACAAATCGACTTTTTGGGCCAAAAAAACGTGTTTTAGCATTTTTTTTGCCTGAAAATTGAAATTTTTCTAGCACAGTACAAATCGCTTCTGAGACCCAAAAAACTCGATTTTTCGGTGTTTTTAGGCTAAATTTGGGATATAAACGGGTATCGAAGATGCATGCACAAATCGACTTTTTGACCAAAAAAACGTGTTTTAGCCTTTTTTTCCCCTGAAAATTGAAATTTTTCTAGAACAGTGTAGACATGTACAAATCGCTTCTGAGACCCAAAAAATTCGATTTTTCGGTGTTATTAGGCTAAATTTGGGATATAAACGGGTATCGAAGATGCATGCACAAATTGACTTATTGGGCCAAAAAAACGTGTTTTAGCATTTTTTTTGCCTGAAAATTGATTTTTTTCTAGAACAGTGTAGACATGTACAAATCGCTTCTGAGACCCTAAAAACTCGATTTTTCGGTGTTTTTAGGCTAAATTTGGGATATAAACGGGTATCGAAGATACATGCACAAATCGACTTTTTGGGCCAAAAAAACGTGTTTTAGCATTTTTTTTGCCTGAAAATTGAAATTTTTCTAGAACAGTTTAGACATGTACAAATCGCTTCTGAATCCCATAAAACTCGATTTTTCGGTGTTTTTAGGCTAAATTTGGTATATAAACGGGTATCGAAGATGCATGCACAAATCGACTTTTTGGGCCAAAAAATGTGTTTTAGCATTTTTTTTGCCTGAAAATTGAATTTTTTCTAGAACAGTGTAGACATGTACAAATCGCTTCTGAGACCCAAAAAACTCGATTTTTCGGTGTTATTAGGCTAAATTTGGGATATAAACGGGTATCGAAGATGCATGCACAAATCGACTTTTTGGGCCAAAAAAACGTGTTTTAGCATTTTTTTTGCCTGAAAATTGAAATTTTTCTAGCACAGTACAAATCGCTTCTGAGACCCAAAAAACTCGATTTTTCGGTGTTTTTAGGCTAAATTTGGGATATAAACGGGTATCGAAGATGCATGCACAAATCGACTTTTTGACCAAAAAAACGTGTTTTAGCCTTTTTTTCCCCTGAAAATTGAAATTTTTCTAGAACAGTGTAGACATGTACAAATCGCTTCTGAGACCCAAAAAATTCGATTTTTCGGTGTTATTAGGCTAAATTTGGGATATAAACGGGTATCGAAGATGCATGCACAAATTGACTTATTGGGCCAAAAAAACGTGTTTTAGCATTTTTTTTGCCTGAAAATTGATTTTTTTCTAGAACAGTGTAGACATGTACAAATCGCTTCTGAGACCCTAAAAACTCGATTTTTCGGTGTTTTTAGGCTAAATTTGGGATATAAACGGGTATCGAAGATACATGCACAAATCGACTTTTTGGGCCAAAAAAACGTGTTTTAGCATTTTTTTTGCCTGAAAATTGAAATTTTTCTAGAACAGTTTAGACATGTACAAATCGCTTCTGAATCCCATAAAACTCGATTTTTCGGTGTTTTTAGGCTAAATTTGGTATATAAACGGGTATCGAAGATGCATGCACAAATCGACTTTTTGGGCCAAAAAATGTGTTTTAGCATTTTTTTTGCCTGAAAATTGAATTTTTTCTAGAACAGTGTAGACATGTACAAATCGCTTCTGAGACCCTAAAAACTCGATTTTTCGGTGATTTTAGGCTAAATTTGGGATATAAACGGGTATCGAAGATGCATGCGCAAATCGACTTTTTGAGCCAAAAAAACGTGTTTTAGCATTTTTTTTGCCTGAAAATTGAAATTTTTCTAGAACAGTTTAGACATGTACAAATCGCTTCTGAGACCCAAAAAACTCGATTTTTCGGTGTTTTTAGGCTAAATATGGGATATAAACAGGTATCGAAGATGCATGCACAAATCGACTTTTTGGGCCCAAAAAACGTGTTTTAGCATTTTTTTTTGCCTGAAAATTGAAATTTTTCTAGCACAGTACAAATCGCTTCTGAGACCCAAAAAACTCGATTTTTCGGTGTTTTTAGACTAAATTTGGGATATAAACGGGTATCGAAGATGCATGCACAAATCGTCTTTTTGGGCCAAAAAAACGTGTTTTAGCATTTTTTTTGCCTGAAAATTGAAATTTTTCTAGAACAGTTTAGACATGTACAAATCGCTTCTGAGACCCAAAAAACTCGATTTTTCGGTGTTTTTAGGCTAAATATGGGATATAAACGGGTATCGAAGATGCATGCACAAATCGACTTTTTGGGCCCAAAAAACGTGTTTTAGCATTTTTTTTGCCTGAAAATTGAAATTTTTCTAGCACAGTACAAATCGCTTCTGAGACCCAAAAAACTCGATTTGTCGGTGTTTTTAGGCTAAATTTGGGATATAAACGGGTATCGAAGATGCATGCACAAATCGACTTTTTGGGCCAAAAAAACGTGTTTTAACATTTTTTTTGCCTGAAAATTGAATTTTTTCTAGAACAGTGTAGACATGTACAAATCGCTTCTGTGACCCAAAAAACTCTATTTTTCGGTGTTTTTAGGCTAAATTTGGGATATAAACGGGTATCGAAGATGCATGCACAAATCGACTTTTTGGGCCAAAAAAACGTGTTTTAGCATTTTTTTTGCCTGAAAATTGAATTTTTTCTAGAACAGTGTAGATATGTACAAATCGCTTCTGAGACCCAAAAAACTCGTTTTTTCGGTGTTTTTAGGCTAATTTTGGGATATAAACGGGTATTTAAGATGCATGCACAAATCGACTTTTTGGGCCAAAAAAACGTGTTTTAGCATTTTTTTTGCCTGAAAATTGATTTTTTTCTAGAACAGTGTAGACATGTACAAATCGCTTCTAAATCCCAAAAAACTCGATTTTTCTGTGTTTTTAGGCTAAATTTGGGATATAAACGGGTATCGAAGATGCATGCACAAATCGACTTTTTGAGCCAAAAAAACGTGTTTTAGCATTTTTGTTGCCTAAAAATTGATTTTTTTCTAGAACAGTGTAGACATGTACAAATCGCTTCTGAGACCCAAAAAACTCGATTTTTCGGTGTTTTTAGGCTAAATTTGGGATATAAACGGGTATCGAAGATGCATGCACAAATCGACTTTTTTGGCCAAAAAAACGTGTTTTAGCATTTTTTTTGCCTGAAAATTGATTTTTTTCTAGAACAGTGTAGACATGTACAAATCGCTTCTGAGACCCAAAAAAATCGATTTTTCGGTGTTTTTAGGTTAAATTTGGGATATAAACGGGTATCGAAGATGCATGCACAAATCGACTTTTTGGGCCAAAAAAACGTGTTTTAGCATTTTTTTTGCCTGAAAATTGAAATTTTTCTAGCACAGTACAAATCGCTTCTGAGACTCAAAAAACTCGATTTTTCGGTGTTTTTAGGCTAAATTTGGGATATAAACGGGTATCGAAGATGCATGCACAAATCGACTTCTTGGGCCAAAAAAACGTGTTTTAGCATTTTTTTTGCCTGAAAATTGAATCTTTTCTAGAACAGTGTTGACATGTACAAATCGCTTCTGAGACCCAAAAAACTTGATTTTTCGGTGTTTTTAGGCTAAATTTGGGATATAAACGGGTACCGAAGATGCATGCACAAATCGACTTTTTGGGACAAAAAAACGTGTTTTAGCATTTTTTTTGCCTGAAAATTGAAATTTTTCTAGCACAGTACAAATCGCTTCTGAGACCCAAAAAACTCGATTTTTCGGTGTTTTTAGGCTAAATTTGGGATATAAACGGGTATCGAAGATGCATGCACAAATCGACTTTTTGGGCCAAAAAAACATGTTTTAGCATTTTTTTTGCCTGAAAATTGAAATTTTTCTAGAACAGTGTAGACATGTACAAATCGCTTCTGAGACCCAAAAAACTCGATTTTTCGGTGTTTTTAGGCTAAATTTGGGATATAAACGGGTATCGAAGATGCATGCACAAATTGACTTATTGGGCCAAAAAAACGTGTTTTAGCATTTTTTTTGCCTGAAAATTGATTTTTTTCTAGAACAGTGTAGACATGTACAAATCGCTTCTGAATCCCATAAAACTCGATTTTTCGGTGTTTTTAGGCTAAATTTGGTATATAAACGGGTATCGAAGATGCATGCACAAATCGACTTTTTGGGCCAAAAAAACGTGTTTTAGCATTTTTTTTGCCTGAAAATTGATTTTTTTCTAGAACAGTGTAGACATGTACAAATCGCTTCTGAGACCCTAAAAACTCGATTTTTCGGTGTTTTTAGGCTAAATTTGGGATATAAACGGGTATCGAAGATGCATGCACAAATTGACTTTTTGGGCCCAAAAAACGTGTTTTAGCATTTTTTTTGCCTGAAAATTGATTTTTTTCTAGAACAGTGTAGACATGTACAAATCGCTTCTGAGACCCAAAAAACTCGATTTTTCGGTGTTATTAGGCTAAATTTGGGATATAAACGGGTATCGAAGATGCATGCACAAATCGACTTTTTGGGCCAAAAAAACGTGTTTTAGCATTTTTTTTGCCTGAAAATTGAAATTTTTCTAGCACAGTACAAATCGCTTCTGAGACCCAAAAAACTCGATTTTTCGGTGTTTTTAGGCTAAATTTGGGATATAAACGGGTATCGAAGATGCATGCACAAATCGACTTTTTGACCAAAAAAACGTGTTTTAGCCTTTTTTTCCCCTGAAAATTGAAATTTTTCTAGAACAGTGTAGACATGTACAAATCGCTTCTGAGACCCAAAAAAATCGATTTTTCGGTGTTATTAGGCTAAATTTGGGATATAAACGGGTATCGAAGATGCATGCACAAATTGACTTATTGGGCCAAAAAAACGTGTTTTAGCATTTTTTTTGCCTGAAAATTGATTTTTTTCTAGAACAGTGTAGACATGTACAAATCGCTTCTGAGACCCTAAAAACTCGATTTTTCGGTGTTTTTAGGCTAAATTTGGGATATAAACGGGTATCGAAGATACATGCACAAATCGACTTTTTGGGCCAAAAAAACGTGTTTTAGCATTTTTTTTGCCTGAAAATTGAAATTTTTCTAGAACAGTTTAGACATGTACAAATCGCTTCTGAGACCCAAAAAACTCGATTTTTCGGTGTTTTTAGGCTAAATATGGGATATAAACAGGTATCGAAGATGCATGCACAAATCGACTTTTTGGGCCCAAAAAACGTGTTTTAGCATTTTTTTTGCCTGAAAATTGAAATTTTTCTAGCACAGTACAAATCGCTTCTGAGACCCAAAAAACTCGATTTTTCGGTGTTTTTAGGCTAAATTTGGGATATAAACGGGTATCGAAGATGCATGCACAAATCGACTTTTTGTGCCAAAAAAACGTGTTTTAGCATTTTTTTTGCCTGAAAATTGAAATTTTTCTAGAACAGTTTAGACATGTACAAATCGCTTCTGAGACCCAAAAAACTCGATTTTTCGGTGTTTTTAGGCTAAATTTGGGATATAAACGGGTACCGAAGATGCATGCACAAATCGACTTTTTGGGACAAAAAAACGTGTTTTAGCATTTTTTTTGCCTGAAAATTGAAATTTTTCTAGCACAGTACAAATCGCTTCTGAGACCCAAAAAACTCGATTTTTCGGTGTTTTTAGGCTAAATTTGGGATATAAACGGGTATCGAAGATGCATGCACAAATCGACTTTTTGGGCCAAAAAAACATGTTTTAGCATTTTTTTTGCCTGAAAATTGAAATTTTTCTAGAACAGTGTAGACATGTACAAATCGCTTCTGAGACCCAAAAAACTCGATTTTTCGGTGTTTTTAGGCTAAATTTGGGATATAAACGGGTATCGAAGATGCATGCACAAATTGACTTATTGGGCCAAAAAAACGTGTTTTAGCATTTTTTTTGCCTGAAAATTGATTTTTTTCTAGAACAGTGTAGACATGTACAAATCGCTTCTGAATCCCATAAAACTCGATTTTTCGGTGTTTTTAGGCTAAATTTGGTATATAAACGGGTATCGAAGATGCATGCACAAATCGACTTTTTGGGCCAAAAAAACGTGTTTTAGCATTTTTTTTGCCTGAAAATTGATTTTTTTCTAGAACAGTGTAGACATGTACAAATCGCTTCTGAGACCCTAAAAACTCGATTTTTCGGTGTTTTTAGGCTAAATTTGGGATATAAACGGGTATCGAAGATGCATGCACAAATTGACTTTTTGGGCCCAAAAAACGTGTTTTAGCATTTTTTTTGCCTGAAAATTGATTTTTTTCTAGAACAGTGTAGACATGTACAAATCGCTTCTGAGACCCAAAAAACTCGATTTTTCGGTGTTATTAGGCTAAATTTGGGATATAAACGGGTATCGAAGATGCATGCACAAATCGACTTTTTGGGCCAAAAAAACGTGTTTTAGCATTTTTTTTGCCTGAAAATTGAAATTTTTCTAGCACAGTACAAATCGCTTCTGAGACCCAAAAAACTCGATTTTTCGGTGTTTTTAGGCTAAATTTGGGATATAAACGGGTATCGAAGATGCATGCACAAATCGACTTTTTGACCAAAAAAACGTGTTTTAGCCTTTTTTTCCCCTGAAAATTGAAATTTTTCTAGAACAGTGTAGACATGTACAAATCGCTTCTGAGACCCAAAAAAATCGATTTTTCGGTGTTATTAGGCTAAATTTGGGATATAAACGGGTATCGAAGATGCATGCACAAATTGACTTATTGGGCCAAAAAAACGTGTTTTAGCATTTTTTTTGCCTGAAAATTGATTTTTTTCTAGAACAGTGTAGACATGTACAAATCGCTTCTGAGACCCTAAAAACTCGATTTTTCGGTGTTTTTAGGCTAAATTTGGGATATAAACGGGTATCGAAGATACATGCACAAATCGACTTTTTGGGCCAAAAAAACGTGTTTTAGCATTTTTTTTGCCTGAAAATTGAAATTTTTCTAGAACAGTTTAGACATGTACAAATCGCTTCTGAGACCCAAAAAACTCGATTTTTCGGTGTTTTTAGGCTAAATATGGGATATAAACAGGTATCGAAGATGCATGCACAAATCGACTTTTTGGGCCCAAAAAACGTGTTTTAGCATTTTTTTTGCCTGAAAATTGAAATTTTTCTAGCACAGTACAAATCGCTTCTGAGACCCAAAAAACTCGATTTTTCGGTGTTTTTAGGCTAAATTTGGGATATAAACGGGTATCGAAGATGCATGCACAAATCGACTTTTTGTGCCAAAAAAACGTGTTTTAGCATTTTTTTTGCCTGAAAATTGAAATTTTTCTAGAACAGTTTAGACATGTACAAATCGCTTCTGAGACCCAAAAAACTCGATTTTTCGGTGTTTTTAGGCTAAATATGGGATATAAACGGGTATCGAAGATGCATGCACAAATCGACTTTTTGGGCCCAAAAAACGTGTTTTAGCATTTTTTTTGCCTGAAAATTGAAATTTTTTCTAGCACAGTACAAATCGCTTCTGAGACCCAAAAAACTCGATTTTTCGGTGTTTTTAGGCTAAATTTGGGATATAAACGGGTATCGAAGATGCATGCACAAATCGACTTTTTGGGCCAAAAAAACGTGTTTTAGCATTTTTTTTGCCTGAAAATTGAATTTTTTCTAGAACAGTGTAGACATGTACAAATCGCTTCTGAGACCCAAAAAACTCGATTTTTCGGTGTTTTTAGGCTAAATTTGGGATATAAACGGGTATCGAAGATGCATGCACAAATCGACTTTTTGGGCCAAAAAAACGTGTTTTAGCATTTTTTTTGCCTGAAAATTGATTTTTTTCTAGAACAGTGTAGATATGTACAAATCGCTTCTGAGACCCAAAAAACTCGATTTTTCGGTGTTTTTAGGCTAATTTTGGGATATAAACGGTTATCAAAAATGCATGCACAAATCGACTTTTTGGGCCAAAAAAACGTGTTTTAGCATTTTTTTTGCCTGAAAATTGATTTTTTTCTAGAACAGTGTAGACATGTACAAATCGCTTCTAAATCCCAAAAAACTCGAATTTTCGGTGTTTTTAGGCTAAATTTGGGATATAAACGGGTATCGAAGATGCATGCACAAATCGACTTTTTGAGCCAAAAAAACGTGTTTTAGCATTTTTGTTGCCTGAAAATTGAATTTTTTCTAGAACAGTGTAGACATGTACAAATCGCTTCTGAGACCCAAAAAACTCGATTTTTCGGTGTTTTTAGGCTAAATTTGGGATATAAACGGGTATCGAAGATGCATGCACAAATCGACTTTTTGGGCCAAAAAAACGTGTTTTAGCATTTTTTTTGCCTGAAAATTGAAATTTTTCTAGCACAGTACAAATCGCTTCTGAGACCCAAAAAACTCGATTTTTCGGTGTTTTTAGGCTAAATTTGGGATATAAACGGGTATCGAAGATGTATGCACAAATCGACTTCTTGGGCCAAAAAAACGTGTTTTAGCATTTTTTTTTGCCTGAAAATTGAATCTTTTCTAGAACAGTGTTGACATGTACAAATCGCTTCTGAGACCCAAAACACTTGATTTTTCGGTGTCTTTAGGCTAAATTTGGGATATAAACGGGTATCGAAGATGCATGCACAAATCGACTTTTTGGGCCAAAAAAACGTGTTTTAGCATTTTTTTTGCCTGAAAATTCATTTTTTTCTAGAACAGTGTAGACATGTACAAATCGCTTCTGAGACCAAAAAAACTCGATTTTTCGGTGTTTTTATGCTAAATTTGGGATATAAACGGGTATCGAAGATGCATGCACAAATCGACTTTTTGGGCCCAAAAAACGTGTTTTAGCATTTTTTTTGCCTGAAAATAGAAATTTTTCTAGCACAGTACAAATCGCTTCTGAGACCCAAAAAACTCGATTTTTCGGTGTTTTTAGGCTAAATTTGGGATATAAACGGGTATCGAAGATGCATGCACAATTCGACTTTTTGGGCCAAAAAAACGTGTATTTAGCATTTTTTTTGCCTGAAAATTGAAATTTTTCTAGCACAGTACAAATCGCTTCTGAGACTCAAAAAACTCGATTTTTCGGTGTTTTTAGGCTAAATTTGGGATATAAACGGGTATCGAAGATGCATGCACAAATCGACTTCTTGGGCCAAAAAAACGTGTTTTAGCATTTTTTTTGCCTGAAAATTGAATCTTTTCTAGAACAGTGTTGACATGTACAAATCGCTTCTGAGACCCAAAAAACTTGATTTTTCGGTGTTTTTAGGCTAAATTTGGGATATAAACGGGTACCGAAGATGCATGCACAAATCGACTTTTTGGGACAAAAAAACGTGTTTTAGCATTTTTTTTGCCTGAAAATTGAAATTTTTCTAGCACAGTACAAATCGCTTCTGAGACCCAAAAAACTCGATTTTTCGGTGTTTTTAGGCTAAATTTGGGATATAAACGGGTATCGAAGATGCATGCACAAATCGACTTTTTGGGCCAAAAAAACATGTTTTAGCATTTTTTTTGCCTGAAAATTGAAATTTTTCTAGAACAGTGTAGACATGTACAAATCGCTTCTGAGACCCAAAAAACTCGATTTTTCGGTGTTTTTAGGCTAAATTTGGGATATAAACGGGTATCGAAGATGCATGCACAAATTGACTTATTGGGCCAAAAAAACGTGTTTTAGCATTTTTTTTGCCTGAAAATTGATTTTTTTCTAGAACAGTGTAGACATGTACAAATCGCTTCTGAATCCCATAAAACTCGATTTTTCGGTGTTTTTAGGCTAAATTTGGTATATAAACGGGTATCGAAGATGCATGCACAAATCGACTTTTTGGGCCAAAAAAACGTGTTTTAGCATTTTTTTTGCCTGAAAATTGATTTTTTTCTAGAACAGTGTAGACATGTACAAATCGCTTCTGAGACCCTAAAAACTCGATTTTTCGGTGTTTTTAGGCTAAATTTGGGATATAAACGGGTATCGAAGATGCATGCACAAATTGACTTTTTGGGCCCAAAAAACGTGTTTTAGCATTTTTTTTGCCTGAAAATTGAATTTTTTCTAGAACAGTGTAGACATGTACAAATCGCTTCTGAGACCCAAAAAACTCGATTTTTCGGTGTTATTAGGCTAAATTTGGGATATAAACGGGTATCGAAGATGCATGCACAAATCGACTTTTTGGGCCAAAAAAACGTGTTTTAGCATTTTTTTTGCCTGAAAATTGAAATTTTTCTAGCACAGTACAAATCGCTTCTGAGACCCAAAAAACTCGATTTTTCGGTGTTTTTAGGCTAAATTTGGGATATAAACGGGTATCGAAGATGCATGCACAAATCGACTTTTTGACCAAAAAAACGTGTTTTAGCCTTTTTTTCCCCTGAAAATTGAAATTTTTCTAGAACAGTGTAGACATGTACAAATCGCTTCTGAGACCCAAAAAATTCGATTTTTCGGTGTTATTAGGCTAAATTTGGGATATAAACGGGTATCGAAGATGCATGCACAAATTGACTTATTGGGCCAAAAAAACGTGTTTTAGCATTTTTTTTGCCTGAAAATTGATTTTTTTCTAGAACAGTGTAGACATGTACAAATCGCTTCTGAGACCCTAAAAACTCGATTTTTCGGTGTTTTTAGGCTAAATTTGGGATATAAACGGGTATCGAAGATACATGCACAAATCGACTTTTTGGGCCAAAAAAACGTGTTTTAGCATTTTTTTTGCCTGAAAATTGAAATTTTTCTAGAACAGTTTAGACATGTACAAATCGCTTCTGAGACCCAAAAAACTCGATTTTTCGGTGTTTTTAGGCTAAATATGGGATATAAACAGGTATCGAAGATGCATGCACAAATCGACTTTTTGGGCCCAAAAAACGTGTTTTAGCATTTTTTTTGCCTGAAAATTGAAATTTTTCTAGCACAGTACAAATCGCTTCTGAGACCCAAAAAACTCGATTTTTCGGTGTTTTTAGGCTAAATTTGGGATATAAACGGGTATCGAAGATGCATGCACAAATCGACTTTTTGGGCCAAAAAAACGTGTTTTAGCATTTTTTTTGCCTGAAAATTGAAATTTTTCTAGAACAGTTTAGACATGTACAAATCGCTTCTGAGACCCAAAAAACTCGATTTTTCGGTGTTTTTAGGCTAAATATGGGATATAAACGGGTATCGAAGATGCATGCACAAATCGACTTTTTGGGCCCAAAAAACGTGTTTTAGCATTTTTTTTGCCTGAAAATTGAAATTTTTTCTAGCACAGTACAAATCGCTTCTGAGACCCAAAAAACTCGATTTTTCGGTGTTTTTAGGCTAAATTTGGGATATAAACGGGTATCGAAGATGCATGCACAAATCGTCTTTTTGGGCCAAAAAAACGTGTTTTAGCATTTTTTTTGCCTGAAAATTGAATTTTTTCTAGAACAGTGTAGACATGTACAAATCGCTTCTGAGACCCAAAAAACTCGATTTTTCGGTGTTTTTAGGCTAAATTTCGGATATAAACGGGTATCGAAGATGCATGCACAAATCGACTTTTTGGGCCAAAAAAACGTGTTTTAGCATTTTTTTTGCCTGAAAATTGATTTTTTTCTAGAACAGTGTAGATATGTACAAATCGCTTCTGAGACCCAAAAAACTCGATTTTTCGGTGTTTTTAGGCTAATTTTGGGATATAAACGGTTATCGAAGATGCATGCACAAATCGACTTTTTGGGCCAAAAAAACGTGTTTTAGCATTTTTTTTGCCTGAAAATTGATTTTTTTCTAGAACAGTGTAGACATGTACAAATCGCTTCTAAATCCCAAAAAACTCGAATTTTCGGTGTTTTTAGGCTAAATTTGGGATATAAACGGGTATCGAAGATGCATGCACAAATCGACTTTTTGAGCCAAAAAAACGTGTTTTAGCATTTTTGTTGCCTGAAAATTGAATTTTTTCTAGAACAGTGTAGACATGTACAAATCGCTTCTGAGACCCAAAAAACTCGATTTTTCGGTGTTTTTAGGCTAAATTTGGGATATAAACGGGTATCGAAGATGCATGCACAAATCGACTTTTTGGGCCAAAAAAACGTGTTTTAGCATTTTTTTTGCCTGAAAATTGAAATTTTTCTAGCACAGTACAAATCGCTTCTGAGACCCAAAAAACTCGATTTTTCGGTGTTTTTAGGCAAAATTTGGGATATAAACGGGTATCGAAGATGTATGCACAAATCGACTTCTTGGGCCAAAAAAACGTGTTTTAGCATTTTTTTTTGCCTGAAAATTGAATCTTTTCTAGAACAGTGTTGACATGTACAAATCGCTTCTGAGACCCAAAAAACTTGATTTTTCGGTGTTTTTAGGCTAAATTTGGGATATAAACGGGTATCGAAGATGCATGCACAAATCGACTTTTTGGGCCAAAAAAACGTGTTTTAGCATTTTTTTTGCCTGAAAATTCATTTTTTTCTAGAACAGTGTAGACATGTACAAATCGCTTCTGAGACCAAAAAAACTCGATTTTTCGGTGTTTTTATGCTAAATTTGGGATATAAACGGGTATCGAAGATGCATGCACAAATCGACTTTTTGGGCCCAAAAAACGTGTTTTAGCATTTTTTTTGCCTGAAAATAGAAATTTTTCTAGCACAGTACAAATCGCTTCTGAGACCCAAAAAACTCGATTTTTCGGTGTTTTTAGGCTAAATTTGGGATATAAACGGGTATCGAAGATGCATGCACAATTCGACTTTTTGGGCCAAAAAAACGTGTATTTAGCATTTTTTTTGCCTGAAAATTGAAATTTTTCTAGCACAGTACAAATCGCTTCTGAGACCCAAAAAACTCGATTTTTCGGTGTTTTTAGGCTAAATTTGGGATATAAACGGGTATCGAAGATGCATGCACAAATCGACATTTTTGGGCCCAAAAAACGTGTTTTAGCATTTTTTTGGCCTGAAAATTGAATTTTTTCTAGAACAGTGTAGACATGTACAAATCGCTTCTGAGACCCAAAAAACTCGATTTTTCGGTGTTTTAAGGCTAAATTTGGGATATAAACGGGTATCGAAGATGCATGCACAAATCGACTTTTTGGGCCAAAAAAACGTGTTTTAGCATTTTTTTTGCCTGAAAATTGAATTTTTTCTAGAACAGTGTAGACATGTACAAATCGCTTATGAGACCCAAAAAACTCGATTTTTCGGTGTTTTTAGGCTAAATTTGGGATATAAACGGGTATCGAAGATGCATGCACAAATCGACTTTTTGAGCCAAAAAAACGTGTTTTAGCATTTGTTTTGCCTGAAAATTGAAATTTTTCTAGAACAGTGAAGACATGTACAAATCGCTTCTGAATCCCAAAAAACTCGATTTTTCGGTGTTTTAAGGCTAAATTTGGGATATAAACGGGTATCGAAGATGCATGCACAAATCGACTTTTTGGGCCAAAAAAACGTGTTTTAGCATTTTTTTTGCCTGAAAATTGAAATTTTTCTAGCACAGTACAAATCGCTTCTGAGACCCAAAAAACTCGATTTTTCGGTGTTTTTAGGCTAAATTTGGGATATAAACGGGTATCGAAGATGCATGCACAAATCGACTTTTTGGGCCAAAAAAACGTGTTTTAGCATTTTTTTTGCCTGAAAATTAATTTTTTTCTAGAACAGTGTAGACATGTACAAATCGCTTCTGAGACCCAAAAAACTCGATTTTTCGGTGTTATTAGGCTAAATTTGGGATATAAACGAGTATCGAAGATGCATGCACAAATCGACTTTTTGGGCAAAAAAAACGTGTTTTAGCATTTTTTTTGCCTGAAAATTGTTTTTTTTCTAGAACAGTGTAGACATGTACAAATCGCTTCTGAGACCCAAAAAACTCGATTTTTCGGTGTTATTAGGCTAAATTTGGGATATAAACGGGTATCGAAGATGCATGCACAAATTGACTTATTGGGCCAAAAAAACGTGTTTTAGCATTTTTTTTGCCTGAAAATTGATTTTTTTCTAGAACAGTGTAGACATGTACAAATCGCTTCTGAGACCCTAAAAACTCGATTTTTCGGTGTTTTTAGGCTAAATTTGGGATATAAACGGGTATCGAAGATACATGCACAAATCGACTTTTTGGGCCAAAAAAACGTGTTTTAGCATTTTTTTTGCCTGAAAATTGAAATTTTTCTAGAACAGTTTAGACATGTACAAATCGCTTCTGAGACCCAAAAAACTCGATTTTTCGGTGTTTTTAGGCTAAATATGGGATATAAACAGGTATCGAAGATGCATGCACAAATCGACTTTTTGGGCCCAAAAAACGTGTTTTAGCATTTTTTTTGCCTGAAAATTGAAATTTTTCTAGCACAGTACAAATCGCTTCTGAGACCCAAAAAACTCGATTTTTCGGTGTTTTTAGGCTAAATTTGGGATATAAACGGGTATCGAAGATGCATGCACAAATCGACTTTTTGGGCCAAAAAAACGTGTTTTAGCATTTTTTTTGCCTGAAAATTGAAATTTTTCTAGAACAGTTTAGACATGTACAAATCGCTTCTGAGACCCAAAAAACTCGATTTTTCGGTGTTTTTAGGCTAAATATGGGATATAAACGGGTATCGAAGATGCATGCACAAATCGACTTTTTGGGCCCAAAAAACGTGTTTTAGCATTTTTTTTGCCTGAAAATTGAAATTTTTTCTAGCACAGTACAAATCGCTTCTGAGACCCAAAAAACTCGATTTTTCGGTGTTTTTAGGCTAAATTTGGGATATAAACGGGTATCGAAGATGCATGCACAAATCGTCTTTTTGGGCCAAAAAAACGTGTTTTAGCATTTTTTTTGCCTGAAAATTGAATTTTTTCTAGAACAGTGTAGACATGTACAAATCGCTTCTGAGACCCAAAAAACTCGATTTTTCGGTGTTTTTAGGCTAAATTTGGGATATAAACGGGTATCGAAGATGCATGCACAAATCGACTTTTTGGGCCAAAAAAACGTGTTTTAGCATTTTTTTTGCCTGAAAATTGATTTTTTTCTAGAACAGTGTAGATATGTACAAATCGCTTCTGAGACCCAAAAAACTCGATTTTTCGGTGTTTTTAGGCTAATTTTGGGATATAAACGGTTATCGAAGATGCATGCACAAATCGACTTTTTGGGCCAAAAAAACGTGTTTTAGCATTTTTTTTGCCTGAAAATTGATTTTTTTCTAGAACAGTGTAGACATGTACAAATCGCTTCTAAATCCCAAAAAACTCGAATTTTCGGTGTTTTTAGGCTAAATTTGGGATATAAACGGGTATCGAAGATGCATGCACAAATCGACTTTTTGAGCCAAAAAAACGTGTTTTAGCATTTTTGTTGCCTGAAAATTGATTTTTTTCTAGAACAGTGTAGACATGTACAAATCGCTTCTGAGACCCAAAAAACTCGATTTTTCGGTGTTTTTAGGCTAAATTTGGGATATAAACGGGTATCGAAGATGCATGCACAAATCGACTTTTTGGGCCAAAAAAACGTGTTTTAGCATTTTTTTTGCCTGAAAATTGAAATTTTTCTAGCACAGTACAAATCGCTTCTGAGACCCAAAAAACTCGATTTTTCGGTGTTTTTAGGCAAAATTTGGGATATAAACGGGTATCGAAGATGTATGCACAAATCGACTTCTTGGGCCAAAAAAACGTGTTTTAGCTTTTTTTTTGCCTGAAAATTGAATCTTTTCTAGAACAGTGTTGACATGTACAAATCGCTTCTGAGACCCAAAAAACTTGATTTTTCGGTGTTTTTAGGCTAAATTTGGGATATAAACGGGTATCGAAGATGCATGCACAAATCGACTTTTTGGGCCAAAAAAACGTGTTTTAGCATTTTTTTTGCCTGAAAATTCATTTTTTTCTAGAACAGTGTAGACATGTACAAATCGCTTCTGAGACCAAAAAAACTCGATTTTTCGGTGTTTTTATGCTAAATTTGGGATATAAACGGGTATCGAAGATGCATGCACAAATCGACTTTTTGGGCCCAAAAAACGTGTTTTAGCATTTTTTTTGCCTGAAAATAGAAATTTTTCTAGCACAGTACAAATCGCTTCTGAGACCCAAAAAACTCGATTTTTCGGTGTTTTTAGGCTAAATTTGGGATATAAACGGGTATCGAAGATGCATGCACAATTCGACTTTTTGGGCCAAAAAAACGTGTATTTAGCATTTTTTTTGCCTGAAAATTGAAATTTTTCTAGCACAGTACAAATCGCTTCTGAGACCCAAAAAACTCGATTTTTCGGTGTTTTTAGGCTAAATTTGGGATATAAACGGGTATCGAAGATGCATGCACAAATCGACATTTTTGGGCCCAAAAAACGTGTTTTAGCATTTTTTTGGCCTGAAAATTGAATTTTTTCTAGAACAGTGTAGACATGTACAAATCGCTTCTGAGACCCAAAAAACTCGATTTTTCGGTGTTTTAAGGCTAAATTTGGGATATAAACGGGTATCGAAGATGCATGCACAAATCGACTTTTTGGGCCAAAAAAACGTGTTTTAGCATTTTTTTTGCCTGAAAATTGAATTTTTTCTAGAACAGTGTAGACATGTACAAATCGCTTATGAGACCCAAAAAACTCGATTTTTCGGTGTTTTTAGGCTAAATTTGGGATATAAACGGGTATCGAAGATGCATGCACAAATCGACTTTTTGAGCCAAAAAAACGTGTTTTAGCATTTGTTTTGCCTGAAAATTGAAATTTTTCTAGAACAGTGAAGACATGTACAAATCGCTTCTGAATCCCAAAAAACTCGATTTTTCGGTGTTTTAAGGCTAAATTTGGGATATAAACGGGTATCGAAGATGCATGCACAAATCGACTTTTTGGGCCAAAAAAACGTGTTTTAGCATTTTTTTTGCCTGAAAATTGAAATTTTTCTAGCACAGTACAAATCGCTTCTGAGACCCAAAAAACTCGATTTTTCGGTGTTTTTAGGCTAAATTTGGGATATAAACGGGTATCGAAGATGCATGCACAAATCGACTTTTTGGGCCAAAAAAACGTGTTTTAGCATTTTTTTTGCCTGAAAATTAATTTTTTTCTAGAACAGTGTAGACATGTACAAATCGCTTCTGAGACCCAAAAAACTCGATTTTTCGGTGTTATTAGGCTAAATTTGGGATATAAACGAGTATCGAAGATGCATGCACAAATCGACTTTTTGGGCAAAAAAAACGTGTTTTAGCATTTTTTTTGCCTGAAAATTGTTTTTTTTTCTAGAACAGTGTAGACATGTACAAATCGCTTCTGAGACCCAAAAAACTCGATTTTTCGGTGTTTTTAGGCTAAATTTGGGATATAAACGGGTATCGAAGATGCATGCACAAATCGACTTTTTGGGCCAAAAAAACGTGTTTTAGCATTTTTTTTGCCTGAAAATTGAAATTTTTCTAGCACAGTACAAATCGCTTCTGAGACCCAAAAAACTCGATTTTTCGGTGTTTTTAGGCTAAATTTGGGATATAAACGGGTATCGAAGATGCATGCACAAATCGACTTTTTGGGCCAAAAAAACGTGTTTTAGCATTTTTTTTGACTGAAATTTGAAATTTTTCTAGAACAGTTTAGACATGTACAAATCGCTTCTGAGACCCAAAAAACTCGATTTTTCGGTGTTTTTAGGCTAAATATGGGATATAAACGGGTATCGAAGATGCATGCACAAATCGACTTTTTTGGCCCAAAAAACGTGTTTTAGCATTTTTTTTGCCTGAAAATTGAAATTTTTCTAGCACAGTACAAATCGCTTCTGAGACCCAAAAAACTCGATTTTTCGGTGTTTTTAGGCTAAATTTGGGATATAAACGGGTATCGAAGATGCATGCACAAATCGACTTTTTGGGCCAAAAAAACGTGTTTTAGCATTTTTTTTGCCAGAAAATTGATTTTTTTCTAGAACAGTGTAGACATGTACAATTCGCTTCTCAGACCCAAAAAACTCGATTTTTCGGTGTTTTTAGGCTAAATTTGGGATATAAACGGGTATCGAAGATGCATGCACAAATCGACTTTTTGGGCCAAAAAAACGTGTTTTAGCATTTTTTTTGCCTGAAAATTGAATTTTTTCTAGAACAGTGTAGATATGTACAAATCGCTTCTGAGACCCAAAAAACTCGATTTTTCGGTGTTTTTAGGCTAATTTTGGGATATAAACGGTTATCGAAGATGCATGCACAAATCGACTTTTTGGGCCAAAAAAACGTGTTTTAGCATTTTTTTTGCCTGAAAATTGATTTTTTTCTAGAACAGTGTAGACATGTACAAATCGCTTCTAAATCCCAAAAAACTCGATTTTTCGGTGTTTTTAGGCTAAATTTGGGATATAAACGGGTATGGAAGATGCATGCACAAATCGACTTTTTGAGCCAAAAAAACGTGTTTTAGCATTTTTGTTGCCTGAAAATTGATTTTTTTCTAGAACAGTGTAGACATGTACAAATCGCTTCTGAGACCCAAAAAACTCGATTTTTCGGTGTTTTTAGGCTAAATTTGGGATATAAACGGGTATCGAAGATGCATGCACAAATCGACTTTTTGATCCAAAAACACGTGTTTTAGCATTTTTGTTGCCTGAAAATTGATTTTTTTCTAGAACAGTGTAGACATGTACAAATCGCTTCTGAGACCCAAAAAAATCGATTTTTCGGTGTTTTTAGGTTAAATTTGGGATATAAACGGGTATCGAAGATGCATGCACAAATCGACTTTTATGGCCAAAAAAACGTGTTTTAACATTTTTTTTGCCTGAAAATTGAAATTTTTCTAGCACAGTACAAATCGCTTCTGAGACCCAAAAAACTCGGTTTTTCGGTGTTTTTAGGCTAAATTTGGGATATAAACGGGTATCGAAGATGCATGCACAAATCGACTTTTTGGGCCAAAAAACGTGTTTTAGCATTTTTTTTGCCTGAAAATTGATTTTTTTCTAGAACAGTGTAGACATGTACAAATCGCTTCTGAGACCCTAAAAACTCGATTTTTCGGTGTTATTAGGCTAAATTTGGGATATAAACGGGTATCGAAGATGCATGCACAAATCGACTTTTTGGGCCAAAAAAACGTGTTTTAGCATTTTTTTTGCCTGAAAATTGAATTTTTTCTAGAACAGTGTAGATATGTACAAATCGCTTCTGAGACCCAAAAAACTCAATTTTTCGGTGTTTTTAGGCTAATTTTGGGATATAAACGGTTATCGAAGATGCATGCACAAATCGACTTTTTGGGCCAAAAAAACGTGTTTTAGCATTTTTTTTCCCTGAATATTGATTTTTTTCTAGAACAGTGTAGACATGTACAAATCGCTTCTGAGACCCAAAAAACTCGATTTTTCGGTGTTTTTAGGCTAAATTTGGGATATAAACGGGTATGGAAGATGCATGCACAAATCGACTTTTTGAGCCAAAAAAACGTGTTTTAGCATTTTTGTTGCCTGAAAATTGATTTTTTTCTAGAACAGTGTAGACATGTACAAATCGCTTCTGAGACCCAAAAAACTCGATTTTTCGGTGTTTTTAGGCTAAATTTGGGATATAAACAGGTATCGAAGATGCATGCACAAATCGACTTTTTGATCCAAAAACACGTGTTTTAGCATTTTTGTTGCCTGAAAATTGAATTTTTTCTAGAACAGTGTAGACATGTACAAATCACTTCTGAGACCCAAAAAAATCGATTTTTCGGTGTTTTTAGGTTAAATTTGGGATATAAACGGGTATCGAAGATGCATGCACAAATCGACTTTTTGGGCCAAAAAAACGTGTTTTAGCATTTTTTTTGCCTGAAAATTGAAATTTTTCTAGCACAGTACAAATCGCTTCTGAGACCCAAAAAACACGATTTTTCGGTGTTTTTAGGCTAAATTTGGGATATAAACGGGTATCGAAGATGCATGCACAAATCGACTTCTTGGGCCAAAAAAACGTGTTTTAGCATTTTTTTTGCCTGAAAATTGAATCTTTTCTAGAACAGTGTTGACATGTACAAATCGCTTCTGAGACCCAAAAAACTTGATTTTTCGGTGTTTTTAGGCTAAATTTGGGATATAAACGGGTATCGAAGATGCATGCACAAATCGACTTTTTGGGCCAAAAAAACGTGTTTTAGCATTTTTTTTGCCTGAAAATTGAAATTTTTCTAGCACAGTACAAATAGCTTCTGAGACCCAAAAAACTCGATTTTTCGGTGTTTTTAGGCTAAATTTGGGATATAAACAGGTATCGAAGATGCATGCACAAATCGACTTTTTGGGCCAAAAAAACGTGTTTTAGCATTTTTTTTGCCTGAAAATTGAAATTTTTCTAGAACAGTGTAGACATGTACAAATCGCTTCTGAGACCCAAAAAACTCGATTTTTCGGTGTTTTTAGGCTAAATTTGGGATATAAACGGGTATCGAAGATGCATGCACAAATTGACTTATTGGGCCAAAAAAACGTGTTTTAGCATTTTTTTTGCCTGAAAATTGATTTTTTTCTAGAACAGTGTAGACATGTACAAATCGCTTCTGAATCCCATAAAACTCGATTTTTCGGTGTTTTTATGCTAAATTTGGTATATAAACGGGTATCGAAGATGCATGCACAAATCGACTTTTTGGGCCAAAAAACGTGTTTTAGCATTTTTTTTGCCTGAAAATTGATTTTTTTCTAGAACAGTGTAGACATGTACAAATCGCTTCTGAGACCCTAAAAACTCGATTTTTCGGTGTTTTTAGGCTAAATTTGGGATATAAACGGTTATCGAAGATGCATGCACAAATCGACTTTTTGGGCCCAAAAAACGTGTTTTAGCATTTTTTTTGCCTGAAAATTGAATTTTTTCTAGAACAGTGTAGACATGTACAAATCGCTTCTGAGACCCAAAAAACTCAATTTTTCGGTGTTTTAAGGCTAAATTTGGGATATAAACGGGTATCGAAGATGCATGCACAAATCGACTTTTTGGGCCAAAAAAACGTGTTTTAGCATTTTTTTTGCCTGAAAATTGATTTTTTTCTAGAACAGTGTAGACATGTACAAATCGCTTCTGAGACCCAAAAAACTCGATTTTTCGGTGATTTTAGGCTAAATTTGGGATATAAACGGGTATCGAAGATGCATGCACAAATCGACTTTTTGGGCCAAAAAAACGTGTTTTAGCATTTTTTTTGCCTGAAAATTGAATTTTTTCTAGAACAGTGTAGACATGTACAAATCGCTTCTGAATCCCAAAAAACTCGATTTTTCGGTGTTATTAGGCTAAATTTGGGATATAAACGAGGATCGAAGATGCATGCACAAATCGACTTTTTGGGCAAAAAAACCGTGTTTTAGCATTTTTTTTGCCTGAAAATTGATTTTTTTCTAGAACAGTGTAGACATGTACAAATCGCTTCTGAGACCCAAAAAACTCGATTTTTCGGTGTTTTTAGGCTAAATTTGGGATAAACTGGTATCGAAGATGCATGCATAAATCGACTTTTTGGGCCAAAAAAACGTGTTTTAGCATTTTTTTTGCCTGAAAATTGAAATTTTTCTAGCACAGTACAAATCGCTTCTGAGACCCAAAAAACTCGATTTTTCGGTGTTTTTAGGCTAAATTTGGGATATAAACGGGTATCGAAGATGCATGCACAAATCGACTTTTTGACCAAAAAAACGTGTTTTAGCATTTTTTTTGCCTGAAAATTGAAATTTTTCTAGAACAGTGTAGACATGTACAAATCGCTTCTGTGACCCAAAAAATTCGATTTTTCGGTGTTATTAGGCTAAATTTGGGATATAAACGGGTATCGAAGATGCATGCACAAATTGACTTATTGGGCCAAAAAAACGTGTTTTAGCATTTTTTTTGCCTGAAAATTGATTTTTTTCTAGAACAGTGTAGACATGTACAAATCGCTTCTGAATCCCATAAAACTCGATTTTTCGGTGTTTTTAGGCTAAATTTGGGATATAAACGGGTATCGAAGATGCATGCACAAATCGACTTTTTAGGCCAAAAAACGTGTTTTAGCATTTTTTTTGCCTGAAAATTGAATTTTTTCTAGAACAGTGTAGACATGTACAAATCGCTTCTGAGACCCAAAAAACTCGATTTTTCGGTGTTTTTAGGCTAAATATGGGATATAAACAGGTATCGAAGATGCATGCACAAATCGACTTTTTGGGCCCAAAAAACGTGTTTTAGCATTTTTTTTGCCTGAAAATTGAAATTTTTCTAGCACAGTACAAATCGCTTCTGAGACCCAAAAAACTCGATTTTTCGGTGTTTTTATGCTAAATTTGGGATATAAACGGGTATCGAAGATACATGCACAAATCGACTTTTTGGGCCAAAAAAACGTGTTTTAGCATTTTTTTTGCCTGAAAATTGAAATTTTTCTAGAACAGTTTAGACATGTACAAATCGCTTCTGAGACCAAAAAAACTCGATTTTTTGGTGTTTTTAGGCTAAATATGGGATATAAACGGGTATCGAAGATGCATGCACAAATCGACTTTTTGGGCCCAAAAAACGTGTTTTAGCATTTTTTTTGCCTGAAAATTGATTTTTTTCTAGAACAGTGTAGACATGTACAAATCGCTTCTGAGACCCAAAAAACTCGATTTTTCGGTGTTTTTAGGCTAAATTTGGGATATAAACGGGTATCGAAGATGCATGCACAAATCGACTTTTTGGGCCAAAAAAACGTGTTTTAGCATTTTTTTTGCCTGAAAATTGAAATTTTTCTAGCACAGTACAAATCGCTTCTGAGACCCAAAAAACTCGATTTTTCGGTGTTTTTAGGCTAAATTTGGGATATAAACGGGTATCGAAGATGCATGCACAAATCGACTTCTTGGGCCAAAAAAACGTGTTTTAGCATTTTTTTTGCCTGAAAATTGAATCTTTTCTAGAACAGTGTTGACATGTACAAATCGCTTCTGAGACCCAAAAAACTTGATTTTTCGGTGTTTTTAGGCTAAATTTGGGATATAAACGGGTATCGAAGATGCATGCACAAATCGACTTTTTGGGCCAAAAAAACGTGTTTTAGCATTTTTTTTGCCTGAAAATTGATTTTTTTCTAGAACAGTGTAGACATGTACAAATCGCTTCTGAGACCCAAAAAACTCGATTTTTCGGTGTTTTTAGGTTAAATTTGGGATATAAACGGGTATCGAAGATGCATGCACAAATCGACTTTTTGGGCCAAAAAAACGTGTTTTAGCATTTTTTTTGCCTGAAAATTGAAATTTTTCTAGCACAGTACAAATCGCTTCTGAGACCCAAAAAACTCGATTTTTCGGTGTTTTTAGGCTAAATTTGGGATATAAACGGGTATCGAAGATGCATGCACAAATCGACTTTTTGGGCCAAAAAAACGTGTTTTAGCATTTTTTTTGCCTGAAAATTGAAATTTTTCTAGAACAGTGTAGACATGTACAAATCGCTTCTGAGACCCTAAAAACTCGATTTTTCGGTGTTTTTAGGCTAAATTTGGGACATAAACGGGTATCGAAGATACATGCACAAATCGACTTTTTGGGCCAAAAAAACGTGTTTTAGCATTTTTTTTGCCTGAAAATTGAAATTCTTCTAAAACAGTTTAGACATGTACAAATCGCTTCTGAGACCCAAAAAACTCGATTTTTCGGCGTTTTTAGGCTAAATATGGGATATAAACAGGTATCGAAGATGCATGCACAAATCGACTTTTTGGGCCCAAAAAACGTGTTTTAGCATTTTTTTTGCCTGAAAATTGAAATTTTTCTAGCACAGTACAAATCGCTTCTGAGACCCAAAAAACTCGATTTTTCGGTGTTTTTAGGCTAAATTTGGGATATAAACGGGTATCGAAGATGCATGCACAAATCGACTTTTTGGGCCAAAAAAACGTGTTTTAGCATTTTTTTTGCCTGAAAATTGATTTTTTTCTAGAACAGTTTAGACATGTACAAATCGCTTCTGAGACAAAAAAAACTCGATTTTTTGGTGTTTTTAGGCTAAATATGGGATGTAAACGGGTATCGAAGATGCATGCACAAATCGACTTTTTGGGCCAAAAAAACGTGTTTTAGCATTTTTTTTGCCTGAAAATTGAAATTTTTCTAGCACAGTACAAATCGCTTCTGAGACCCAAAAAACTCGATTTTTCGGTGTTTTTAGGCTAAATTTGGGATATAAACGGGTATCGAAGATGCATGCACAAATCGACTTCTTGGGCCAAAAAAACGTGTTTTAGCATTTTTTTTGCCTGAAAATTGAATCTTTTCTAGAACAGTGTTGACATGTACAAATCGCTTCTGAGACCCAAAAAACTCGATTTTTCGGTGTTTTTAGGCTAAATTTGGGATATAAACGGGTATCGAAGATGCATGCACAAATCGACTTTTTGGGCCCAAAAAACGTGTTTTAGCATTTTTTTTGCCTGAAAATTGAAATTTTTCTAGCACAGTACAAATCGCTTCTGAGACCCAAAAAACTCGATTTTTCGGTGTTTTTAGGCTAAATTTGGGATATAAACGGGTATCGAAGATGCATGCACAAATCGACTTCTTGGGCCAAAAAAACGTGTTTTAGCATTTTTTTTGCCTGAAAATTGAATCTTTTCTAGAACAGTGTTGACATGTACAAATCGCTTCTGAGACCCAAAAAACTTGATTTTTCGGTGTTTTTAGGCTAAATTTGGGATATAAACGGGTATCGAAGATGCATGCACAAATCGACTTTTTGGGCAAAAAAACCGTGTTTTAGCATTTTTTTTGCCTGAAAATTGATTTTTTTCTAGAACAGTGTAGACATGTACAAATCGCTTCTGAGACCCAAAAAACTCGATTTTTCGGTGTTTTTAGGCTAAATTTGGGATATAAACGGGTATCGAAGATGCATGCACAAATCGACTTTTTGGGCCAAAAAAACGTGTTTTAGCATTTTTTTTGCCTGAAAATTGAAATTTTTCTAGCACAGTACAAATCGCTTCTGAGACCCAAAAAACTCGATTTTTCGGGGTTTTTAGGCTAAATTTGGGATATAAACGGGTATCGAAGATGCATGCACAAATCGACTTTTTGACCAAAAAAACGTGTTTTAGCATTTTTTTTGCCTGAAAATTGAAATTTTTCTAGAACAGTGTAGACATGTACAAATCGCTTCTGTGACCCAAAAAATTCGATTTTTCGGTGTTATTAGGCTAAATTTGGGATATAAACGGGTATCGAAGATGCATGCACAAATTGACTTATTGGGCCAAAAAAACGTGTTTTAGCATTTTTTTTGCCTGAAAATTGATTTTTTTCTAGAACAGTGTAGACATGTACAAATCGCTTCTGAATCCCATAAAACTCGATTTTTCGGTGTTTTTAGGCTAAATTTGGTATATAAACGGGTATCGAAGATGCATGCACAAATCGACTTTTTAGGCCAAAAAACGTGTTTTAGCATTTTTTTTGCCTGAAAATTGAATTTTTTCTAGAACAGTTTAGACATGTACAAATCGCTTCTGAGACCCTAAAAACTCGATTTTTCGGTGTTTTTAGGCTAAATTTGGGATATAAACGGGTATCGAAGATGCATGCACAAATCGACTTTTTGCGCCAAAAAAAAGTGTTTTAGCATTTTTTTTGCCTGAAAATTGAAATTTTTCTAGCACAGTACAAATCGCTTCTGAGACCCAAAAAACTCGATTTTTCGGTGTTTTTAGGCTAAATTTGGGATATAAACGGGTATCGAAGATGCATGCACAAATCGACTTTTTGGGCCAAAAAAACGTGTTTTAGCATTTTTTTTGCCTGAAAATTGAAATTTTTCTAGAACAGTTTAGACATGTACAAATCGCTTCTGAGACCAAAAAAACTCGATTTTTTGGTGTTTTTAGGCTAAATATGGGATATAAACGGGTATCGAAGATGCATGCACAAATCGACTTTTTGGGCCCAAAAAACGTGTTTTAGCATTTTTTTTGCCTGAAAATTGAAATTTTTCTAGCACAGTACAAATCGCTTCTAAGACCCAAAAAACTCGATTTTTCGGTGTTTTTAGGCTAAATTTGGGATATAAACGGGTATCGAAGATGCATGCACAAATCGACTTTTTGCGCCAAAAAAAAGTGTTTTAGCATTTTTTTTGCCTGAAAATTGAATTTTTTCTAGAACAGTGTAGACATGTACAAATCGCTTCTGAGACCCAAAAAACTCGATTTTTCGGTGTTTTTAGGCTAAATTTGGGATATAAACGGGTATCGAAGATGCATGCACAAATCGACTTTTTGGGCCCAAAAAACGTGTTTTAGCATTTTTTTTGCCTGAAAATTGAAATTTTTCTAGCACAGTACAAATCGCTTCTGAGACCCAAAAAACTCGATTTTTCGGTGTTTTTAGGCTAAATTTGGGATATAAACGGGTATCGAAGATGCATGCACAAATCGACTTCTTGGGCCAAAAAAACGTGTTTTAGCATTTTTTTTGCCTGAAAATTGAATCTTTTCTAGAACAGTGTTGACATGTACAAATCGCTTCTGAGACCCAAAAAACTTGATTTTTCGGTGTTTTTAGGCTAAATTTGGGATATAAACGGGTATCGAAGATGCATGCACAAATCGACTTTTTTGGCCAAAAAAACGTGTTTTAGCATTTTTTTTGCCTGAAAATTGATTTTTTTCTAGAACAGTGTAGACATGTACAAATCGCTTCTGAGACCCAAAAAACTCGATTTTTCGGTGTTTTTATGCTAAATTTGGGATATAAACGGGTATCGAAGATGCATGCACAAATCGACTTTTTGGACCCAAAAAACGTGTTTTAGCATTTTTTTTGCCTGAAAATAGAAATTTTTCTAACACAGTACAAATCGCTTCTGAGACCCAAAAAACTCGATTTTTCGGTGTTTTTAGGCTAAATTTGGGATATAAACGGGTATCGAAGATGCATGCACAATTCGACTTTTTGGGCCAAATAAACGTGTATTTAGCATTTTTTTTGCCTGAAAATTGAAATTTTTCTAGCACAGTACAAATCGCTTCTGAGACCCAAAAAACTCGATTTTTCGGTGTTTTAAGGCTAAATTTGGGATATAAACGGGTATCGAAGATGCATGCACAAATCGACTTTTTGGGCCAAAAAAACGTGTTTTAGCATTTTTTTTGCCTGAAAATTGATTTTTTTCTAGAACAGTGTAGACATGTACAAATCGCTTCTGAGACCCAAAAAACTCGATTTTTCGGTGTTTTTAGGCTAAATTTGGGATATAAACGGGTATCGAAGATGCATGCACAAATCGACTTTTTGGGCCAAAAAAACGTGTTTTAGCATTTTTTTTGCCTGAAAATTGAAATTTTTCTAGAACAGTGAAGACATGTACAAATCGCTTCTGAATCCCAAAAAACTCGATTTTTCGGTGTTTTTAGGCTAAATTTGGGATATAAACGGGTATCGAAGATGCATGCACAAATCGACTTTTTGGGCCAAAAAAACGTGTTTTAGCATTTTTTTTGCCTGAAAATTATTTTTTTTCTAGAACAGTGTAGACATGTACAAATCGCTTCTGAGACCCAAAAAACTCGATTTTTCGGTGTTATTAGGCTAAATTTGGGATATAAACGAGTATCGAAGATGCATGCACAAATCGACTTTTTGGGCCAAAAAAACGTGTTTTAGCATTTTTTTTGCCTGAAAATTGAAATTTTTCTAGCACAGTACAAATCGCTTCTGAGACCCAAAAAACTCGATTTTTCGGTGTTTTTAGGCTAAATTTGGGATATAAACGGGTATCGAAGATGCATGCACAAATCGACTTTTTGGGCCAAAAAAACGTGTTTTAGCATTTTTTTTGCCTGAAAATTGATTTTTTTCTAGAACAGTGTAGACATGTACAAATCGCTTCTGAGACCCAAAAAACTCGATTTTTCGGTGTTTTTAGGCTAAATTTGGGATATAAACGGGTATCGAAGATGCATGCACAAATCGACTTTTTGGGCCAAAAAAACGTGTTTTAGCATTTTTTTTGCCTGAAAATTGAAATGTTTCTAGCACAGTACAAATCGCTTCTGAGACCCAAAAAACTCGATTTTTCGGTGTTTTTAGGCTAAATTTGGGATATAAACGGGTATCGAAGATGCATGCACAAATCGACTTTTTGGGCCAAAAAAACGTGTTTTAGCATTTTTTTTGCCTGAAAATTGAAATTTTTCTAGAACAGTGTAGACATGTACAAATCGCTTCTGAGACCCTAAAAACTCGATTTTTCGGTGTTTTTAGGCTAAATTTGGGACATAAACGGGTATCGAAGATACATGCACAAATCGACTTTTTGGGCCAAAAAAACGTGTTTTAGCATTTTTTTTGCCTGAAAATTGAAATTCTTCTAAAACAGTTTAGACATGTACAAATCGCTTCTGAGACCCAAAAAACTCGATTTTTCGGTGTTTTTAGGCTAAATATGGGATATAAACAGGTATCGAAGATGCATGCACAAATCGACTTTTTGGGCCCAAAAAACGTGTTTTAGCATTTTTTTTGCCTGAAAATTGAAATTTTTCTAGCACAGTACAAATCGCTTCTGAGACCCAAAAAACTCGATTTTTCGGTGTTTTTAGGCTAAATTTGGGATATAAACGGGTATCGAAGATGCATGCACAAATCGACTTTTTGGGCCAAAAAAACGTGTTTTAGCATTTTTTTTGCCTGAAAATTGAATTTTTTCTAGAACAGTTTAGACATGTACAAATCGCTTCTGAGACAAAAAAAACTCGATTTTTTGGTGTTTTTAGGCTAAATATGGGATATAAACGGGTATCGAAGATGCATGCACAAATCGACTTTTTGGGCCAAAAAACCGTGTTTTAGCATTTTTTTTGCCTGAAAATTGAAATTTTTCTAGCACAGTACAAATCGCTTCTGAGACCCAAAAAACTCGATTTTTCGGTGTTTTTAGGCTAAATTTGGGATATAAACGGGTATCGAAGATGCATGCACAAATCGACTTCTTGGGCCAAAAAAACGTGTTTTAGCATTTTTTTTGCCTGAAAATTGAATCTTTTCTAGAACAGTGTTGACATGTACAAATCGCTTCTGAGACCCAAAAAACTCGATTTTTCGGTGTTTTTAGGCTAAATTTGGGATATAAACGGGTATCGAAGATGCATGCACAAATCGACTTTTTGGGCCCAAAAAACGTGTTTTAGCATTTTTTTTGCCTGAAAATTGAAATTTTTCTAGCACAGTACAAATCGCTTCTGAGACCCAAAAAACTCGATTTTTCGGTGTTTTTAGGCTAAATTTGGGATATAAACGGGTATCGAAGATGCATGCACAAATCGACTTCTTGGGCCAAAAAAACGTGTTTTAGCATTTTTTTTGCCTGAAAATTGAATCTTTTCTAGAACAGTGTTGACATGTACAAATCGCTTCTGAGACCCAAAAAACTTGATTTTTCGGTGTTTTTAGGCTAAATTTGGGATATAAACGGGTATCGAAGATGCATGCACAAATCGACTTTTTGGGCCAAAAAAACGTGTTTTAGCATTTTTTTTGCCTGAAAATTGATTTTTTTCTAGAACAGTGTAGACATGTACAAATCGCTTCTGAGACCCAAAAAACTCGATTTTTCGGTGTTTTTATGCTAAATTTGGGATATAAACGGGTATCGAAGATGCATGCACAAATCGACTTTTTGGACCCAAAAAACGTGTTTTAGCATTTTTTTTGCCTGAAAATAGAAATTTTTCTAGCACAGTACAAATCGCTTCTGAGACCCAAAAAACTCGATTTTTCGGTGTTTTTAGGCTAAATTTGGGATATAAACGGGTATCGAAGATGCATGCACAATTCGACTTTTTGGGCCAAAAAAACGTGTATTTAGCATTTTTTTTGCCTGAAAATTGAAATTTTTCTCGCACAGTACAAATCGCTTCTGAGACCCAAAAAACTCGATTTTTCGGTGTTTTTAGGCTAAATTTGGGATATAAACGGGTATCGAAGATGCATGCACAAATCGACTTTTTGGGCCCAAAAAACGTGTTTTAGCATTTTTTTGGCCTGAAAATTGATTTTTTTCTAGAACAGTGTAGACATGTACAAATCGCTTCTGAGACCCAAAAAACTCGATTTTTCGGTGTTTTAAGGCTAAATTTGGGATATAAACGGGTATCGAAGATGCATGCACAAATCGACTTTTTGGGCCAAAAAAACGTGTTTTAGCATTTTTTTTGCCTGAAAATTGATTTTTTTCTAGAACAGTGTAGACATGTACAAATCGCTTCTGAGACCCAAAAAACTCGATTTTTCGGTGTTTTTAGGCTAAATTTGGGATATAAACGGGTATCGAAGATGCATGCACAAATCGACTTTTTGGGCCAAAAAAACGTGTTTTAGCATTTTTTTTGCCTGAAAATTGAAATTTTTCTAGAACAGTGAAGACATGTACAAATCGCTTCTGAATACCAAAAAACTCGATTTTTCGGTGTTTTTAGGCTAAATATGGGATATAAACGGGTATCGAAGATGCATGCACAAATCGACTTTTTGGGCCAAAAAAACGTGTTTTAGCATTTTTTTTGCCTGAAAAATTTTTTTTTTCTAGAACAGTGTAGACATGTACAAATCGCTTCTGAGACCCAAAAAACTCGATTTTTCGGTGTTATTAGGCTAAATTTGGGATATAAACGAGTATCCAAGATGCATGCACAAATCGACTTTTTGGGCAAAAAAAACGTGTTTTAGCATTTTTTTTGCCTGAAAATTGATTTTTTTCTAGAACAGTGTAGACATGTACAAATCGCTTCTCAGACCCAAAAAACTCGATTTTTCGGGGTTTTTAGGCTAAATTTGGGATATAAACGGGTATCGAAGATGCATGCACAAATCGACTTTTTGGGCAAAAAAAACGTGTTTTAGCATTTTTTTTGCCTGAAAATTGAAATTTTTCTAGAACAGTGTAGACATGTACAAATCGCTTCAGAGACCCAAAAAACTCGATTTTTCGGTGTTATTAGGCTAAATTTGGGATATAAACGGGTATGGAAGATGCATGCACAAATTGACTTATTGGGCCAAAAAAACGTGTTTTAGCAATTTTTTTGCCTGAAAATTGATTTTTTTCTAGAACAGTGTAGACATGTACATATCGCTTCTGAGACCCAAAAAACTCGATTTTTCGGTGTTTTTAGGCTAAATTTGGGATATAAACGGGTATCGAAGATGCATGCACAAATCGACTTTTTGGGCCAAAAAAACGTGTTTTAGCATTTTTTTTGCCTGAAAATTGAAATTTTTCTAGAACAGTTTAGACATGTACAAATCGCTTCTGAGACCCAAAAAACTCGATTTTTCGGTGTCTTTAGGCTAAATATTGGATATAAACGGGTATCGAAGATGCATGCACAAATCGACTTTTTGGGCCCAAAAAACGTGTTTTAGCATTTTTTTTGCCTGAAAATTGAAATTTTTCTAGCACAGTACAAATCGCTTCTGAGACCCAAAAAACTCGATTTTTCGGTGTTTTTAGGCTAAATTTGGGATATAAACGGGTATCGAAGATGCATGCACAAATAGACTTTTTGGGCCCCAAAAACGTGTTTTAGCATTTTTTTTGAATGAAAATTTTTTTTTTTCTAGCACAGTACAAATCGCTTCTGAGACCCAAAAAACTCGATTTTTCGGTGTTTTTAGGCTAAATTTGGGATATAAACGGGTATCGAAGATGCATGCACAAATCGACTTTTTGGGCCAAAAAAAACGTGTTTTAGCATTTTTTTTGCCTGAAAATTGATTTTTTTCTAGAACAGTACAGACATGTACAAATCGCTTCTGAGACCCAAAAAACTCGATTTTTCGGTGTTTTTAGGCTAAATTTAGGATATAAACGGGTATCGAAGATGCATGCACAAATCGACTTTTTGGGCCAAAAAAGTGTGTTTTATAAATTTTTTTAGCCTGAAAATTGATTTTTTTCTAGAATAGTGTAGACATGTACAAATAGCTTTTGAGACCCAGAAAACTCGATTTTTCGGTGTTTTTAGGCTAAATTTGGGATATAAACGGGTATCGAAGATGCATGCACAAATCGACTTTTTGGGCCAAAAAAACGTGTTATAGCATTTTTTTTGACTGATAATTGATTTTTTTCTAGAACAGTGTAGACATGTACAAATCGCTTCTGAGACCCAAAAAAATCGATCTTTCGGTGTTTTAAGGCTAAATTTGGGATATAAACGGGTATCGAAGATGCATGCACAAATCGACTTTTTGGGCCAAAAAAACGTGTTTTAGCATTTTTTTAGCTTGAAAATTGATTTTTTTCTAGAACAGTGTAGACATGTACAAATCGCTTCTGAGACCCAAAAAACTCGATTTTTCGGTGTTTTTAGGCTAAATTTGGGATATAAACGGGTATCGAAGATGCATGCACAAATCGACTTTTTGGGCCAAAAAAACGTGTTTTAGCATTTTTTTTGCCTGATTATTGATTTTTTTCTAGAACAGTGTAGACATGTACAAATCGCTTCTGAGACCCAAAAAACTCGATCTTTCGGTGTTTTTAGGCTAAATTTGGGATATAAACGGGTATTGAAGATGCATGCACAAATCGACTTTTTGGGCCCAAAAAACGTGTTTTAGCAACTTTTTTGCCTGAAAATTTAAATTTTTCTAGCACAGTACAAATCGCTTCTGAGACCCAAAAAAATCGATTTTTCGGTGATTTTAGGCTAAATTTGGGATATAAACGGGTATCGAAGATGCATGCACAAATCGACTTTTTGGGCCCAAAAAACGTGTTTTAACATTTTTTTGGCCTAAAAATTTAAATTTTTCTAGCACAGTACAAATCGCTTCTGAGACCCAAAAAACTCGATGTTTCGGTGTTTTTAGGCTAAATTTGGGATATAAACGGGTATCGAAGATGCATGCACAAATCGACTTTTTGGGCCAAAAAAACGTGTTTTAGCATTTTTTTTGTCTGAAAATTGAAATTTTTCTAGAACAGTGTAGACATGTACAAATCGCTTCTGAGACCCAAAAAACTCAATTTTTCGGTGTTTTTAGGCTAAATTTGGGATATAAACGTGTATCGAAAATGCATGCACAAATCGACTTTTTGGGCCAAAAAAACGTGTTTTATCATTTTTTTTAGCCTGAAAATTGATTTTTTTCTAGACCAGTGTAGACATGTACAAATCGTTTCTGTGACCCAAAAAAACTCGATTTTTCGGTGTTTTTAGGCTAAATTTGGGATATAAACAGGTATCGAAGATGCAAACACAAATCGACTTTTTGGGCCCAAAAAACGTGTTTTAGCATTTTTTTTGCCTGAAAATTGAAATTTTTCTAGCACAGTACAAATCGCTTCTGAGACCTAAAAAACTCGATTTTTCGGTGTTTTTAGGCTAAATTTGGGATATAAACGGGTATCGAAGATGCATGCACAAATCGACTTTTTGGGCCAAAAAAACGTGTTTTAGCATTTTTTTGGCCTGAAAATTGATTTTTTCTAGAACAGTGTAGACATGTACAAATCGCTTTTGAGACCCAAAAAACTCGATTTTTCGGTGTTTTTAGGCTAAATTTGGGATATAAACGGGTATCGAAGATGCATGCACAAATCGACTTTTTGGGCCCAAAAAACGTGTTATAGCATTTTTTTTGACTGATAATTGATTTTTTTCTAGAACAGTGTAGACATGTACAAATCGCTTCTGAGACCCAAAAAAATCGATCTTTCGGTGTTTTAAGGCTAAATTTGGGATATAAACGGGTATCGAAGATGCATGCACAAATCGACTTTTTGGGCCAAAAAAACGTGTTTTAGCATTTTTTTAGCTTGAAAATTGATTTTTTTCTAGAACAGTGTAGACATGTACAAATCGCTTCTGAGACCCAAAAAACTCGATTTTTCGGTGTTTTTAGGCTAAATTTGGGATATAAACGGGTATCGAAGATGCATGCACAAATCGACTTTTTGGGCAAAAAAAACGTGTTTTAGCATTTTTTTTGCCTGAAAATTGATTTTTTTCTAGAACAGTGTAGACATGTACAAATCGCTTCTGAGACCCAAAAAACTCGATTTTTCGGTGTTTTTAGGCTAAATTTAGGATATAAACGGGTATCGAAGATGCATGCACAAATTGACTTTTTTGGCCAAAAAAGCGTGTTTTATCATTATTTTTAGCCTGAAAATTGATTTTTTTCTAGAACAGTGTAGACATGTACAAAATGCTTCTGAGACCCAAAAAACTCGATTTTTCGGTGTTTTTTGGCTAAATTTGGGATATAAACGGGTATCGAAGATGCAAACACAAATCGACTTTTTGGGCCCAAAAAACGTGTTTTAGCATTTTTTTTGCCTGAAAATTGAAATTTTTCTAGCACAGTACAAATCGCTTCTGAGACCTAAAAAACTCGATTTTTCGGTGTTTTTAGGCTAAATTTGGGATATAAACGGGTATCGAAGATGCATGCACAAATCGACTTTTTGGGCCAAAAAAACGTGTTTTAGCATTTTTTTGGCCTGAAAATTGATTTTTTCTAGAACAGTGTAGACATGTACAAATCGCTTTTGAGACCCAAAAAACTCGATTTTTCGGTGTTTTTAGGCTAAATTTGGGATATAAACGGGTATCGAAGATGCATGCACAAATCGACTTTTTGGGCCCAAAAAACGTGTTTTAGCATTTTTTTTGCCTGAAAATTGAAATTTTTCTAGCACAGTACAAATCGCTTCTGAGACCCAAAAAACTCGATTTGTTTTTAGGCTAAATTTGGGATATAAACGGGTATCGAAGATGCATGCACAAATCGACTTTTTGGGCCAAAAAAACGTGTTTTAGCATTTTTTTTGCCTGAAAATTGAAATTTTTCTAGCACAGTACAAATCGCTTCTGAGACCCAAAAAACTCGATGTGTTTGTAGGCTAAATTTGGGATATAAACGGTTTTCGAAGATGCATGCACAAATCGACTTTTTGGGCCAAAAAAACGTGTTTTAGCATTTTTTTTGCCTGAAAATTGATTTTTTTCTAGAACAGTGTAGACATGTACAAATCGCTTCTAAATCCCAAAAACTCGATTTTTCGGTGTTTTTAGGCTAAATTTGGGTTATAAACGGGTATCGAAGATGCATGCACAAATCGACTTTTTGGGCCAAAAAAACGTGTTTTAGCATTTTTTTTGCCTGAAAATTGAATTTTTTCTAGAACAGTGTAGACATGTACAAATCGCTTCTGAGACCCAAAAAACTCGATTTTTCGGTGTTTTTATGCTAAATTTGGGATATAAACGGGTATCGAAGATGCATGCACAAATCGACTTTTTGGGCCCAAAAAACGTGTTTTAGCATTTTTTTTGCCTGAAAATAGAAATTTTTCTAGCACAGTACAAATCGCTTCTGAGACCCAAAAAACTCGATTTTTCGGTGTTTTTAGGCTAAATTTGGGATATAAACGGGTATCGAAGATGCATGCACAAATTCTACTTTTTGGGCCAAAAAAACGTGTTTTAGCATTTTTTTTGCCTGAAAATTGATTTTTTCTAGAACAGTGTAGACATGTACAAATCGCTTTTGAGACCCAAAAAACTCGATTTTTCGGTGTTTTTAGGCTAAATTTGGGATATAAACGGGTATCGAAGATGCATGCACAAATCGACTTTTTGGGCCAAAAAACGTGTTTTAGCATTTTTTTTGCCTTAAAATTGTTTTTTTTCTAGAACAGTGTAGACATGTACAAATCGCTTCTGAGACCCAAAAAACTCGATTTTTCGGTGTTTTTAGGCTAAATTTGGGATATAAACGGGTATCGAAGATGCATGCACAAATCGACTTTTTGGGCCCAAAAAACGTGTTTTAGCATTTTTTTTGCCTGAAAATTGAAATTTTTCTAGCACAGTACAAATCGCTTCTGAGACCCAAAAAACTCGATTTTTCGGTGTTTTTTAGGCTAAATTTGGGATATAAACGGGTATCGAAGATGCATGCACAAATCGACTTTTTGGGCCAAAAAAACGTGTTTTAGCATTTTTTTTGCCTGAAAATTGAAATTTTTCTAGCACAGTACAAATCGCTTCTGAGACCCAAAAAACTCGATTTTTCGGTGTTTTTAGGCTAGATTTGGGATATAAACGGGTATCGAAGATGCATGCACAAATCGACTTTTTGGGCCCAAAAAACGTGTTTTAGCATTTTTTTTGCCTGAAAATTGAAATTTTTCTAGCACAGTACAAATCGCTTCTGAGACCCAAAAAACTCGATTTTTCGGTGTTTTTAGGCTAAATTTGGGATATAAACGGGTATCGAAGATGCATGCACAAATCGACTTTTTGGGCCAAAAAAGCGTGTTTTATCATTTTTTTTAGCCTGAAAATTGATTTTTTTCTAGAACAGTGTAGACATGTACAAATTGCTTCTGAGACCCAAAAAACTCGATTTTTCGGTGTTTTTAGGCTAAATTTGGGATATAAACGGGTATCGAGGATGCATGCACAAATCGACTTTTTGGGCCAAAAAAACGTGTTTTAGCATTTTTTTTGCCTGAAAATTGATTTTTTTCTAGAATAGTGTAGACATGTACAAATCGCTTCTGAGACCCAAAAAACTCGATTTTTCGGTGTTTTTAGGCTAAAATTGGGATATAAACGGGTATCGAAGATGCATGTACAAATCGACTTTTTGGGCCAAAAAAACGTGTTTTAGCATTTTGTTTGCCTGAAAATTGAATTTTTTCTAGCACAGTACAAATCGCTTCTGAGACCCAAAAAACTCGATTTTTCGGTGTTTTTATGCTAAATTTGGGATATAAACGGGTATCGAAGATGCATGCACAAATCGACTTTTTGGGCCCAAAAAACGTGTTTTAGCATTTTTTTTGCCTGAAAATTGAATTTTTTCTAGCACAGTACAAATCGTTTCTGAGACCCAAAAAACTCGATTTTTCGGTGTTTTTAGGCTAAATTTGGGATATAAACGGGTATCGAAGATGCATGCACAAATTCTACTTTTTGGGCCAAAAAAACGTGTTTTAGCATTTTTTTTGCCTGAAAATTGATTTTTTCTAGAACAGTGTAGACATGTACAAATCGCTTTTGAGACCAAAAAAACTCGATTTTTCGGTGTTTTTAGGCTAAATTTGGGATATAAACGGGGATCGAAGATGCATGCACAAATCGACTTTTTGGGCCAAAAAACGTGTTTTAGCATTTTTTTTGCCTGAAAATTGAATTTTTTCTAGAACAGTGTAGACATGTACAAATCGCATCTGAGACCCAAAAAACTCGATTTTTCGGTGTTTTTAGGCTAAATTTGGGATATAAACGGGTATCGAAGATGCATGCACAAATCGACTTTTTGGGCCAAAAAAACGTGTTTTAGCATTTTTTTTTGCCTGAAAATTGAAAATTTTCTAGAACAGTGTAGACATGTACAAATCGCTTCTGAGACTCAAAAAACTTGATTTTTCGGTGTTTTTAGGCTAAATTTGGGATATAAACGGGTATCGAAGATGCATGCACAAATCGACTTTTTGGGCCCAAAAAACGTGTTATAGAATTTTTTTTGCCTGAAAATTGAAATTTTTCTAGCACAGTACAAATCGCTTCTGAGACCCAAAAAACTCGATTTTTCGGTGTTTTTAGGCTAAATTTGGGATATAAACGTGTATCGAAGATGCATGCACAAATCGACTTTTTGGGCCCAAAAAACGTGTTTTAGCATTTTTTTTGCCTGAAAATTGAAATTTTTCTAGCACAGTGTAAACATGTTCAAATCGCTTTTGAGACCCAAAAAAAATCGATTTTTCGGTGTTTTTAGGCTAAATTTGGGATATAAACGGGTATCGAAGATGCATGCACAAATCGACTTTTTGGGCCAAAAAAACGTGTTTTAGCATTTTTTTTGCCTGGAAATTGATTTTTTTCTAGAACAGTGCAGACATGTACAAATCGCTTCTGAGACCCAAAAAACTCGATTTTTCGGTGTTTTTAGTATAAATTTAGGATATAAACGGGTATCGAAGATGCATGCACAAATCGACTTTTTTGGCCAAAAAAGCGTGTTTTATCATTTTTTTTAGCCTGAAAATTGATTTTTTTCTAGAACAGTGTAGACATGTACAAATTGCTTCTGAAACCCAAAAAACTCGATTTTTCGGTGTTTTTAGGCTAAATTTGGGATATAAACGGGTATCGAAGATGCATGCACAAATCGACTTTTTCGGCCAAAAAAACGTGTTTTAGCATTTTTTTTGCCTGATAATTGAATTTTTTCTAGAACAGTGTAGACATATACAAATCGCTTCTGAGACCCAAAAAACTCGATTTTTCGGTGTTTTTAGGATAAATTTGGGATATAAACGGGTATCGAAGCTGCATGCACAAATCGACTTTTTTGGCCAAAAAAAAGTGTTTTAGCATTTTTTTTGCCTGAAAATTGATTTTTTTCTAGAACAGTGTAGACATGTACAAATCGCTTCTGAGACCCAAAAAACTCGATTTTTCGGTGTTTTTAGGCTAAATTTGGGATATAAACGGTTATCGAAGATGCATGCACAAATCGACTTTTTGGGCCAAAAAAACGTGTTTTAGCATTTTTTTTGCCTGAAAATTGAATTTTTTCTAGAACAGTGTAGACATGTACAAATCGCTTCTAAATCCCAAAAAACTTGATTTTTCGGTGTTATTAGGCTAAATTTGGGATATAAACGGGTATCGAAGATGCATGCACAAATCGACTTTTTGGGCCAAAAAAACGTGTTTTAGCATTTTTTTTCCCTGAAAATTGATTTTTTTCTAGAACAGTGTAGACATGTACAAATCGCTTCTGAGACCCAAAAAACTCGATTTTTCGGTGTTTTTAGGCTAAATTTGGGATATAAACGGTTATCGAAGATGCATGCACAAATCGACTTTTTGGGCCAAAAAAACGTGTTTTAGCATTTTTTTTGCCTGAAAATTGATTTTTTTCTAGAACAGTGTAGACATGTACAAATCGCTTCTAAATCCCAAAAAACTCGATTTTTCGGTGTTTTTAGGCTAAATTTGGGATATAAACGGGTATCGAAGATGCATGCACAAATCGACTTTTTGGGCCAAAAAAACGTGTTTTAGCATTTTTTTTGCCTGAAAATTGATTTTTTTCTAGAACAGTGTAGACATGTACAAATCGCTTCTGAGACCCAAAAAACTCGATTTTTCGGTATTTTTAGGCAAAATTTGGGATATAAACGGTTATCGAAGATGCATGCACAAATCGACTTTTTGGGCCCAAAAAACGTGTTTTAGCATTTTTTTTGCCTGTAAATAGAAATTTTTCTAGCACAGTACAAATCGCTTCTGTGACCCAAAAAACTCGATTTTTCGGTGTTTTTAGGCTAAATTTGGGATATAAACGGGTATCGAAGATGCATGCACAAATCGACTTTTTGGGCCAAAAAAACGTGTTTTAGCATTTTTTTTGCCTGAAAATTGATTTTTTCTAGAATAGTGTAGACATGTACAAATCGCTTCTGAGACCCAAAAAACTCGATTTTTCGGTGTTTTTAGGCTAAATTTAGGATATAAACGGGTATCGAAGATGCATGCACAAATCGACTTTTTGGGCCAAAAAAGCGTGTTTTATCATTTTTTTTAGCCTGAAAATTGATTTTTTTCTAGAACAGTGTAGACATGTACAAATCGCTTCTGAGACCCAAAAAATTAGATTTTTCGGTATTTTTAGGCTAAATTTGGGATATAAACGGGTATCGAAGATGCATGCACAAATCGACTTTTTGGGCCAAAAAACGTGTTTTAGCATTTTTTTTGCCTGATAATTGAATTTTTTCAAGAACAGTGTAGACATGTACAAATCGCTTCTGAGACCCAAAAAACTCGATCTTTCGGTGTTTTTAGGCTAAATTTGGGATATAAACGGGTATCGAAGATGCATGCACAAATCGACTTTTTGGGCCAAAAAACGTGTTTTAGCATTTTTTTTGCCTGAAAATTGAAATTTTTCTAGCACAGTACAAATCGCTTCTGAGACCCAAAAAACTCGATTTTTCGGTGTTTTTTGGCTAAATTTGGGATATAAACGGGTATCGAAGATGCATGCACAAATCGACTTTTTGGGCCAAAAAAACTTGTTTTAGCTTTTTTTTTGCCTGAAAATTGAAATTTTTCTAGAACAGTGTAGACATGTACAAATCGCTTCTGAGATCCAAAAAACTCGATTTTTCCGTGTTTTTAGGCTAAATTTGGGATATAAACGGGTATCGAAGATACATGCACAAATCGACTTTTTGGGCCCAAAAAACGTGTTTTAGCATTTTTTTTGCCTGAAAATAGAAATTTTTCTAGCACAGTACAAATCGCTTCTGAGACCCAAAAAACTCGATTTTTCGGTGTTTTTAGGCTAAATTTGGGATATAAACGGGTATCGAAGATGCATGCACAAATCGACTTTTTGGGCCAAAAAAACGTGTTTTAGCATTTTTTTTGCCTGAAAATTGATTTTTTCTAGAACAGTGTAGACATGTACAAATCGCTTTTGAGACCCAAAAAACTCGATTTTTCGGTGTTTTTAGGCTAAATTTGGGATATAAACGGTTATCGAAGATGCATGCACAAATCGACTTTTTGGGCCAAAAAAACGTGTTTTAGCATTTTTTTTGCCTGATAATTGTTTTTTTTCTAGAACAGTGTAGACATGTACAAATCGCTTCTAAATCCCAAAAAACTCGATTTTTCGGTGTTTTTAGGCTAAATTTGGGATATAAACGGGTATCGAAGATGCATGCACAAATCGACTTTTTGGGCCAAAAAAACGTGTTTTAGCATTTTTTTTGCCTGAAAATTGATTTTTTCTAGAATATTGTAGACATGTACAAATCGCTTCTGAGACCGAAAAAACTCGATTTTCGGTGTTTTTAGGCTAAATTTAGGACATAAACGGGTATCGAAGATGCATGCACAAATCGACTTTTTGGGCCAAAAAAGCGTGTTTTATCATTTTTTTTAGCCTGAAAATTGAATTTTTTCTAGAACAGTGTAGACATGTACAAATCGCTTCTGAGACCCAAAAAATTCGATTTTTCGGTATTTTTAGGCTAAATTTGGGATATAAACGGGTATCGAAGATGCATGCACAAATCGACTTTTTGGGCCAAAAAACGTGTTTTAGCATTTTTTTTGCCTGATAATTGAATTTTTTCAACAACAGTGTAGACATGTACAAATCGCTTCTGAGACCCAAAAAACTCGATCTTTCGGTGTTTTTAGGCTAAATTTGGGATATAAACGGGTATCGAAGATGCATGCACAAATCGACTTTTTGGGCCAAAAAACGTGTTTTAGCATTTTTTTTGCCTGAAAATTGAAATTTTTCTAGCACAGTACAAATCGCTTCTGAGACCCAAAAAACTCGATTTTTCGGTGTTTTTTGGCTAAATTTGGGATATAAACGGGTATCGAAGATGCATGCACAAATCGACTTTTTGGGCCAAAAAAACGTGTTATAGCATTTTTTTTGCCTGAAAATTGAAATTTTTCTAGCACAGTACAAATCGCTTCTGAGACCCAAAAAACTCGATTTGTCGGTGTTTTTAGGCTAAATTTGGGATATAAACGGGTATCGAAGATGCATGCACAAATCGACTTTTTGGGCCAAAAAAACTTGTTTTAGCTTTTTTTTTGCCTGAAAATTGAAATTTTTCTCGGACAGTGTAGACATGTACAAATCGCTTCTGAGATCCAAAAAACTCGATTTTTCCGTGTTTTTAGGCTAAATTTGGGATATAAACGGGTATCGAAGATACATGCACAAATCGACTTTTTGGGCCCAAAAAACGTGTTTTAGCATTTTTTTTGCCTGAAAATAGAAATTTTTCTAGCACAGTACAAATCGCTTCTGAGACCCAAAAAACTCGATTTTTCGGTGTTTTTAGGCTAAATTTGGGATATAAACGGGTATCGAAGATGCATGCACAAATCGACTTTTTGGGCCAAAAAAACGTGTTTTAGCATTTTTTTGGCCTGATAATTGTTTTTTTTCTAGAACAGTGTAGACATGTACAAATCGCTTCTAAATCCCAAAAAACTCGATTTTTCGGTGTTTTTAGGCTAAATTTGGGATATAAACGGGTATCGAAGATGCATGCACAAATCGACTTTTTGGGCCAAAAAAACGTGTTTTAGCATTTTTTTTGCCTGAAAATTGATTTTTTCTAGAATATTGTAGACATGTACAAATCGCTTCTGAGACCGAAAAAACTCGATTTTTCGGTGTTTTTAGGCTAAATTTAGGACATAAACGGGTATCGAAGATGCATGCACAAATCGACTTTTTGGGCCAAAAAAGCGTGTTTTATCATTTTTTTTAGCCTGAAAATTGAATTTATTCTAGAACAGTGTAGACATGTACAAATCGCTTCTGAGACCCAAAAAACTCGATTTTTCGGTATTTTTAGGCTAAATTTGGGATATAAACGGGTATCGAAGATGCATGCACAAATCGACTTTTTGGGCCAAAAAACGTGTTTTAGCATTTTTTTTGCCTGAAAATTGAAATTTTTCTAGCACAGTACAAATCGCTTCTGAGACCCAAAAAACTCGATTTTTCGGTGTTTTTAGGCTAAATTTGGGATATAAACGGGTATCGAAGATGCATGCACAAATCGACTTTTTGGGCCAAAAAAACGTGTTTTAGCATTTTTTTTGCCTGAAAATTGAAATTTTTCTAGCACAGTACAAATCGCTTCTGAGACCCAAAAAACTCGATTTTTCGGTGTTTTTAGGCTAAATTTGGGATATAAACGGGTATCGAAGATGCATGCACAAATCGACTTTTTGGGCCAAAAAAACGTGTTTTAGCATTTTTTTT
This sequence comes from Petrolisthes manimaculis, assembly GCA_034508575.1. Taxonomy (NCBI): domain Eukaryota; kingdom Metazoa; phylum Arthropoda; class Malacostraca; order Decapoda; family Porcellanidae; genus Petrolisthes; species Petrolisthes manimaculis. Next base: position 279,664 of record JAWZYT010001352.1, read on the forward strand.
GCCTGAAAATTTATTTTTTCTAGAACAGTGTAGACATGTACAAATCGCTTTTGAGACCCAAAAAACTCGATTTTTCGGTGTTTTTAGGCTAAATTTGGGATATAAACGGGTATCGAAGATGCATGCACAAATCGACTTTTTGGGCCAAAAAAACGTGTTTTAGCATTTTTTTTGCCTGAAAATTGATTTTTTCTAGAATAGTGTAGACATGTACAAATCGCTTCTGAGACCCAAAAAACTCGATTTTTCGGTGTTTTTAGGCTAAATTTAGGATATAAACGGGTATCGAAGATGCATGCACAAATCGACTTTTTGGGCCAAAAAAGCGTGTTTTATCATTTTTTTTAGCCTGAAAATTGATTTTTTTCTAGAACAGTGTAGACATGTACAAATCGCTTCTGAGACCCAAAAAACTCGATTTTTCGGTATTTTTAGGCTAAATTTGGGATATAAACGGGTATCGAAGATGCATGCACAAATCGACTTTTTGGGCCAAAAAACGTGTTTTAGCATTTTTTTTGCCTGATAATTGAATTTTTTCTAGAACAGTGTAGACATGTACAAATCGCTTCTGAGACCCAAAAAACTCGATCTTTCGGTGTTTTTAGGCTAAATTTGGGATATAAACGGTTATCGAAGATGCATGCACAAATCGACTTTTTGGGCCAAAAAACGTGTTTTAGCATTTTTTTTGCCTGAAAATTGAAATTTTTCTAGCACAGTACAAATCGCTTCTGAGACCCAAAAAACTCGATTTTTCGGTGTTTTTAGGCTAAATTTGGGATATAAACGGGTATCGAAGATGCATGCACAAATCGACTTTTTGGGCCAAAAAAACGTGTTTTAGCATTTTTTTTGCCTGAACATTGAAATTTTTCTAGCACAGTACAAATCGCTTCTGAGACCCAAAAAACTCGATTTGTCGGTGTTTTTAGGCTAAATTTGGGATATAAACGGGTATCGAAGATGCATGCACAAATCGACTTTTTGGGCCAAAAAAACGTGTTTTAGCTTTTTTTTTGCCTAAAAATTGAAATTTTTCTAGAACAGTGTAGACATGTACAAATCGCTTCTGAGACCCAAAAAACTCGATTTTTCCGTGTTTTTAGGCTAAATTTGGGATATAAACGGGTATCGAAGATACATGCACAAATGGACTTTTTGGGCCCAAAAAACGTGTTTTAGCATTTTTTTTGCCTGAAAATAGAAATTTTTCTAGCACAGTACAAATCGCTTCTGAGACCCAAAAAACTCGATTTTTCGGTGTTTTTAGGGTAAATTTGGGATATAAACGGGTATCGAAGATGCATGCACAAATCGACTTTTTGGGCCAAAAAAACGTGTTTTAGCATTTTTTTTGCCTGAAAATTGATTTTTTCTAGAACAGTGTAGACATGTACAAATCGCTTTTGAGACCCAAAAAACTCGATTTTTCGGTGTTTTTAGGCTAAATTTGGGATATAAACGGGTATCGAAGATGCATGCACAAATCGACTTTTTGGGCCAAAAAAACGTGTTTTAGCATTTTTTTTGCCTGAAAATTGAATTTTTTCTAGAACAGTGTAGACATGTACAAATCGCTTCTGAGACCCAAAAAACTCATTTTTTCGGTGTTTTTAGGCTAAATTTGGGATATAAACGGTTATCGAAGATGCATGCACAAATCGACTTTTTGGGCCAAAAAAACATGTTTTAGCATTTTTTTTGCCTGATAATTGTTTTTTTTCTAGAACAGTGTAGACATGTACAAATCGCTTCTAAATCCCAAAAAACTCGATTTTTCGGTGTTTTTAGGCTAAATTTGGGATATAAACGGGTATCGAAGATGCATGCACAAATCGACTTTTTGGGCCAAAAAAACGTGTTTTAGCATTTTTTTTGCCTGAAAATTGATTTTTTCTAGAATATTGTAGACATGTACAAATCGCTTCTGAGACCGAAAAAACTCGATTTTCGGTGTTTTTAGGCTAAATTTAGGACATAAACGGGTATCGAAGATGCATGCACAAATCGACTTTTTGGGCCAAAAAAGCGTGTTTTATCATTTTTTTTAGCCTGAAAATTGATTTTTTTCTAGAACAGTGTAGACATGTACAAATCGCTTCTGAGACCCAAAAAATTCGATTTTTCGGTATTTTTAGGCTAAATTTGGGATATAAACGGGTATCGAAGATGCATGCACAAATCGACTTTTTGGGCCAAAAAACGTGTTTTAGCATTTTTTTTGCCTGATAATTGAATTTTTTCAAGAACAGTGTAGACATGTACAAATCGCTTCTGAGACCCAAAAAACTCGATCTTTCGGTGTTTTTAGGCTAAATTTGGGATATAAACGGGTATCGAAGATGCATGCACAAATCGACTTTTTGGGCCAAAAAACGTGTTTTAGCATTTTTTTTGCCTGAAAATTGAAATTTTTCTAGCACAGTACAAATCGCTTCTGAGACCCAAAAAACTCGATTTTTCGGTGTTTTTTGGCTAAATTTGGGATATAAACGGGTATCGAAGATGCATGCACAAATCGACTTTTTGGGCCAAAAAAACGTGTTATAGCATTTTTTTTGCCTGAAAATTGAAATTTTTCTAGCACAGTACAAATCGCTTCTGAGACCCAAAAAACTCGATTTGTCGGTGTTTTTAGGCTAAATTTGGGATATAAACGGGTATCGAAGATGCATGCACAAATCGACTTTTTGGGCCAAAAAAACTTGTTTTAGCTTTTTTTTTGCCTGAAAATTGAAATTTTTCTAGAACAGTGTAGACATGTACAAATCGCTTCTGAGATCCAAAAAACTCGATTTTTCCGTGTTTTTAGGCTAAATTTGGGATATAAACGGGTATCGAAGATACATGCACAAATCGACTTTTTGGGCCCAAAAAACGTGTTTTAGCATTTTTTTTGCCTGAAAATAGAAATTTTTCTAGCACAGTACAAATCGCTTCTGAGACCCAAAAAACTCGATTTTTCGGTGTTTTTAGGCTAAATTTGGGATATAAACGGGTATCGAAGATGCATGCACAAATCGACTTTTTGGGCCAAAAAAACGTGTTTTAGCATTTTTTTTGCCTGAAAATTGATTTTTTCTAGAACAGTGTAGACATGTACAAATCGCTTTTGAGACCCAAAAAACTCGATTTTTCGGTGTTTTTAGGCTAAATTTGGGATATAAACGGTTATCGAAGATGCATGCACAAATCGACTTTTTGGGCCAAAAAAACGTGTTTTAGCATTTTTTTGGCCTGATAATTGTTTTTTTTCTAGAACAGTGTAGACATGTACAAATCGCTTCTAAATCCCAAAAAACTCGATTTTTCGGTGTTTTTAGGCTAAATTTGGGATATAAACGGGTATCGAAGATGCATGCACAAATCGACTTTTTGGGCCAAAAAAACGTGTTTTAGCATTTTTTTTGCCTGAAAATTGATTTTTTCTAGAATATTGTAGACATGTACAAATCGCTTCTGAGACCGAAAAAACTCGATTTTTCGGTGTTTTTAGGCTAAATTTAGGACATAAACGGGTATCGAAGATGCATGCACAAATCGACTTTTTGGGCCAAAAAAGCGTGTTTTATCATTTTTTTTAGCCTGAAAATTGAATTTATTCTAGAACAGTGTAGACATGTACAAATCGCTTCTGAGACCCAAAAAACTCGATTTTTCGGTATTTTTAGGCTAAATTTGGGATATAAACGGGTATCGAAGATGTATGCACAAATCGACTTTTTGGGCCAAAAAACGTGTTTTAGCATTTTTTTTGCCTGATAATTGAATTATTTTCTAGAACAGTGTAGACATGTACAAATCGCTTCTGAGACCCAAAAAACTCGATCTTTCGGTGTTTTTAGGCTAAATTTGGGATATAAACGGGTATCGAAGATGCATGCACAAATCGACTTTTTGGGCCAAAAAAACGTGTTTTAGCATTTTTTTTGCCTGAAAATTGAAATTTTTCTAGCACAGTACAAATCGCTTCTGAGACCCAAAAAACTCGATTTTTCGGTGTTTTTAGGCTAAATTTGGGATATAAACGGGTATCGAAGATGCATGCACAAATCGACTTTTTGGGCCAAAAAAACGTGTTTTAGCATTTTTTTTGCCTGAAAATTGAAATTTTTCTAGCACAGTACAAATCGCTTCTGAGACCCAAAAAACTCGATTTTTCGGTGTTTTTAGGCTAAATTTGGGATATAAACGGGTATCGAAGATGCATGCACAAATCGACTTTTTGGGCCAAAAAAACGTGTTTTAGCATTTTTTTTGCCTGAAAATTTATTTTTTCTAGAACAGTGTAGACATGTACAAATCGCTTTTGAGACCCAAAAAACTCGATTTTTCGGTGTTTTTAGGCTAAATTTGGGATATAAACGGGTATCGAAGATGCATGCACAAATCGACTTTTTGGGCCAAAAAAACGTGTTTTAGCATTTTTTTTGCCTGAAAATTGATTTTTTCTAGAATAGTGTAGACATGTACAAATCGCTTCTGAGACCCAAAAAACTCGATTTTTCGGTGTTTTTAGGCTAAATTTAGGATATAAACGGGTATCGAAGATGCATGCACAAATCGACTTTTTGGGCCAAAAAAGCGTGTTTTATCATTTTTTTTAGCCTGAAAATTGATTTTTTTCTAGAACAGTGTAGACATGTACAAATCGCTTCTGAGACCCAAAAAACTCGATTTTTCGGTATTTTTAGGCTAAATTTGGGATATAAACGGGTATCGAAGATGCATGCACAAATCGACTTTTTTGGCCAAAAAACGTGTTTTAGCATTTTTTTTGCCTGATAATTGAATTTTTTCTAGAACAGTGTAGACATGTACAAATCGCTTCTGAGACCCAAAAAACTCGATCTTTCGGTGTTTTTAGGCTAAATTTGGGATATAAACGGTTATCGAAGATGCATGCACAAATCGACTTTTTGGGCCAAAAAACGTGTTTTAGCATTTTTTTTGCCTGAAAATTGAAATTTTTCTAGCACAGTACAAATCGCTTCTGAGACCCAAAAAACTCGATTTTTCGGTGTTTTTAGGCTAAATTTGGGATATAAACGGGTATCGAAGATGCATGCACAAATCGACTTTTTGGGCCAAAAAAACGTGTTTTAGCATTTTTTTTGCCTGAACATTGAAATTTTTCTAGCACAGTACAAATCGCTTCTGAGACCCAAAAAACTCGATTTGTCGGTGTTTTTAGGCTAAATTTGGGATATAAACGGGTATCGAAGATGCATGCACAAATCGACTTTTTGGGCCAAAAAAACGTGTTTTAGCTTTTTTTTTGCCTAAAAATTGAAATTTTTCTAGAACAGTGTAGACATGTACAAATCGCTTCTGAGACCCAAAAAACTCGATTTTTCCGTGTTTTTAGGCTAAATTTGGGATATAAACGGGTATCGAAGATACATGCACAAATCGACTTTTTGGGCCCAAAAAACGTGTTTTAGCATTTTTTTTGCCTGAAAATAGAAATTTTTCTAGCACAGTACAAATCGCTTCTGAGACCCAAAAAACTCGATTTTTCGGTGTTTTTAGGCTAAATTTGGGATATAAACGGGTATCGAAGATGCATGCACAAATCGACTTTTTGGGCCAAAAAAACGTGTTTTAGCATTTTTTTTGCCTGAAAATTGATTTTTTCTAGAACAGTGTAGACATGTACAAATCGCTTTTGAGACCCAAAAAACTCGATTTTTCGGTGTTTTTAGGCTAAATTTGGGATATAAACGGGTATCGAAGATGCATGCACAAATCGACTTTTTGGGCCAAAAAAACGTGTTTTAGCATTTTTTTTGCCTGAAAATTGAATTTTTTCTAGAACAGTGTAGACATGTACAAATCGCTTCTGAGACCCAAAAAACTCATTTTTTCGGTGTTTTAAGTCTAAATTTGGGATATAAACGGGTATCGAAGATACATGCACAAATCGACTTTTTGGGCCAAAAAAATGTGTTTCAGCATTTTTTTTGCCTGAAAATTGTTTTTTTTCTAGAACAGTGTAGACATGTACAAATCGCTTCTGAATCCCAAAAAACTCGATTTTTCGGTGTGTTTAGGCTATATTTGGGATATAAACGGGTATCGAAGATGCATGCACAAATCGACTTTTTGGGCCAAAAAACGTGTTTTAGCATTTTTTTTTGCCTGAAAATTGAATTTTTTCTAGAACAGTGTAGACATGTACAAATCGCATCTGAGACCCAAAAAACTCGATTTTTCGGTGTTTTTAGGCTAAATTTGGGATATAAACGGGTATCGAAGATGCATGCACAAATCGACTTTTTGGGCCAAAAAAACGTGTTTTAGCATTTTATTTGCCTGAAAATTGATTTTTTTCTAGAACAGTGTAGACATGTACAAATCGTTTCTGTGACCCAAAAAACTCGATTTTTCGGTGTTTTTAGGCTAAATTTGGGATATAAACGGTTATCGAAGATGCATGCACAAATCGACTTTTTGGGCCAAAAAAACGTGTTTTAGCCTTTTTTTTTCCTGAAAATTGAATTTTTTATAGCACAGTACAAATCGCTTCTGAGACCCAAAAAACTCGATTTTTCGGTGTTTTTAGGCTAAATTTGGGATATAAACGGGTATCGAAGATGCATGCACAAATCGACTTTTTGGGCCAAAAAAACGTGTTTTAGCATTTTTTTTGCCTGAACATTGAAATTTTTCTAGCACAGTACAAATCGCTTCTGAGACCCAAAAAACTCGATTTGTCGGTGTTTTTAGGCTAAATTTGGGATATAAACGGGTATCGAAGATGCATGCACAAATCGACTTTTTGGGCCAAAAAAACGTGTTTTAGCTTTTTTTTTGCCTAAAAATTGAAATTTTTCTAGAACAGTGTAGACATGTACAAATCGCTTCTGAGACCCAAAAAACTCGATTTTTCCGTGTTTTTAGGCTAAATTTGGGATATAAACGGGTATCGAAGATACATGCACAAATCGACTTTTTGGGCCCAAAAAACGTGTTTTAGCATTTTTTTTGCCTGAAAATAGAAATTTTTCTAGCACAGTACAAATCGCTTCTGAGACCCAAAAAACTCGATTTTTCGGTGTTTTTAGGCTAAATTTGGGATATAAACGGGTATCGAAGATGCATGCACAAATCGACTTTTTGGGCCAAAAAAACGTGTTTTAGCATTTTTTTTGCCTGAAAATTGATTTTTTCTAGAACAGTGTAGACATGTACAAATCGCTTTTGAGACCCAAAAAACTCGATTTTTCGGTGTTTTTAGGCTAAATTTGGGATATAAACGGGTATCGAAGATGCATGCACAAATCGACTTTTTGGGCCAAAAAAACGTGTTTTAGCATTTTTTTTGCCTGAAAATTGAATTTTTTCTAGAACAGTGTAGACATGTACAAATCGCTTCTGAGACCCAAAAAACTCATTTTTTCGGTGTTTTAAGTCTAAATTTGGGATATAAACGGGTATCGAAGATGCATGCACAAATCGACTTTTTGGGCCAAAAAAACGTGTTTTAGCATTTTTTTTGCCTGGAAATTGAAATTTTTCTAGCAAAGTACAAATCGCTTCTGAGACCCAAAAAACTCGATTTTTCGGTGTTTTTAGGCTAAATTTGGGATATAAACGGGTATCGAAGATGCATGCACAAATCGACTTATTGGGCCAAAAAAATGTGTTTCAGCATTTTTTTTGCCTGAAAATTGATTTTTTTCAAGAACAGTGTAGACATGTACAAATTGCTTCTGAGACCCAAAAAACTCGATTTTTCCGTGTTTTTAGGCTAAATTTGGGATATAAACGGGTATCGAAGATGCATGCACAAATCGACTTTTTGGGCCCAAAAAACGTGTTTTAGCATTTTTTTTGCCTGAAAATTGATTTTTTTCTAGAATAGTGTAGACATGTACAAATCGCTTCTGAGACCCAAAAAACTCGATTTTTCGGTGTTTTTTGGCTAAATTTGGGATATAAACGGGTATCGAAGATGCATGCACAAATCGACTTTTTGGGCCAAAAAAACGTGTTTTAGCATTTTTTTTGCCTGAAAAATGATTTTTTTCTAGAACAGTGTAGACATGTACAAATCGCTTCTGAGACCCAAAAAACTCGATTTTTCGGTGATTTTAGGCTAAATTTGGGATATAAACGGGTATCGAAGATGCACGCACAAATTGACTTATTGGGCCAAAAAAACGTGTTTTAGCATTTTTTTTGCCTAAAAATTGATTTTTTTCTAGAACAGTGTAGACATGTACAAATCGCTTCTGAATCCCAAAAAACTCGATTTTTCGGTGTTTTTAGGCTAAATTTGGGATATAAACGGGTATCGAAGATGCATGCACAAATCGACTTTTTGGGCCAAAAAAACGTGTTTTAGCATTTTTTTTGCCTGAAAATTGAATTTTTTCTAGCACAGTACAAATCGCTTCTGAGACCCAAAAAACTCGATTTTTCGGTGATTTTAGGCTAGATTTGGGATATAAACGGGTATCGAAGATGCATGCACAAATCGACTTTTTGGGCCCAAAAAACGTGTTTTAGCATTTTTTTTGCCTGAAAATTGAAATTTTTCTAGCACAGTACAAATCGCTTCTGAGACCCAAAAAACTCGATGTGTTTTTAGGCTAAATTTGGAATATAAACGGGTATCGAAGATGCATGCACAAATCGACTTTTTGGGCCAAAAAAACGTGTTTTAGCATTTTTTTTGCCTGAAAATTGATTTTTTTCTAGAATAGTGTAGACATGTACAAATCGCTTCTGAGACCCAAAAAACTCGATTTTTCGGTGTTTTTAGGCTAAATTTGGGATATAAACGGGTATCGAAGATGCATGCACAAATCGACTTTTTGGGCCAAAAAAACGTGTTTTAGCATTTTTTTTGCATGAAAATTGAATTTTTTCTAGAACAGTGTAGACATGTACAAATCGCTTCTGAGACCCAAAAAACTCGATTTTTCGGTGATTTTAGGCTAAATTTGGGATATAAACGGGTATCGAAGATGCACGCACAAATTGACTTATTGGGCCAAAAAAACGTGTTTTAGCATTTTTTTTGCCTGAAAATTAATTTTTTTCTAGAACAGTGTAGACATGTACAAATCGCTTCTGAATCCCAAAAAACTCGATTTTTCGGTGTTTTTAGGCTAAATTTGGGATATAAACGGGTATCGAAGATGCATGCACAAATCGACTTTTTGGGCCAAAAAAACGTGTTTTAGCATTTTTTTTGCCTGAAAATTGAATTTTTTCTAGCACAGTACAAATCGCTTCTGAGACCCAAAAAACTCGATTTTTCGGTGTTTTTAGGCTAGATTTGGGATATAAACGGGTATCGAAGATGCATGCACAAATCGACTTTTTGGGCCCAAAAAACGTGTTTTAGCATTTTTTTTGCCTGAAAATTGAAATTTTTCTAGCACAGTACAAACCGCTTCTGAGACCCAAAAAACTCGATGTGTTTTTAGGCTAAATTTGGAATATAAACGGGTATCGAAGATGCATGCACAAATCGACTTTTTGGGCCAAAAAAACGTGTTTTAGCATTTTTTTTGCCTGAAAATTGAAATTTTTCTAGAACAGTGTAGACATGTACAAATCGCTTCTGAGACCCAAAAAACTCGATTTTTCGGTGTTCTTAGGCTAAATTTGGGATATAAACGAGTATCGAAGATGCATGCACAAATCGACTTTTTGGGCCCAAAAAACGTGTTTTAGCATTTTTTCTGCCTGAAAATTGAAATTTTTCTAGCACAGTACAAATCGTTTCTGAGACCCAAAAAACTCGATTTTTCGGTGTTTTTAGGCTAAATTTGGGATATAAACGGGTATCGAAGATGCATGCACAAATCGACTTGTTGGGCCCAAAAAACGTGTTTTAGCATTTTTTTGCCTGAAAATTGAAATTTTTCTAGCACAGTGTAAACATGTTCAAATCGCTTTTGAGACCCAAAAAACTCGATTTTTCGGTGTTTTTAGGCTAAATTTGGGATATAAACGGGTACCGAAGATGCATGCACAAATCGACTTTTTGGGCCAAAAAAACGTGTTTTAGCATTTTTTTTGCCTGAAAATTGATTTTTTTCTAGAACAGTGCAGACATGTACAAATCGCTTCTGAGACCCAAAAAACTCGATTTTTCGGTGTTTTTAGGCTAAATTTAGGATATAAACGGGTATCGAAGATGTATGCACAAATCGACTTTTTTGGCCAAAAATGCGTTTCTATCATTTTTTTTCGTCTGAAAATTGATTTTTTTCTAGAACAGTGTAGACATGTACAAATCGCTTCTGAGACCCAAAAAACTCGATTTTTCGGTGTTTTTTAGGCTAAATTTGGGATATAAACGGGTATCGAAGATGCATGCACAAATCGACTTTTTGGGCCAAAAAAACGTGTTTTAGCTTTTTTTTTGCCTGATAATTGAATTTTTTCTAGAACAGTGTAGACATGTACAAATCGCTTCTGAGACCCAAAAAACTCGATTTTTCGGTGTTTTTAGGCTAAATTTTGGATATAAACGGGTATCGAAGATGCATTCACAAATCGACTTTTTGGGCCAAAAAAAAGTGATTTAGCATTTTTTTTCCTAAAAATTGATTTTTTTCTAGAACAGTGTAGACATGTACAAATCGCTTCTGAGACCCAAAAAACTCGATTTTTCGGTGTTTTTATGCTAAATTTGGGATTTAAACGGGTATCGAAGATGCATGCACAAATCGAATTTTTGGGCCCAAAAAACGTGTTTTAGCATTTTTTTTGCCTGAAAATAGAAATTTTTCTAGCACAGTACAAATCGCTTCTAAGACCCAAAAAACTCGATTTTTCGGTGTTTTTAGGCTAAATTTGGGATATAAACGGTAATCGAAGATGCATGCACAAATCGACTTTTTGGGCAAAAAAAACGTGTTTTAGCATTTTTTTTGCCTGAAAATTGATTTTGTTCTAGAACAGTGTAGACATGTACAAATCGCTTCTAAATCCAAAAAAACTCGATTTTTCGGTGTTTTTAGGCTAAATTTGGGATATAAACGGGTATCGAAGATGCATGCACAAATCGACTTTTTGGGCCAAAAAAACGTTTTTTAGCATTTTTTTTGCCTGAAAATTGATTTTTTTCTAGAACAGTGTAGACATGTACAAATCGCTTCTGAGACCCAAAAAACTCGATTTTTCGGTGTTTTTAGGCTAAATTTGGGATATAAACGGGTATCGAAGATGCATGCACAAATCGACTTTTTGGGCCCAAAAAACGTGTTTTAGCATTTTTTTTGCCTGAAAATTGAAATTTTTCTAGCACAGTACAAATCGCATCTGAGACCCAAAAAACTCGATTTTTCGGTGTTTTTAGGCTAAATTTGGGATATAAACGGGTATCGAAGATGCATGCACAAATCGACTTTTTGGGCCAAAAAAACGTGTTTTAGCATTTTTTTTGCCTGAAAATTGATTTTTTCTAAAACAGTGTAGACATGTACAAATCGCTTTTGAGACCCAAAAAACTTGATTTTTCGGTGTTTTTAGGCTAAATTTGGGATATAAACGGGTATCGAAGATGCATGCACAAATCGAGTTTTTGGGCCAAAAAAACGTGTTTTAGCATTTTTTTTGCCTGAAAAATGATTTTTTTCTAGAACAGTGTAGACATGTACAAATCGCTTCTGAGACCCAAAAAACTCGATTTTTCGGTGATTTTAGGCTAAATTTGGGATATAAACGGGTATCGAAGATGCACGCACAAATTGACTTATTGGGCCAAAAAAACGTGTTTTAGCATTTTTTTTGCCTGAAAATTGATTTTTTTCTAGAACACTGTAGACATGTACAAATCGCTTCTGAATCCCAAAAAACTCGATTTTTCGGTGTTTTTAGGCTTAATTTGGGATATAAACGGGTATCGAAGATGCATGCACAAATCGACTTTTTGGGCCAAAAAAACGTGTTTTAGCATTTTTTTTGCCTGAAAATTGAATTTTTTCTAGCACAGTACAAATCGCTTCTGAGACCCAAAAAACTCGATTTTTCGGTGATTTTAGGCTAGATTTGGGATATAAACGGGTATCGAAGATGCATGCACAAATCGACTTTTTGGGCCCAAAAAACGTGTTTTAGCATTTTTTTTGCCTGAAAATTGAAATTTTTCTAGCACAGTACAAATCGCTTCTGAGACCCAAAAAACTCGATGTGTTTTTAGGCTAAATTTGGAATATAAACGGGTATCGAAGATGCATGCACAAATCGACTTATTGGGCCAAATAAACGTGTTTCAGCATTTTTTTTGCCTGAAAATTGAATTTTTTCAAGAACAGTGTAGACATGTACAAATCGCTTCTGAGACCCAAAAAACTCGATTTTTCGGTGTTTTTAGGCTAAATTTGGGATATAAACGGGTATCGAAGATGCATGCACAAATCGACTTTTTGGGCCAAAAAAACGTGTTTTAGCATTTTTTTTGCCTGAAAATTGAATTTTTTCTAGAACAGTGTCGACATGTACAAATCGCTTCTGAGACCCAAAAAACTCGATTTTTCGGTGTTTTTAGGCTAAATTTGGGATATAAACGGGTATCGAAGATGCATGCACAAATCGACTTTTTGGGCCAAAAAAACGTGTTTTAGCATTTTTTTTGCCTGAAAATTGAATTTTTTCTAGAACAGTGTAGACATGTACAAATCGCTTCTGAGACCCAAAAAACTCAATATTTCGGTGTTTTTAGGCTAAATTTGGGATATAAACGGGTATCGAAGATGCATGCACAAATCGACTTTTTTGGCCAAAAAAACGTGTTTTAGCAGTTTTTTTGCCTGAAAATTAATTTTTTTCTAGAACAGTGTAGACATGTACAAATCGCTTATGAGACCCAAAAAACTCGATTTTTCGGTGTTTTTAGGCTAAATTCGGGATATAAACGGTTATCGAAGATGCATGCACAAATCGACTTTTTGGGCCAAAAAAACGTGTTTTAGCATTTTTTTTGCCTGAAAATTGATTTTTTTCTAGAACAGTGTAGACATGTACAAATCGCTTCTAAATCCCAAAAAATTCGATTTTTCGGTGTTTTTAGGCTAAATTTGGGATATAAACGGGTATCGAAGATGCATGCACAAATCGACTTTTTGGGCCAAAAAAACGTGTTTTAGCATTTTTTTTGCCTGAAAATTGAATTTTTTCTAGGACAGTGTAGACATGTACAAATCGCTTCTGAGACCCAAAAAACTCGATTTTTCGGTGTTTTTAGGCTAAATTTGGGATATAAACGGGTATCGAAGATGCATGCACAAATCGACTTTTTGGGCCAAAAAAACGTGTTTTAGCATTTTTTTTGCCTGAAAATTGATTTTTTTCTAGCACAGTACAAATCGCTTCTGAGACCCAAAAAACTCGATTTTTCGGTGTTTTTAGGCTAAATTTGGGATATAAACGGGTATCGAAGATGCATGCATAAATCGACTTTTTGGGCCAAAAAAACGTGTTTTAGCATTTTTTTTGCCTGAAAATTGATATTTTTCTAGAACAGTGTAGACATGTACAAATCGCTTTTGAGACCCAAAAAACTCGATTTTTCGGTGTTTTTAGGCTAAATTTGGGATATAAACGTGTATCGAAGATGCATGCACAAATCGACTTTTTGGGCCAAAAAAACGTGTTTTAGCATTTTTTTTGCCTGTAAATGGAAATTTTTCTAGCAAAGTACAAATCGCTTCTGAGACTAAAAAAACTCGATTTTTCGGTGTTTTTAGGCTAAATTTGGGATATAAACGGGTATCGAAGATGCATGCACAAATCGACTTTTTGGGCCAAAAAAACGTGTTTTAGCATTTTTTTTGCCTGAAAATTGATTTTTTCTAGAACAGTGTAGACATGTACAAATCGCTTCTGAGACCCAAAAAACTCAATTTTTCGGTGTTTTAAGGCTAAATTTGGGATATAAACAGGTATCGAAGATGCATGCACAAATCGACTTTTTGGGCCAAAAAAACGTGTTTTAGCATTTTTTTTGCCTGAAAATTGATATTTTTCTAGAACAGTGTAGACATGTACAAATCGCTTCTGAGACCCAAAAAACTCGATTTTTCGGTGTTTTTAGGCTAAATTTGGTATATAAACGGGTATCGAAGATGCATGCACAAATCGACTTTTTGGGCCAAAAAAACGTGTTTTAGCATTTTTTTTGCCTGAAAATTGAAATTTTTCTAGCACAGTGTAAACATGTTCAAATCGCTTTTGAGACCCAAAAAACTCGATTTTTCGGTGTTTTTAGGCTAAATTTGGGATATAAACGGGTATCGAAGATGCATGCACAAATCGACTTTTTGGGCCAAAAAAACGTGTTTTAGCATTTTTTTTGCCTGTAAATTGAAATTTTTCTAGCAAAGTACAAATCGCTTCTGAGACCCAAAAAACTCGATTTTTCGGTGTTTTTAGGCTAAATTTGGGATATAAACGGGTATCGAAGATGCATGCACGAATCGACTTATTGGGCCAAAAAAACGTGTTTCAGCATTTTTTTTGCCTGAAAATTGATTTTTTTCTAGAACAGTGTAGACATGTACAAATCGCTTCTGAATCCCAAAAAACTCGATTTTTCGGTGTTTTTAGGCTATATTTGGGATATAAACGGGTATCGAAGATGCATGCACAAATCGACTTTTTTGGCCAAAAAACGTGTTTTAGCATTTTTTTTTGCCCGAAAATTGAATTTTTTCTAGAACAGTGTAGACATGTACAAATCGCATCTGAGACCCAAAAAACTCGATTTTTCGGTGTTTTTAGGCTAAATTTGGGATATAAACGGGTATCGAAGATGCATGCACAAATCGACTTTTTGGGCCAAAAAAACGTGTTTTAGCATTTTATTTGCCTGAAAATTGATTTTTTTCTAGAACAGTGTAGACATGTACAAATCGCTTCTGTGACCCAAAAAACTCGATTTTTCGGTGTTTTTAGGCTAAATTTGGGATATAAACGGGTATCGAAGATGCATGCACAAATCGACTTTTTGGGCCAAAAAAAAGTGTTTTAGCATTTTTTTTGCCTGAAAATTGAAATTTTTCTAGAACAGTACAAATCGCTTCTGAGACCCAAAAAACTCGATTTTTCGGTGTTTTTAGGCTAAATTTGGGATATAAACGGGTATCGAAGATGCATGCACAAATCGACTTTTTGGGCCAAAAAAACGTGTTTTAGCATTTTTTTTGCCTGAAAATTGAATTTTTTCTAGAACAGTGTAGACATGTACAAATCGCTTCTGAGACCCAAAAAACTCAATATTTCGGTGTTTTTAGGCTAAATTTGGGATATAAACGGGTATCGAAGATGCATGCACAAATCGACTTTTTTGGCCAAAAAAACGTGTTTTAGCAGTTTTTTTGCCTGAAAATTAATTTTTTTCTAGAACAGTGTAGACATGTACAAATCGCTTATGAGACCCAAAAAACTCGATTTTTCGGTGTTTTTAGGCTAAATTTGGGATATAAACGGTTATCGAAGATGCATGCACAAATCGACTTTTTGGGCCAAAAAAACGTGTTTTAGCATTTTTTTTGCCTGAAAATTGATTTTTTTCTAGAACAGTGTAGACATGTACAAATCGCTTCTAAATCCCAAAAAATTCGATTTTTCGGTGTTTTTAGGCTAAATTTGGGATATAAACGGGTATCGAAGATGCATGCACAAATCGACTTTTTGGGCCAAAAAAACGTGTTTTAGCATTTTTTTTGCCTGAAAATTGAATTTTTTCTAGGACAGTGTAGACATGTACAAATCGCTTCTGAGACCCAAAAAACTCGATTTTTCGGTGTTTTTAGGCTAAATTTGGGATATAAACGGGTATCGAAGATGCATGCACAAATCGACTTTTTGGGCCAAAAAAACGTGTTTTAGCATTTTTTTTGCCTGAAAATTGATTTTTTTCTAGCACAGTACAAATCGCTTCTGAGACCCAAAAAACTCGATTTTTCGGTGTTTTTATGCTAAATTTGGGATATAAACGGGTATCGAAGATGCATGCATAAATCGACTTTTTGGGCCAAAAAAACGTGTTTTAGCATTTTTTTTGCCTGAAAATTGATATTTTTCTAGAACAGTGTAGACATGTACAAATCGCTTTTGAGACCCAAAAAACTCGATTTTTCGGTGTTTTTAGGCTAAATTTGGGATATAAACGTGTATCGAAGATGCATGCACAAATCGACTTTTTGGGCCAAAAAAACGTGTTTTAGCATTTTTTTTGCCTGTAAATGGAAATTTTTCTAGCAAAGTACAAATCGCTTCTGAGACTAAAAAAACTCGATTTTTCGGTGTTTTTAGGCTAAATTTGGGATATAAACGGGTATCGAAGATGCATGCACAAATCGACTTTTTGGGCCAAAAAAACGTGTTTTAGCATTTTTTTTGCCTGAAAATTGATTTTTTCTAGAACAGTGTAGACATGTACAAATCGCTTCTGAGACCCAAAAAACTCAATTTTTCGGTGTTTTAAGGCTAAATTTGGGATATAAACAGGTATCGAAGATGCATGCACAAATCGACTTTTTGGGCCAAAAAAACGTGTTTTAGCATTTTTTTTGCCTGAAAATTGATATTTTTCTAGAACAGTGTAGACATGTACAAATCGCTTCTGAGACCCAAAAAACTCGATTTTTCGGTGTTTTTAGGCTAAATTTGGTATATAAACGGGTATCGAAGATGCATGCACAAATCGACTTTTTGGGCCAAAAAAACGTGTTTTAGCATTTTTTTTGCCTGAAAATTGAAATTTTTCTAGCACAGTGTAAACATGTTCAAATCGCTTTTGAGACCCAAAAAACTCGATTTTTCGGTGTTTTTAGGCTAAATTTGGGATATAAACGGGTATCGAAGATGCATGCACAAATCGACTTTTTGGGCCAAAAAAACGTGTTTTAGCATTTTTTTTGCCTGTAAATTGAAATTTTTCTAGCAAAGTACAAATCGCTTCTGAGACCCAAAAAACTCGATTTTTCGGTGTTTTTAGGCTAAATTTGGGATATAAACGGGTATCGAAGATGCATGCACGAATCGACTTATTGGGCCAAAAAAACGTGTTTCAGCATTTTTTTTGCCTGAAAATTGATTTTTTTCTAGAACAGTGTAGACATGTACAAATCGCTTCTGAATCCCAAAAAACTCGATTTTTCGGTGTTTTTAGGCTATATTTGGGATATAAACGGGTATCGAAGATGCATGCACAAATCGACTTTTTTGGCCAAAAAACGTGTTTTAGCATTTTTTTTTGCCCGAAAATTGATTTTTTTCTAGAACAGTGTAGACATGTACAAATCGCATCTGAGACCCAAAAAACTCGATTTTTCGGTGTTTTTAGGCTAAATTTGGGATATAAACGGGTATCGAAGATGCATGCACAAATCGACTTTTTGGGCCAAAAAAACGTGTTTTAGCATTTTATTTGCCTGAAAATTGATTTTTTTCTAGAACAGTGTAGACATGTACAAATCGCTTCTGTGACCCAAAAAACTCGATTTTTCGGTGTTTTTAGGCTAAATTTGGGATATAAACGGGTATCGAAGATGCATGCACAAATCGACTTTTTGGGCCAAAAAAAAGTGTTTTAGCATTTTTTTTGCCTGAAAATTGAAATTTTTCTAGAACAGTACAAATCGCTTCTGAGACCCAAAAAACTCGATTTTTCGGTGTTTTTAGGCTAAATTTGGGATATAAACGGGTATCGAAGATGCATGCACAAATCGACTTTTTGGGCCAAAAAAACGTGTTTTAGCATTTTTTTTGCCTGAAAATTGAAATTTTTCTAGAACAGTGTAGACATGTACAAATCGCTTCTGAGACCCAAAAAACTCGATTTTTCGGTGTTTTTAGGCTAAATTTGGTATATAAACGGGTATCGAAGATGCATGCACAAATCGACTTTTTGGGCCAAAAAAACGTGTTTTAGTATTTTTTTTTGCCTGAAAATTGAAATTTTTCTAGAACAGTGTAGACATGTACAAATCGCTTCTGAGACCCAAAAAACTCGATTTTTCGGTGTTTTAAGGCTAAATTTGGGATATAAACGGGTATCGAAGATGCATGCACAAATCGACTTTTTGGGCCAAAAAAACGTGTTTTAGCATTTTTTTTGCCTGAAAATTGAAATTTTTCTAGGACAGTGTAGACATGTACAAATCGCTTCTGAGACCCAAAAAACTCGATTTTTCGGTGTTTTAAGGCTAAATTTGGGATATAAACGGGTATCGAAGATGCATGCACAAATCGACTTTTTGGGCCAAAAAAACGTGTTTTAGCATTTCTTTTGCCTGAAAATTGATATTTTTCTAGAACAGTGTAGACATGTACAAATCGCTTCTGAGACCCAAAAAACTCGATTTTTCGGTGTTTTTAGGCTAAATTTGGTATATAAACGGGTATCGAAGATGCATGCACAAATCGACTTTTTGGGCCAAAAAAACGTGTTTTAGCATTTTTTTTGCCTGTAAATTGAAATTTTTCTAGCAAAGTACAAATCGCTTCTGAGACCCAAAAAACTCGATTTTTCTGTGTTTTTAGGCTAAATTTGGGATATAAACGGGTATCGAAGATGCATGCACAAATCGACTTATTGGGCCAAAAAAACGTGTTTCAGCATTTTTTTTGCCTGAAAATTGATTTTTTTCTAGAACAGTGTAGACATGTACAAATCGCTTCTGAATCCCAAAAAACTCGATTTTTCGGTGTGTTTAGGCTATATTTGGGATATAAACGGGTATCGAAGATGCATGCACAAATCGACTTTTTGGGCCAAAAAACGTGTTTTAGCATTTTTTTTGCCTGAAAATTGATTTTTTTCTAGAACAGTGTAGACATGTACAAATCGCATCTGAGACCCAAAAAACTCGATTTTTCGGTGTTTTTAGGCTAAATTTGGGATATAAACGGGTATCGAAGATGCATGCACAAATCGACTTTTTGGGCCAAAAAAACGTGTTTTATCATTTTATTTGCCTGAAAATTGATTTTTTTCTAGAACAGTGTAGACATGTACAAATCGCTTCTGTGACCCAAAAAACTCGATTTTTCGTTTTTTTTAGGCTAAATTTGGGATATAAACGGGCATCGAAGATGCATGCACAAATCGACTTTTTGGGCCAAAAAAACGTGTTTTAGCATTTTTTTTTGCCTGAAAATTGATTTTTTTCTAGAACAGTGTAGACATGTACAAATCGCTTCTGAGACCCAAAAAACTCGATTTTTCGTTGATTTTAGGCTAAATTTGGGATATAAACGGGTATCGAAGATGCACGCACAAATTGACTTATTGGGCCAAAAAAACGTGTTTTAGCATTTTTTTTGCCTGAAAATTGATGTTTTTCTAGAACAGTGTAGACATGTACAAATCGCTTCTGAATCCCAAAAAACTCGATTTTTCGGTGTTTTTAGGCAAAATTTGGGATATAAACGGGTATCGAAGATGCATGCACAAATCGACTTTTTGGGCCAAAAAAACGTGTTATAGCATTTTTTTTGCCTGAAAATTGTATTTTTTCTAGCACAGTACAAATCGCTTCTGAGACCCAAAAAACTCGATTTTTCGGTGTTTTTAGGCTAGATTTGGGATATAAACGGGTATCGAAGATGCATGCACAAATCGACTTTTTGGGCCCACAAAACGTGTTTTAGCATTTTTTTTGCCTGAAAATTGAAATTTTTCTAGCACAGTACAAATCGCTTCTGAGACCCAAAAAACTCGATGTGTTTTTAGGCTAAATTTGGAATATAAACGGGTATCGAAGATGCATGCACAAATCGACTTTTTGGGCCAAAAAAACGTGTTTTAGCATTTTTTTTGCGTGATAATTGATTTTTTTCTAGAACAGTGTAGACATGTACAAATCGCTTCTGAATCACAAAAAACTCGATTTTTCGGTGTTTTTAGGCTAAATTTGGGATATAAACGGGTATCGAAGATGCATGCACAAATCGACTTTTTGGGCCAAAAAAACGTGTTTTAGCATTTTTTTTGCCTGAAAATTGAATTTTTTCTAGCACAGTACAAATCGCTTCTGAGACCCAAAAAACTCGATTTTTCGGTGTTTTTAGGCTAGATTTGGGATATAAACGGGTATCGAAGATGCATGCACAAATCGACTTTTTGGGCCCAAAAAACGTGTTTTAGCATTTTTTTTGCCTGAAAATTGAAATTTTTCTAGCACAGTGTAAACATGTTCAAATCGCTTTTAAACCCCAAAAAACTCGATTTTTCGGTGTTTTTAGGCTAAATTTGGGATATAAACGGGTATCGAAGATGCATGCACAAATCGACTTTTTGGGCCAAAAAAACGTGTTTTAGCATTTTTTTTGCCTGAAAATTGATTTTTTTCTAGAACAGTGCAGACATGTACAAATCGCTTCTGAGACCCAAAAAACTCGATTTTTCGGTGTTTTTAGGCTAAATTTAGGATATAAACGGTTATCGAAGATGCATGCACAAATCGACTTTTTGGGCCAAAAAAACGTGTTTTAGCATTTTTTTTGCCTGAAAATTGATTTTTTTCTAGAACAGTGTAGACATGTACAAATCGCTTCTGAGACCCAAAAAACTCGATTTTTCGGTGTTTTTAGGCTAAATTTGAGATATAAACGGTATCGAAGATGCATGCACAAATCGACTTTTTGGGCCAAAAAAACGTGTTTTAGCTTTTTTTTTGCCTGATAATTGAATTTTTTCTAGAACAGTGTAGACATGTACAAATCGCTTCTGAGACCCAAAAAACTCGATCTTTCGGTGTTTTTAGGCTAAATTTGGGATATAAACGGGTATCGAAGATGCATGCACAAATCGACTTTTTGGGCCAAAAAAAAGTGATTTAGCATTTTTTTTGCCTGAAAATTGAAATTTTTCTAGCACAGTACAAATCGCTTCTGAGACCCAAAAAACTCGATTTTTCGGTGTTTTTATGCTAAATTTGGGATATAAACGGGTATCGAAGATGCATGCACAAATCGACTTTTTGGGCCCAAAAAACGTGTTTTAGCATTTTTTTTGCCTGAAAATTGAATCTTTTCTAGAACAGTGTAGACATGTACAAATCGCTTCTGAGGCCCAAAAAACTTGATTTTTCGGTGTTTTTAGGCTAAATTTGGGATATAAACGGGTATCGAAGATGCATGCATAAATCGACTTTTTGGGCCAAAAAAACGTGTTTTAGCATTTTTTTTGCCTGAAAATTGATATTTTTCTAGAACAGTGTAGACATGTACAAATCGCTTCTGAGACCCAAAAAAACTCGATTTTTCGGTTTTTTTAGGCTAAATTTGGGATATAAACGGGTATCGAAGACGCATGCACAAATCGACTTTTTGGGCCAAAAAAACGTGTTTTAGCATTTTTTTTGCCAGAAAATTGAAATTTTTCTAGAACAGTGTAGACATGTACAAATCGCTTCTGACACCCAAAACACTCGATTTTTCGGTGTTTTAAGGCTAAATTTGGGATATAAACGGGTATCGAAGATGCATGCACAAATCGACTTTTTTGGCCAAAAAAACGTGTTTTAGCATTTCTTTTGCCTGAAAATTGATATTTTTCTAGAACAGTGTAGACATGTACAAATCGCTTCTGAGACCCAAAAAACTCGATTTTTCGGTGTTTTTAGGCTAAATTTGGTATATAAACGGGTATCGAAGATGCATGCACAAATCGACTTTTTGGGCCAAAAAAACGTGTTTTAGCATTTTTTTTGCCTGTAAATTGAAATTTTTCTAGCAAAGTACAAATCGCTTCTGAGACCCAAAAAACTCGATTTTTCTGTGTTTTTAGGCTAAATTTGGGATATAAACGGGTATCGAAGATGCATGCACAAATCGACTTATTGGGCCAAAAAACGTGTTTCAGCATTTTTTTTGCCTGAAAATTGATTTTTTTCTAGAACAGTGTAGACATGTACAAATCGCTTCTGAATCCCAAAAAACTCGATTTTTCGGTGTGTTTAGGCTATATTTGGGATATAAACGGGTATCGAAGATGCATGCACAAATCGACTTTTTGGCCAAAAAACGTGTTTTAGCATTTTTTTTGCCTGAAAATTGATTTTTTCTAGAACAGTGTAGACATGTACAAATCGCATCTGAGACCCAAAAAACTCGATTTTTCGGTGTTTTTAGGCTAAATTTGGGATATAAACGGGTATCGAAGATGCATGCACAAATCGACTTTTTGGGCCAAAAAAAACGTGTTTTATCATTTTATTTGCCTGAAAATTGATTTTTTTCTAGAACAGTGTAGACATGTACAAATCGCTTCTGTGACCCAAAAAACTCGATTTTTCGTTTTTTTTAGGCTAAATTTGGGATATAAACGGGCATCGAAGATGCATGCACAAATCGACTTTTTGGGCCAAAAAAACGTGTTTTAGCATTTTTTTTTGCCTGAAAATTGATTTTTTTCTAGAACAGTGTAGACATGTACAAATCGCTTCTGAGACCCAAAAAACTCGATTTTTCGTTGATTTTAGGCTAAATTTGGGATATAAACGGGTATCGAAGATGCACGCACAAATTGACTTATTGGGCCAAAAAAACGTGTTTTAGCATTTTTTTTGCCTGAAAATTGATGTTTTTCTAGAACAGTGTAGACATGTACAAATCGCTTCTGAATCCAAAAAACTCGATTTTTCGGTGTTTTTAGGCAAAATTTGGGATATAAACGGGTATCGAAGATGCATGCACAAATCGACTTTTTGGGCCAAAAAAACGTGTTTTAGCATTTTTTTTGCCTGAAAATTGTATTTTTTCTAGCACAGTACAAATCGCTTCTGAGACCCAAAAAACTCGATTTTTCGGTGTTTTTAGGCTAGATTTGGGATATAAACGGGTATCGAAGATGCATGCACAAATCGACTTTTTGGGCCCACAAAACGTGTTTTAGCATTTTTTTTGCCTGAAAATTGAAATTTTTCTAGCACAGTACAAATCGCTTCTGAGACCCAAAAAACTCGATGTGTTTTTAGGCTAAATTTGGAATATAAACGGGTATCGAAGATGCATGCACAAATCGACTTTTTGGGCCAAAAAAACGTGTTTTAGCATTTTTTTTGCGTGATAATTGATTTTTTTCTAGAACAGTGTAGACATGTACAAATCGCTTCTGAATCACAAAAAACTCGATTTTTCGGTGTTTTTAGGCTAAATTTGGGATATAAACGGGTATCGAAGATGCATGCACAAATCGACTTTTTGGGCCAAAAAAACGTGTTTTAGCATTTTTTTTGCCTGAAAATTGAATTTTTTCTAGCACAGTACAAATCGCTTCTGAGACCCAAAAAACTCGATTTTTCGGTGTTTTTAGGCTAGATTTGGGATATAAACGGGTATCGAAGATGCATGCACAAATCGACTTTTTGGGCCCAAAAAACGTGTTTTAGCATTTTTTTTGCCTGAAAATTGAAATTTTTCTAGCACAGTGTAAACATGTTCAAATCGCTTTTAAACCCCAAAAAACTCGATTTTTCGGTGTTTTTAGGCTAAATTTGGGATATAAACGGGTATCGAAGATGCATGCACAAATCGACTTTTTGGGCCAAAAAAACGTGTTTTAGCATTTTTTTTGCCTGAAAATTGATTTTTTTCTAGAACAGTGCAGACATGTACAAATCGCTTCTGAGACCCAAAAAACTCGATTTTTCGGTGTTTTTAGGCTAAATTTAGGATATAAACGGTTATCGAAGATGCATGCACAAATCGACTTTTTGGGCCAAAAAAACGTGTTTTAGCATTTTTTTTGCCTGAAAATTGATTTTTTTCTAGAACAGTGTAGACATGTACAAATCGCTTCTGAGACCCAAAAAACTCGATTTTTCGGTGTTTTTAGGCTAAATTTGAGATATAAACGGGTATCGAAGATGCATGCACAAATCGACTTTTTGGGCCAAAAAAACGTGTTTTAGCTTTTTTTTTGCCTGATAATTGATTTTTTTCTAGAACAGTGTAGACATGTACAAATCGCTTCTGAGACCCAAAAAACTCGATCTTTCGGTGTTTTTAGGCTAAATTTGGGATATAAACGGGTATCGAAGATGCATGCACAAATCGACTTTTTGGGCCAAAAAAAAGTGATTTAGCATTTTTTTTGCCTGAAAATTGAAATTTTTCTAGCACAGTACAAATCGCTTCTGAGACCCAAAAAACTCGATTTTTCGGTGTTTTTATGCTAAATTTGGGATATAAACGGGTATCGAAGATGCATGCACAAATCGACTTTTTGGGCCCAAAAAACGTGTTTTAGCATTTTTTTTGCCTGAAAATTGAATCTTTTCTAGAACAGTGTAGACATGTACAAATCGCTTCTGAGGCCCAAAAAACTTGATTTTTCGGTGTTTTTAGGCTAAATTTGGGATATAAACGGGTATCGAAGATGCATGCATAAATCGACTTTTTGGGCCAAAAAAACGTGTTTTAGCATTTTTTTTGCCTGAAAATTGATATTTTTCTAGAACAGTGTAGACATGTACAAATCGCTTCTGAGACCCAAAAAACTCGATTTTTCGGTTTTTTTAGGCTAAATTTGGGATATAAACGGGTATCGAAGACGCATGCACAAATCGACTTTTTGGGCCAAAAAAACGTGTTTTAGCATTTTTTTTGCCAGAAAATTGAAATTTTTCTAGAACAGTGTAGACATGTACAAATCGCTTCTGACACCCAAAACACTCAATATTTCGGTGTTTTTAGGCTAAATTTGGGATATAAACGGGTATCGAAGATGCATGCACAAATCGACTTTTTTGGCCAAAAAAACGTGTTTTAGCATTTTTTTTGCCTGAAAATTAATTTTTTTCTAGAACAGTGTAGACATGTACAAATCGCTTATGAGACCCAAAAAACTCGATTTTTCGGTGTTTTTAGGCTAAATTTGGGATATAAACGGTTATCGAAGATGCATGCACAAATCGACTTTTTGGGCCAAAAAAACGTGTTTTAGCATTTTTTTTGCCTGAAAATTGATTTTTTTCTAGAAAAGTGTAGACATGTACAAATCGCTTCTGAGACCCAAAAAACTCGATTTTTCGGTGTTTTTAGGCTAAATTTGGGATATAAACGGGTATCGAAGATGCATGCACAAATCGACTTTTTGGGCCAAAAAAACGTTTTTTAGCATTTTTTTTGCCTGAAAATTGAATTTTTTCTAGAACAGTGTAGACATGTACAAATCGCTTCTGAGACCCAAAAAACTCGATTTTTCGGTGTTTTTAGGCTAAATTTGGGATATAAACGGGTATCGAAGATGCATGCACAAATCGACTTTTTGGGCCAAAAAAACGTGTTTTAGCATTTTTTTTGCCTGAAAATTGAAATTTTTCTAGCACAGTACAAATCGCTTCTGAGACCCAAAAAACTCGATTTTTCGGTGTTTTTAGGCTAAATTTGGGATATAAACGGGTATCGAAGATGCATGCACAAATCGACTTTTTGGGCCCAAAAAACGTGTTTTAGCATTTTTTTTGCCTGAAAATTGAATCTTTTCTAGAACAGTGTAGACATGTACAAATCGCTTCTGAGGCCCAAAAAACTTGATTTTTCGGTGTTTTTAGGCTAAATTTGGGATATAAACGGGTATCGAAGATGCATGCACAAATCGACTTTTTGAGCCAAAAAAACGTGTTTTAGCATTTTTTTTGCCTGAAAATTGAAATTTTTCTAGAACAGTGTAGACATGTACAAATCGCTTCTGAGACCCAAAAAACTCGATTTTCCTGTGTTTTTAGGCTAAATTTGGGATATAAACGGGTATCGAAGATGCATGCACAAATCGACTTTTTGGGCCAAAAAAACGTGTTTTAGCATTTTTTTTGCCTGAAAATTGATTTTTTTCTAGCACAGTACAAATCGCTTCTGAGACCCAAAAAACTCGATTTTTCGGTGTTTTTAGGCTAGATTTGGGATATAAACGGGTATCGAAGATGCATGCACAAATCGACTTTTTGGGCCCAAAAAACGTGTTTTAGCATTTTTTTTGCCTGAAAATTGAAATTTTTCTAGCACAGTGTAAACATGTTCAAATCGCTTTTGAGACCCAAAAAACTCGATTTTTCGGTGTTTTTAGGCTAAATTTGGGATATAAATGGGTATCGAAGATGCATGCACAAATCGACTTTTTGGGCCAAAAAAACGTGTTTTAGCATTTTTTTTGCCTGAAAATTATTTTTTTTCTAGAACAGTGCAGACATGTACAAATCGCTTCTGAGACCCAAAAAACTCGATTTTTCGGTGTTTTTAGGCTAAATTTAGGATATAAACGGGTATCGAAGATGTATGCACAAATCGACTTTTTTGGCCAAAAAAGCGTTTCTATCATTTTTTTTAGCCTGAAAATTGATTTTTTTCTAGAACAGTGTAGACATGTACAAATCGCTTCTGAGACCCAAAAAACTCGATTTTTCGGTGTTTTTAGGCTAAATTTGGGATATAAACGGGTATCGAAGATGCATGCACAAATCGACTTTTTGGGCCAAAAAAACGTGTTTTAGCTTTTTTTTTGCCTGATAATTGATTTTTTTCTAGAACAGTGTAGACATGTACAAATCGCTTCTGAGACCCAAAAAACTCGATTTTTCGGTGTTTTTATGCTAAATTTGGGATATAAACGGGTATCGAAGATGCATGCACAAATCGACTTTTTGGGCCAAAAAAAAGTGATTTAGCATTTTTTTTGCCTGAAAATTGAAATTTTTCTAGCACAGTACAAATCGCTTCTGATACCCAAAAAACTCGATTTTTCGGTGTTTTTATGCTAAATTTGGGATATAAACGGGTATCGAAGATGCATGCACAAATCGACTTTTTGGGCCCAAAAAACGTGTTTTAGCTTTTTTTTTGCCTGAAAATAGAATTTTTTCTAGCACAGTACAAATCGCTTCTGAGACCCAAAAAACTCGATTTTTCGGTGTTTTTAGGCTAAATTTGGGATATAAACGGGTATCGAAGATGCATGCACAAATCGACTTTTTGGGCCAAAAAAACGTGTTTTAGCATTTTTTTTGCCTGAAAATTGATTTTTTCTAGAACAGTGTAGACATGTACAAATCGCTTCTGAGACCCAAAAAACTCGATTTTTCGGTATTTTTAGGCTAAATTTGGGATATAAACGGGTATCGAATATGCATGCACAAATCGACTTTTTGGGCCAAAAAACGTGTTTTAGCATTTTTTTTGCCTGATAATTGATTTTTTTCTAGAACAGTGTAGACATGTACAAATCGCTTCTGAGACCCAAAAAACTCGATCTTTCGGTGTTTTTAGGCTAAATTTGGGATATAAACGGGTATCGAAGATGCATGCACAAATCGACTTTTTGGGCCAAAAAACCGTGTTTTAGCATTTTTTTTGCCTGAAAATTGAAATTTTTCTAGCACAGTACAAATCGCTTCTGAGACCCAAAAAACTCGATTTGTCGGTGTTTTTAGGCTAAATTTGGGATATAAACGGGTATCGAAGATGCATGCACAAATCGACTTTTTGGGCCAAAGAAACGTGTTTTAGCATTTTTTTTGCCTGAAAATTGAAATTTTTCTAGAACAGTGTAGACATGTACAAATCGCTTCTGAGACCCAAAAAACTCGATTTTTCCGTGTTTTTAGGCTAAATTTGGGATATAAACGGGTATCGAAGATGCATGCACAAATCGACTTTTTGGGCCCAAAAAACGTGTTTTAGCATTTTTTTTGCCTGAAAATAGAAATTTTTCTAGCACAGTACAAATCGCTTCTGAGACCCAAAAAACTCGATTTTTCGGTGTTTTTAGGCTAAATTTGGGATATAAACGGGTATCGAAGATGCATGCACAAATCGACTTTTTGGGCCAAAAAAACGTGTTTTAGCATTTTTTTTGCCTGAAAATTGATTTTTTCTAGAACAGTGTAGACATGTACAAATCGCTTTTGAGACCCCAAAAACTCGATTTTTCGGTGTTTTTAGGTTAAATTTGGGATATAAACGGGTATCGAAGATGCATGCACAAATCGACTTATTGGGCCAAATAAACGTGTTCCATCATTTTTTTTGCCTGAAAATTGAATTTTTTCTAGAACAGTGTAGGCATGTACAAATCGCTTCTGAGACCTAAGAAACTCGATTTTTCGGTGTTTTTAGGCTAAATTTGGGATATAAACGGGTATCGAAGATGCATGCACAAATCGACTTTTTGGGCCAAAAAAACGTGTTTTAGCATTTTTTTTTGCCTGAAAATTGATATTTTTCTAGAACAGTGTAGACATGTACAAATCGCTTCTGAGACCCAAAAAACTCGATTTTTCGGTGTTTTTAGGCTAAATTTGGGATATAAACGGGTATCGAAGATGCATGCACAAATCGACTTTTTGGGCCAAAAAAACGTGTTTTAGCATTTTTTTTGCCTGAAAATTGAAATTTTTCTAGAACAGTGTAGACATGTACAAATCGCTTTTGAGACCCAAAAAACTCAATATTTCGGTGTTTTTAGGCTAAATTTGGGATATAAACGGGTATCGAAGATGCATGCACAAATCGACTTTTTTGGCCAAAAAAACGTGTTTTAGCATTTTTTTTGCCTGAAAATTATTTTTTTTCTAGAACAGTGTAGACATGTACAAATCGCTTATGAGACCCAAAAAACTCGATTTTTCGGTGTTTTGATGCTAAATTTGGGATATAAACGGTTATCGAAGATGCATGCACAAATCGACTTTTTGGGCCAAAAAAACGTGTTTTAGCATTTTTTTTGCCTGAAAATTGATTTTTTTCTAGAACAGTGTAGACATGTACAAATCGCTTCTAAATCCCAAAAAACTCGATTTTTCGGTGTTTTTAGGCTAAATTTGGGATATAAACGGGTATCGAAGATGCATGCACAAATCGACTTTTTGGGCCAAAAAAACGTTTTTTAGCATTTTTTTTGCCTGAAAATTGATTTTTTTCTAGAACAGTGTAGACATGTACAAATCGCTTCTGAGACCCAAAAAACTCGATTTTTTGGTGTTTTTAGGCTAAATTTGGGATATAAACGGGTATCGAAGATGCATGCACAAATCGACTTTTTGGGCCCAAAAAACGTGTTTTAGCATTTTTTTTGCCTGAAAATTGAAATTTTTCTAGCACAGTACAAATCGCTTCTGAGACCCAAAAAACTCGATTTTTCGGTGTTTTTAGGCTAAATTTGGGATATAAACGGGTATCGAAGATGCATGCACAAATCGACTTTTTGGGCCAAAAAAACGTGTTTTAGCATTTTTTTTGCCTGAAAATTGAATCTTTTCTAGAACAGTGTAGACATGTACAAATCGCTTCTGAGGCCCAAAAAACTTGATTTTTCGGTGTTTTTAGGCTAAATTTGGGATATAAACGGGTATCGAAGATGCATGCATAAATCGACTTTTTGGGCCAAAAAAACGTGTTTTAGCATTTTTTTTGCCTGAAAATTGATATTTTTCTAGAACAGTGTAGACATGTACAAATCGCTTCTGAGACCCAAAAAACTCGATTTTTCGGTGTTTTTAGGCTAAATTTGGGATATAAACGGGTATCGAAGATGCATGCACAAATCGACTTTTTGGGCCAAAAAAACGTGTTTTAGCATTTTTTTTGCCTGAAAATTGAAATTTTTCTAGAACAGTGTAGACATGTACAAATCGCTTCTGAGACCCAAAAAACTCAATATTTCGGTGTTTTTAGGCTAAATTTGGGATATAAACGGGTATCGAAGATGCATGCACAAATCGACTTTTTTGGCCAAAAAAACGTGTTTTAGCATTTTTTTTGCCTGAAAATTATTTTTTTTCTAGAACAGTGTAGACATGTACAAATCGCTTATGAGACCCAAAAAACTCGATTTTTCGGTGTTTTTAGGCTAAATTTGGGATATAAACGGTTATCGAAGATGCATGCACAAATCGACTTTTTGGGCCAAAAAAACCTGTTTTAGCATTTTTTTTGCCAGAAAATTGATTTTTTTCTAGAAAGTGTAGACATGTACAAATCGCTTCTAAATCCCAAAAAACTCGATTTTTCGGTGTTTTTAGGCTAAATTTGGGATATAAACGGGTATCGAAGATGCATGCACAAATCGACTTTTTGGGCCCAAAAAACGTTTTTTAGCATTTTTTTTGCCTGAAAATTGATTTTTTTCTAGAACAGTGTAGACATGTACAAATCGCTTCTGAGACCCAAAAAACTCGATTTTTCGGTGTTTTTAGGCTAAATTTGGGATATAAACGGGTATCGAAGATGCATGCACAAATCGACTTTTTGGGCCAAAAAAACGTGTTTTAGCATTTTTTTTGCCTGAAAATTGAAATTTTTCTAGCACAGTACAAATCGCTTCTGAGACCCAAAAAACTCGATTTTTCGGTGTTTTTAGGCTAAATTTGGGATATAAACGGGTATCGAAGATGCATGCACAAATCGACTTTTTGGGCCAAAAAACGTGTTTTAGCATTTTTTTTGCCTGAAAATTGAATCTTTTCTAGAACAGTGTAGACATGTACAAATCGCTTTTGAGGCCCAAAAAACTTGATTTTTCGGTGTTTTTAGGCTAAATTTGGGATATAAACGGGTATCGAAGATGCATGCACAAATCGACTTTTTGGGCCAAAAAAACGTGTTTTAGCATTTTTTTTGCCTGAAAATTGAAATTTTTCTAGAACAGTGTAGACATGTACAAATCGCTTCTGAGACCCAAAAAACTCGATTTTCCTGTGTTTTTAGGCTAAATTTGGGATATAAACGGGTATCGAAGATGCATGCACAAATCGACTTTTTGGGCCAAAAAAACGTGTTTTGGCATTTTTTTTGCCTGTAAATTGAAATTTTTCTAGCAAAGTACAAATCGCTTCTGAGACCCAAAAAACTCGATTTTTCGGTGTTTTTAGGCTAAATTTGGGATATAAACGGGTATCGAAGATGCATGCACAAATCGACTTATTGGGCCAAAAAAACGTGTTTCAGCATTTTTTTTGCCTGAAAATTGATTTTTTTCTAGAACAGTGTAGACATGTACAAATCGCTTCTGAATCCCAAAAAAACTCGATTTATCGGTGTTTTTAGGCTATATTTGGGATATAAACGGGTATCGAAGATGCATGCACAAATCGACTTTTTGGGCCAAAAAACGTGTTTTAGCATTTTTTTTGCCTGAAAATTGATTTTTTTCTAGAACAGTGTAGACATGTACAAATCGCATCTGAGACCCAAAAAACTCGATTTTTCGGTGTTTTTAGGCTAAATTTGGGATATAAACGGGTATCGAAGATGCATGCACAAATCGACTTTTTGGGCCAAAAAAACGTGTTTTAGCATTTTTTTTGCCTAAAAATTGATATTTTTCTAGAACAGTGTAGACATGTACAAATCGCTTCTGTGACCCAAAAAACACGATTTTTCGGTGTTTTTAGGCTAAATTTGGGATATAAACGGGTATCGAAGATGCATGCACAAATCGACTTTTTGGGCCAAAAAAACGTGTTTTAGCATTTTTTTTGCCTGAAAATTGAAATTTTTCTAGCACAGTACAAATCGCTTCTGAGACCCAAAAAACTCGATTTTTCGGTGTTTTTAGGCTAAATTTGGGATATAAACGGGTATCGAAGATGCATGCACAAATCGACTTTTTGGGCCAAAAAAACGTGTTTTGGCATTTTTTTTGCCTGTAAATTGAAATTTTTCTAGCAAAGTACAAATCGCTTCTGAGACCCAAAAAACTCGATTTTTCGGTGTTTTTAGGCTAAATTTGGGATATAAACGGGTATCGAAGATGCATGCACAAATCGACTTATTGGGCCAAAAAAACGTGTTTCAGCATTTTTTTTGCCTGAAAATTGATTTTTTTCTAGAACAGTGTAGACATGTACAAATCGCTTCTGAATCCCAAAAAAACTCGATTTATCGGTGTTTTTAGGCTATATTTGGGATATAAACGGGTATCGAAGATGCATGCACAAATCGACTTTTTGGGCCAAAAAACGTGTTTTAGCATTTTTTTTGCCTGAAAATTGATTTTTTTCTAGAACAGTGTAGACATGTACAAATCGCATCTGAGACCCAAAAAACTCGATTTTTCGGTGTTTTTAGGCTAAATTTGGGATATAAACGGGTATCGAAGATGCATGCACAAATCGACTTTTTGGGCCAAAAAAACGTGTTTTAGCATTTTTTTTGCCTAAAAATTGATATTTTTCTAGAACAGTGTAGACATGTACAAATCGCTTCTGTGACCCAAAAAACACGATTTTTCGGTGTTTTTAGGCTAAATTTGGGATATAAACGGGTATCGAAGATGCATGCACAAATCGACTTTTTGGGCCAAAAAAACGTGTTTTAGCATTTTTTTTGCCTGAAAATTGAAATTTTTCTAGCACAGTACAAATCGCTTCTGAGACCCAAAAAACTCGATTTTTCGGTGTTTTTAGGCTAAATTTGGGATATAAACGGGTATCGAAGATGCATGCACAAATCGACTTTTTGGGCCAAAAAAAGGTGTTTTAGCATTTTTTTTGCCTGAAAATTGAAATTTTTCTAGAACAGTGTAGACATGTACAAATCGCTTCTGAGACCCAAAAAACTCGATTTTTCCGTGTTTTTAGGCTAAATTTGGGATATAAACGGGTATCGAAGATGCATGCACAAATCGACTTTTTGGGCCAAAAAAACGTGTTTTAGCATTTTTTTTGCCTGAAAATTGATTTCTTTCTAGACAAGTGTAGACATGTACAAATGGCTTCTGAGACCCAAAAAACTCGATTTTTCGGTGTTTTTAGGCTAAATTTGGGATATAAACGGGTATCGAAGATGCATGCACAAATCGACTTTTTGGGCCAAAAAAACGTGTTTTAGCATTTTTTTTGCCTGAAAATTGAATTTTTTCTAGAACAGTGTAGACATGTACAAATCGCTTCTGAGACCCAAAAAACTCGATTTTTCGGTGATTTTAGGCTAAATTTGGGATATAAACGGGTATCGAAGATGCATGCACAAATTGACTTATTGGGCCAAAAAAACGTGTTTTAGCATTTTTTTTGCCTGAAAATTGATTTTTTTCTAGAACAGTGTAGACATGTACAAATCGCTTCTGAATCCCAAAAAACTCGATTTTTCGGTGTTTTTAGGCTAAATTTGGGATATAAACGGGTATCGAAGATGCATGCACAAATCGACTTTTTGGGCCAAAAAACGTGTTTTAGCATTTTTTTTGCCTGAAAATTGATTTTTTTCTAGAACAGTGTAGACATGTACAAATCGCTTCTGAGACCCAAAAAACTCGATTTTTCGGTGTTTTTAGGCTAAATTTGGGATATAAACGGGTATCGAAGATGCAGGCACAAATCGACTTTTTGGGCCAAAAAAACGTGTTTTAGCATTTTTTTTGCCTGAAAATTGTTTTTTTTCTAGACAAGTGTAGACATGTACAAATGGCTTCTGAGACCCAAAAAACTCGATTTTTCGGTGTTTTTAGGCTAAATTTGGGATATAAACGGGTATCGAAGATGCATGCACAAATCGACTTTTTGGGCCAAAAAAAACGTGTTTTAGCATTTTTTTTGCCTGAAAATTGAATTTTTTCTAGAACAGTGTAGACATGTACAAATCGCTTCTGAGACCCAAAAAACTCGATTTTTCGGTGATTTTAGGCTAAATTTGGGATATAAACGGGTATCGAAGATGCATGCACAAATTGACTTATTGGGCCAAAAAAACGTGTTTTAGCATTTTTTTTGCCTGAAAATTGATTTTTTTCTAGAACAGTGTAGACATGTACAAATCGCTTCTGAATCCCAAAAAACTCGATTTTTCGGTGTTTTTAGGCTAAATTTGGGATATAAACGGGTATCGAAGATGCATGCACAAATCGACTTTTTGGGCCAAAAAACGTGTTTTAGCATTTTTTTTGCCTGAAAATTGATTTTTTTCTAGAACAGTGTAGACATGTACAAATCGCTTCTGAGACCCAAAAAACTCGATTTTTCGGTGTTTTTAGGCTAAATTTGGGATATAAACGGGTATCGAAGATGCAGGCACAAATCGACTTTTTGGGCCAAAAAAACGTGTTTTAGCATTTTTTTTGCCTGAAAATTGAAATTTTTCTAGAACAGTGTAGACATGTACAAATCGCTTCTGAGAC
The DNA here is from genome assembly GCA_034508575.1 of Petrolisthes manimaculis. Taxonomy (NCBI): domain Eukaryota; kingdom Metazoa; phylum Arthropoda; class Malacostraca; order Decapoda; family Porcellanidae; genus Petrolisthes; species Petrolisthes manimaculis. The sequence continues at coordinate 313,754 of JAWZYT010001352.1, forward strand.
CCAAAAATCTCGATTTTTCGGTGTTTTTAGGCTAAATATGGGATATAAACGGGTATCGAAGATACATGCACAAATCGACTTTTTGGGCCCAAAAAACGTGTTTTAGCATTTTTTTTCCCTGAAAATTGAAATTTTTCTAGCACAGTACAAATCGCTTCTGAGACCCAAAAAACTCGATTTTTCGGTGTTTTAAGGCTTAATTTGGGATATAAACGGGTATCGAAGATGCATGCACAAATCGACTTTTTGGGCCAAAAAAACATATTTTAGCATTTTTTTTGCCTGAAAATTGATTTTTTTTTAGAACAGTGTAGACATGTACAAATCGCTTCTGAGACCCAAAAAACTCGATTTTTCGGTGTTTTTAGGCTAAATTTGGGATATAAACGGGTATCGAAGATGCATGCACAAATCGACTTTTTAGGCCAAAAAAACGTGTTTTAGCATTTTTTTTGCCTGAAAATTGATTTTATTTTTAGAACAGTGTAGACATGTACAAATCGCTTCTGAGTCCCAAAAAACTCGATTTTTCGGTGTTTTTAGGCTAAATTTGGGATATAAACGAGTATCGAAGATGCATGCACAAATCGACTTTTTGGGCCAAAAAACGTGTTTTAGCATTTTTTTTGCCTGAAAATTGATTTTTTTCTAGAACAGTGTAGACATGTACAAATCGCATCTGAGACCCAAAAAACTCGATTTTTCGGTGTTTTTAGGCTAAATTTGGGATATAAACGGGTATCGAAGATGCATGCACAAATCGACTTTTTGGGCCAAAAAAACGTGTTTTAGCATTTTTTTTGCCTAAAAATTGATATTTTTCTAGAACAGTGTAGACATGTACAAATCGCTTCTGTGACCCAAAAAACACGATTTTTCGGTGCTTTTAGGCTAAATTTGGGATATAAACGGGTATCGAAGATGCATGCACAAATCGACTTTTTGGGCCAAAAAAACGTGTTTTAGCATTTTTTTGGCCTGAAAATTGAAATTTTTCTAGCACAGTACAAATCGCTTCTAAGACCCAAAAAACTCGATTTTTCGGTGTTTTTAGGCTAAATTTGGGATATAAACGGGTATCGAAGATGCATGCACAAATCGACTTTTTGGGCCAAAAAAAGGTGTTTTAGCATTTTTTTTGCCTGAAAATTGAAATTTTTCTAGAACAGTGTAGACATGTACAAATCGCTTCTGAGACCCAAAAAACTCGATTTTTCCGTGTTTTTAGGCTAAATTTGGGATATAAACGGGTATCGATGATGCATGCACAAATCGACTTTTTGGGCCAAAAAAACGTGTTTTAGCATTTTTTTTGCCTGAAAATTGATTTTTTTCTAGACAAGTGTAGACATGTACAAATGCCTTCTGAGACCCAAAAAACTCGATTTTTCGGTGTTTTTAGGCTAAATTTGGGATATAAACGGGTATCGAAGATGCATGCACAAATCGACTTTTTGGGCCAAAAAAACGTGTTTTAGCATTTTTTTTGCCTGAAAATTGAATTTTTTCTAGAACAGTGTAGACATGTACAAATCGCTTCTGAGACCCAAAAAACTCGATTTTTCGGTGATTTTAGGCTAAATTTGGGATATAAACGGGTATCGAAGATGCATGCACAAATTGACTTATTGGGCCAAAAAAACGTGTTTTAGCATTTTTTTTGCCTGAAAATTGATTTTTTTCTAGAACAGTGTAGACATGTACAAATCGCTTCTGAATCCCAAAAAACTCGATTTTTCGGTGTTTTTAGGCTAAATTTGGGATATAAACGGGTATCGAAGATGCATGCACAAATCGACTTTTTGGGCCCAAAAAACGTTTTTTAGCATTTTTTTTGCCTGAAAATTGATTTTTTTCTAGAACAGTGTAGACATGTACAAATCGCTTCTGAGACCCAAAAAACTCGATTTTTCGGTGTTTTTAGGCTAAATTTGGGATATAAACGGGTATCGAAGATGCATGCACAAATCGACTTTTTGGGCCAAAAAAACGTGTTTTAGCATTTTTTTTGCCTGAAAATTGAAATTTTTCTAGCACAGTACAAATCGCTTCTGAGACCCAAAAAACTCGATTTTTCGGTGTTTTTAGGCTAAATTTGGGATATAAACGGGTATCGAAGATGCATGCACAAATCGACTTTTTGGGCCAAAAAACGTGTTTTAGCATTTTTTTTGCCTGAAAATTGAATCTTTTCTAGAACAGTGTAGACATGTACAAATCGCTTTTGAGGCCCAAAAAACTTGATTTTTCGGTGTTTTTAGGCTAAATTTGGGATATAAACGGGTATCGAAGATGCATGCACAAATCGACTTTTTGGGCCAAAAAAACGTGTTTTAGCATTTTTTTTGCCTGAAAATTGAAATTTTTCTAGAACAGTGTAGACATGTACAAATCGCTTCTGAGACCCAAAAAACTCGATTTTCCTGTGTTTTTAGGCTAAATTTGGGATATAAACGGGTATCGAAGATGCATGCACAAATCGACTTTTTGGGCCAAAAAAACGTGTTTTGGCATTTTTTTTGCCTGTAAATTGAAATTTTTCTAGCAAAGTACAAATCGCTTCTGAGACCCAAAAAACTCGATTTTTCGGTGTTTTTAGGCTAAATTTGGGATATAAACGGGTATCGAAGATGCATGCACAAATCGACTTATTGGGCCAAAAAAACGTGTTTCAGCATTTTTTTTGCCTGAAAATTGATTTTTTTCTAGAACAGTGTAGACATGTACAAATCGCTTCTGAATCCCAAAAAAACTCGATTTATCGGTGTTTTTAGGCTATATTTGGGATATAAACGGGTATCGAAGATGCATGCACAAATCGACTTTTTGGGCCAAAAAACGTGTTTTAGCATTTTTTTTGCCTGAAAATTGATTTTTTTCTAGAACAGTGTAGACATGTACAAATCGCATCTGAGACCCAAAAAACTCGATTTTTCGGTGTTTTTAGGCTAAATTTGGGATATAAACGGGTATCGAAGATGCATGCACAAATCGACTTTTTGGGCCAAAAAAACGTGTTTTAGCATTTTTTTTGCCTAAAAATTGATATTTTTCTAGAACAGTGTAGACATGTACAAATCGCTTCTGTGACCCAAAAAACACGATTTTTCGGTGTTTTTAGGCTAAATTTGGGATATAAACGGGTATCGAAGATGCATGCACAAATCGACTTTTTGGGCCAAAAAAACGTGTTTTAGCATTTTTTTTGCCTGAAAATTGAAATTTTTCTAGCACAGTACAAATCGCTTCTGAGACCCAAAAAACTCGATTTTTCGGTGTTTTTAGGCTAAATTTGGGATATAAACGGGTATCGAAGATGCATGCACAAATCGACTTTTTGGGCCAAAAAAACGTGTTTTGGCATTTTTTTTGCCTGTAAATTGAAATTTTTCTAGCAAAGTACAAATCGCTTCTGAGACCCAAAAAACTCGATTTTTCGGTGTTTTTAGGCTAAATTTGGGATATAAACGGGTATCGAAGATGCATGCACAAATCGACTTATTGGGCCAAAAAAACGTGTTTCAGCATTTTTTTTGCCTGAAAATTGATTTTTTTCTAGAACAGTGTAGACATGTACAAATCGCTTCTGAATCCCAAAAAAACTCGATTTATCGGTGTTTTTAGGCTATATTTGGGATATAAACGGGTATCGAAGATGCATGCACAAATCGACTTTTTGGGCCAAAAAACGTGTTTTAGCATTTTTTTTGCCTGAAAATTGATTTTTTTCTAGAACAGTGTAGACATGTACAAATCGCATCTGAGACCCAAAAAACTCGATTTTTCGGTGTTTTTAGGCTAAATTTGGGATATAAACGGGTATCGAAGATGCATGCACAAATCGACTTTTTGGGCCAAAAAAACGTGTTTTAGCATTTTTTTTGCCTAAAAATTGATATTTTTCTAGAACAGTGTAGACATGTACAAATCGCTTCTGTGACCCAAAAAACACGATTTTTCGGTGTTTTTAGGCTAAATTTGGGATATAAACGGGTATCGAAGATGCATGCACAAATCGACTTTTTGGGCCAAAAAAACGTGTTTTAGCATTTTTTTTGCCTGAAAATTGAAATTTTTCTAGCACAGTACAAATCGCTTCTGAGACCCAAAAAACTCGATTTTTCGGTGTTTTTAGGCTAAATTTGGGATATAAACGGGTATCGAAGATGCATGCACAAATCGACTTTTTGGGCCAAAAAAAGGTGTTTTAGCATTTTTTTTGCCTGAAAATTGAAATTTTTCTAGAACAGTGTAGACATGTACAAATCGCTTCTGAGACCCAAAAAACTCGATTTTTCCGTGTTTTTAGGCTAAATTTGGGATATAAACGGGTATCGAAGATGCATGCACAAATCGACTTTTTGGGCCAAAAAAACGTGTTTTAGCATTTTTTTTGCCTGAAAATTGATTTCTTTCTAGACAAGTGTAGACATGTACAAATGGCTTCTGAGACCCAAAAAACTCGATTTTTCGGTGTTTTTAGGCTAAATTTGGGATATAAACGGGTATCGAAGATGCATGCACAAATCGACTTTTTGGGCCAAAAAAACGTGTTTTAGCATTTTTTTTGCCTGAAAATTGAATTTTTTCTAGAACAGTGTAGACATGTACAAATCGCTTCTGAGACCCAAAAAACTCGATTTTTCGGTGATTTTAGGCTAAATTTGGGATATAAACGGGTATCGAAGATGCATGCACAAATTGACTTATTGGGCCAAAAAAACGTGTTTTAGCATTTTTTTTGCCTGAAAATTGATTTTTTTCTAGAACAGTGTAGACATGTACAAATCGCTTCTGAATCCCAAAAAACTCGATTTTTCGGTGTTTTTAGGCTAAATTTGGGATATAAACGGGTATCGAAGATGCATGCACAAATCGACTTTTTGGGCCAAAAAACGTGTTTTAGCATTTTTTTTGCCTGAAAATTGATTTTTTTCTAGAACAGTGTAGACATGTACAAATCGCTTCTGAGACCCAAAAAACTCGATTTTTCGGTGTTTTTAGGCTAAATTTGGGATATAAACGGGTATCGAAGATGCAGGCACAAATCGACTTTTTGGGCCAAAAAAACGTGTTTTAGCATTTTTTTTGCCTGAAAATTGTTTTTTTTCTAGACAAGTGTAGACATGTACAAATGGCTTCTGAGACCCAAAAAACTCGATTTTTCGGTGTTTTTAGGCTAAATTTGGGATATAAACGGGTATCGAAGATGCATGCACAAATCGACTTTTTGGGCCAAAAAAACGTGTTTTAGCATTTTTTTTGCCTGAAAATTGAATTTTTTCTAGAACAGTGTAGACATGTACAAATCGCTTCTGAGACCCAAAAAACTCGATTTTTCGGTGATTTTAGGCTAAATTTGGGATATAAACGGGTATCGAAGATGCATGCACAAATTGACTTATTGGGCCAAAAAAACGTGTTTTAGCATTTTTTTTGCCTGAAAATTGATTTTTTTCTAGAACAGTGTAGACATGTACAAATCGCTTCTGAATCCCAAAAAACTCGATTTTTCGGTGTTTTTAGGCTAAATTTGGGATATAAACGGGTATCGAAGATGCATGCACAAATCGACTTTTTGGGCCAAAAAACGTGTTTTAGCATTTTTTTTGCCTGAAAATTGATTTTTTTCTAGAACAGTGTAGACATGTACAAATCGCTTCTGAGACCCAAAAAACTCGATTTTTCGGTGTTTTTAGGCTAAATTTGGGATATAAACGGGTATCGAAGATGCAGGCACAAATCGACTTTTTGGGCCAAAAAAACGTGTTTTAGCATTTTTTTTGCCTGAAAATTGAAATTTTTCTAGAACAGTGTAGACATGTACAAATCGCTTCTGAGACCCAAAAATCTCGATTTTTCGGTGTTTTTAGGCTAAATATGGGATATAAACGGGTATCGAAGATACATGCACAAATCGACTTTTTGGGCCCAAAAAACGTGTTTTAGCATTTTTTTTCCCTGAAAATTGAAATTTTTCTAGCACAGTACAAATCGCTTCTGAGACCCAAAAAACTCGATTTTTCGGTGTTTTAAGGCTTAATTTGGGATATAAACGGGTATCGAAGATGCATGCACAAATCGACTTTTTGGGCCAAAAAAACATATTTTAGCATTTTTTTTGCCTGAAAATTGATTTTTTTTTAGAACAGTGTAGACATGTACAAATCGCTTCTGAGACCCAAAAAACTCGATTTTTCGGTGTTTTTAGGCTAAATTTGGGATATAAACGGGTATCGAAGATGCATGCACAAATCGACTTTTTAGGCCAAAAAAACGTGTTTTAGCATTTTTTTTGCCTGAAAATTGATTTTATTTTTAGAACAGTGTAGACATGTACAAATCGCTTCTGAGTCCCAAAAAACTCGATTTTTCGGTGTTTTTAGGCTAAATTTGGGATATAAACGAGTATCGAAGATGCATGCACAAATCGACTTTTTGGGCCAAAAAACGTGTTTTAGCATTTTTTTTGCCTGAAAATTGATTTTTTTCTAGAACAGTGTAGACATGTACAAATCGCATCTGAGACCCAAAAAACTCGATTTTTCGGTGTTTTTAGGCTAAATTTGGGATATAAACGGGTATCGAAGATGCATGCACAAATCGACTTTTTGGGCCAAAAAAACGTGTTTTAGCATTTTTTTTGCCTAAAAATTGATATTTTTCTAGAACAGTGTAGACATGTACAAATCGCTTCTGTGACCCAAAAAACACGATTTTTCGGGGCTTTTAGGCTAAATTTGGGATATAAACGGGTATCGAAGATGCATGCACAAATCGACTTTTTGGGCCAAAAAAACGTGTTTTAGCATTTTTTTGGCCTGAAAATTGAAATTTTTCTAGCACAGTACAAATCGCTTCTGAGACCCAAAAAACTCGATTTTTCGGTGTTTTTAGGCTAAATTTGGGATATAAACGGGTATCGAAGATGCATGCACAAATCGACTTTTTGGGCCAAAAAAAGGTGTTTTAGCATTTTTTTTGCCTGAAAATTGAAATTTTTCTAGAACAGTGTAGACATGTACAAATCGCTTCTGAGACCCAAAAAACTCGATTTTTCCGTGTTTTTAGGCTAAATTTGGGATATAAACGGGTATCGATGATGCATGCACAAATCGACTTTTTGGGCCAAAAAAACGTGTTTTAGCATTTTTTTTGCCTGAAAATTGATTTTTTTCTAGACAAGTGTAGACATGTACAAATGCCTTCTGAGACCCAAAAAACTCGATTTTTCGGTGTTTTTAGGCTAAATTTGGGATATAAACGGGTATCGAAGATGCATGCACAAATCGACTTTTTGGGCCAAAAAAACGTGTTTTAGCATTTTTTTTGCCTGAAAATTGAATTTTTTCTAGAACAGTGTAGACATGTACAAATCGCTTCTGAGACCCAAAAAACTCGATTTTTCGGTGATTTTAGGCTAAATTTGGGATATAAACGGGTATCGAAGATGCATGCACAAATTGACTTATTGGGCCAAAAAAACGTGTTTTAGCATTTTTTTTGCCTGAAAATTGATTTTTTTCTAGAACAGTGTAGACATGTACAAATCGCTTCTGAATCCCAAAAAACTCGATTTTTCGGTGTTTTTAGGCTAAATTTGGGATATAAACGGGTATCGAAGATGCATGCACAAATCGACTTTTTGGGCCAAAAAACGTGTTTTAGCATTTTTTTTGCCTGAAAATTGATTTTTTTCTAGAACAGTGTAGACATGTACAAATCGCTTCTGAGACCCAAAAAACTCGATTTTTCGGTGTTTTTAGGCTAAATTTGGGATATAAACGGGTATCGAAGATGCATGCACAAATCGACTTTTTGGCCAAAAAAACGTGTTTTAGCATTTTTTTTGCCTGAAAATTGAAATTTTTCTAGAACAGTGTAGACATGTACAAATCGCTTCTGAGACCCAAAAATCTCGATTTTTCGGTGTTTTTAGGCTAAATATGGGATATAAACGGGTATCGAAGATACATGCACAAATCGACTTTTTGGGCCCAAAAAACGTGTTTTAGCATTTTTTTTGCCTGAAAATTGAAATTTTTCTAGCACAGTACAAATCGCTTCTGAGACCCAAAAAACTCGATTTTTCGGTGTTTTAAGGATTAATTTGGGATATAAACGGGTATCGAAGATGCATGCACAAATCGACTTTTTGGGCCAAAAAAACATGTTTTAGCATTTTTTTTGCCTGAAAATTGATTTTTTTTTAGAACAGTGTAGACATGTACAAATCGCTTCTGAGACCCAAAAAACTCGATTTTTCGGTGTTTTTAGGCTAAATTTGGGATATAAACGGGTATCGAAGATGCATGCACAAATCGACTTTTTAGGCCAAAAAAACGTGTTTTAGCATTTTTTTTGCCTGAAAATTGATTTTATTTCTAGAACAGTGTAGACATGTACAAATCGCTTCTGAGTCCCAAAAAACTCGATTTTTCGGTGTTTTTAGGCTAAATTTGGGATATAAACGAGTATCGAAGATGCATGCACAAATCGACTTTTGGGGCCCAAAAAACGTGTTTTAGCATTTTTTTTGCCTGAAAATTGAAATTTTTCTAGCACAGTACAAATCGCTTCTGAGACCCAAAAAACTCGATTTTTCGGTGTTTTTAGGCTAAATTTGGGATATAAACGGGTATCGAAGATGCATGCACAAATCGACTTTTTGGGCCAAAAAAACGTGTTTTAGCATTTTTTTTGCCTGAAAATTGATTTTTTTTCTAGAACAGTGCAGACATGTACAAATAGCTTCTGAGACCCAAAAAACTCGATTTTTCGGTGTTTTTAGGCTAAATTTGGGATATAAACGGGTATCGAAGATGCATGCACAAATCGACTTTTTGGGCCAAAAAAACGTGTTTTAGCATTTTTTTTGCCTGAAAATTGATTTTTTTCTAGAACAGTGTAGACATGTACAAATCGCTTCTGAGTCCCAAAAAACTCGATTTTTCGGTGTTTTTAGGCTAAATTTGGGATATAAACGGGTATCGAAGATGCAGGCACAAATCGACTTTTTGGGCCAAAAAAACGTGTTTTAGCATTTTTTTTGCCTGAAAATTGAATTTTTTCTAGAACAGTGTAGACATGTACAAATCGCTTCTGAGACCCAAAAAACTCGATTTTTCGGTGTTTTTAGGCTAAATATGGGATATAAACGGGTATCGAAGATGCATGCACAAATCGACTTTTTGGGCCCAAAAAACGTGTTTTAGCATTTTTTTTGCCTGAAAATTGATTTTTTTCTAAAACAGTGTAGACATGTACAAATCGCTTCTGAGACCCAAAAAACTCGATTTTTCGGTGTTTTAAGGCTTAATTTGGGATATAAACGGGTATCGAAGATGCATGCACAAATCGACTTTTTGGGCCAAAAAAACATGTTTTAGCATTTTTTTTGCCTGAAAATTGATTTTTTTTTAGAACAGTGTATACATGTACAAATCGCTTCTGAGACCCAAAAAACTCGATTTTTCGGTGTTTTTAGGCTAAATTTGGGATATAAACGGGTATCGAAGATGCATGCACAAATCGACTTTTTGGGCCAAAAAAACGTGTTTTATCATTTTTTTTGCCTGATAATTGAATTTTTTCTAGAACAGTGTAGACATGTTCAAATCGCTTCTGAGACCCAAAAAACTCGATTTTTCGGTGTTTTTAGGCTAAATTTGGGATATAAACGGGTATCGAAGATGCATGCACAAATCGACTTTTTGGGCCAAAAAAACGTGTTTTAGCATTTTTTTTGCCTGAAAAATAAAATTTTTCTAGCACAGTACAAATCGCTTCTGAGACCCAAAAAACTCGATTTTTCGGTGTTTTTAGGCTAAATTTGGGATATAAACGGGTATCGAAGATGCATGCACAAATCGATTTTTTGGACCAAAAAAACGTGTTTTAGCATTTTTTTTGCCTGAAAATTGAAATTTTTCTAGAACAGTGTAGACATGTACAAATCGCTTCTGAGACACAAAAAACTCGATTTTTCGGTGTTTTTAGGCTAAATTTGGGATATAAACGGGTATCGAAGATGCATGCACAAATCGACTTTTTGGGCCAAAAAAGCGTGTTTTATCATTTTTTTTAGCCTGAAAATTGATTTTTTTCTAAAACAGTGTAGACATGTACAAATTGCTTCTGAGACCCAAAAAACTCGATTTTTCGGTGTTTTTAGGCTAAAATTGGGATATAAACGGGTATCGAAGATGCATGCACAAATCGACTTTTTGGGCCAAAAAAAGGTGTTTTAGCATTTTTTTTGCCTGAAAATTGAATTTTTTCTAGAACAGTGTAGACATGTACAAATCGCTTCTGAGACCAAAAAAACTCGATTTTTCGGTGTTTTTAGGCTAAATTTGGGATATAAACGGGTATCGAAGATGCATGCACAAATCGACTGTTTGGGCCCAAAAAACTTGTTTTAGCATTTTTTTTGCCTGAAAATTGAAATTTTTCTAGCACAGTACAAATCGCTTCTGAGACCCAAAAAACTCGATGTGTTTTTTGGCTAAATTTGGGATATAAACGGGTATCGAAGATGCATGCACAAATCGACTTTTTGGGCCAAAAAAACGTGTTTTAGCATTTTTTTTGCCTGAAAATTAATATTTTTCTAGCACAGTACAAATCGCTTCTGAGACCCAAAAAACTCGATTTTTCGGTGTTTTTAGGCTAAATTTGGGATATAAACGGGTATCGAAGATGCATGCACAAATCGACTTTTTGGGCCAAAAAAACGTGTTTTAGCATTTTCTTTGCCTGAAAATTGAAATTTTTCTAGCACAGTACAAATCGCTTCTGAGACCCAAAAAACTCGATTTTTCGGTGTTTTTAGGCTAAATTTGGGATATAAACGGGTATCGAAGATGCATGCACAAATCGACTTTTTGGGCCAAAAAAACGTGTTTTAGCGTTTTTTTTGCCTGAAAATTGAATTTTTTCTAGCACAGTACAAATCGCTTCTGAGACCCAAAAAACTCGATTTTTCGGTGTTTTTAGGCTAAATTTGGGATATAAACGGGTATCGAAGATGCATGCACAAATCGACTTTTTGGGCCAAAAAAACGTGTTTTAGCATTTTTTTTGCCAGAAAATTGATTTTTTTATAGAACAGTGTAGACATATACAAATCGCTTCTGAGACCCAATAAAACTCGATTTTTCGGTGTTTTTAGGCTAAATTTGGGATATAAACGTGTATCGAAGAAGCATGCACAAATCGACTTTCTGGGCCCAAAAAACATGTTTTAGCATTTTTTTTGCCTGAAAATTGAAATTTTTCTAGCACAGTACAGATCGCTTCTGAGACCCAAAAAACTCGATTTTTCGGTGTTTTTAGGCTAAATTTGGGATATAAACGGGTATCGAAGATGCATGCACAAATCGACTTTTTTGGCCCAAAAAACGTGTTTTAGCATTTTTTTTGTCTGAAAATTGAAATTTTTCTAGCACAGTACAAATCGCTTCTGAGACCCAAAAAACTCGATTTTTCGGTGTTTTTAGGCTAAATTTGGGATATAAACGGGTATCGAAGATGCATGCACAAATCGACTTTTTGGGCCAAAAAAGCGTGTTTTATCATTTTTTTTAGCCTGAAAATTGATTTTTTTCTAGAACAGTGTAGACATGTACAAATCGCTTCTGAGACACAAAAAACTCGATTTTTCGGTGTTTTTAGGCTAAATTTGGGATATAAACGGGTATCGAAGATGCATGCACAAATCGACTTTTTGGGCCAAAAAAACGTGTTTTAGCATTTTTTTTGCCTGAAAATTGAAATTTTTCTAGCACAGTACAAATCGCTTCTGAGACCCAAAAAACTCGATTTTTCGGTGTTTTTAGGCTAAATTTGGGATATAAACGGGTATCGAAGATGCATGCACAAATCGACATTTTGGGCCAAAAAAGCGTGTTTTATCATTTTTTTTAGCCTGAAAATTGATTTTTTTCTAGAACAGTGTAGACATGTACAAATTGCTTCTGAGACCCAAAAAACTCGATTTTTCGGTGTTTTTAGGCTAAAATTGGGATATAAACGGGTATCGAAGATGCATGCACAAATCGACTTTTTGGGCCAAAAAAACGTGTTTTAGCATTTTCTTTGCCTGAAAATTGAAATTTTTCTAGCACAGTACAAATCGCTTCTGAGACCCAAAAAACTCGATTTTTCGGTGTTTTTAGGCTAAATTTGGGATATAAACGGGTATCGAAGATGCATGCACAAATCGACTTTTTGGGCCAAAAAAACGTGTTTTAGCGTTTTTTTTGCCTGAAAATTGAATTTTTTCTAGCACAGTACAAATCGCTTCTGAGACCCAAAAAACTCGATTTTTCGGTGTTTTTAGGCTAAATTTGGGATACAAACGGGTATCGAAGATGCATGCACAAATCGACTTTTTGGGCCAAAAAAACGTGTTTTAGCATTTTTTTTGCCAGAAAATTGATTTTTTTATAGAACAGTGTAGACATATACAAATCGCTTCTGAGACCCAATAAAACTCGATTTTTCGGTGTTTTTAGGCTAAATTTGGGATATAAACGTGTATCGAAGAAGCATGCACAAATCGACTTTCTGGGCCCAAAAAACATGTTTTAGCATTTTTTTTGCCTGAAAATTGAAATTTTTCTAGCACAGTACAGATCGCTTCTGAGACCCAAAAAACTCGATTTTTCGGTGTTTTTAGGCTAAATTTGGGATATAAACGGGTATCGAAGATGCATGCACAAATCGACTTTTTTGGCCCAAAAAACGTGTTTTAGCATTTTTTTTGTCTGAAAATTGATTTTTTTCTAGAACAGTGTAGACATGTACAAATCGCTTCTGAGACCCAAAAAACTCGATTTTTCGGTGGTTTAAGGCTAAATTTGGGATATAAACGGGTATCGAAGATGCATGCACAAATCGACTTTTTGGGCCAAAAAAACGTGTTTTAGCATTTTTCTTGCCTGAAAATTGAAATTTTTCTAAAACAGTGTAGACATGTACAAATCGCTTCTGAGACCCAAAAAACTCGATTTTTCGGTATTTTTAGGCTAAATTTGGGATATAAACGGGTATCGAAGATGCATGCACAAATCGACTTTTTGGGCCAGAAAAACGTGTTTTAGCATTTTTTTTGCCTGAAAATTGAATTTTTTCTAGAACAGTGTAGACATGTACAAATCGCTTCTGAGACCCAAAAAACTCGATTTTTCGGTGTTTTTAGGCTAAATTTTGGATATAAACGTGTATCGAAGATGCATGCACAAATCGACTTTTTGGGCCCAAAAAACGTGTTTTAGCATTTTTTTTGCCTGAAAATTGAAATTTTTCTAGAACAGTGTAGACATGTACAAATCGCTTCTGAGACCCAAAAAACTCGATTTTTCGGTGTTTTTAGGCTAAATTTGGGATATAAACGGGTATCGAAGATGCATGCACAAATCGACTTATTGGGCCAAAAAAACGTGTTTTAGCATTTTTTTTGCCTGAAAATTGATTTTTTTCTAGAACAGTGTAGACATGTACAAATCACTTCTGAGACCCAAAAAACTCGATTTTTCGGTGTTTTTAGGCTAAATTTGGGATATAAACGGGTATCGAAGATGCATGCACAAATCGACTTTTTGGGCCAAAAAACGTGTTTTAGCATTTTTTTTGCCTGAAAATTGAATATTTTCTAGAACAGTGTAGACATGTACAAATCGCTTCTGAGACCCAAAAAACTCGATTTTTCGGTGTTTTTAGGCTAAATTTGGGATATAAACGGGTATCGAAGATGCATGCACAAATCGACATTTGGGCCAAAAAAACGTGTTTTAGCATTTTTTTTTGCCTGAAAATTGATTTTTTTCTAGAACAGTGTAGACATGTACAAATCGCTTCTGAGACCTAAAAAACTCGAATTTTCGGTGTTCTTAGGCTAAATTTGGGATATAAACGGGTATCGAAGATGCATGCACAAATCGACTATTTGGGCCCAAAAAACGTGTTTTAGCATTTTTTTTGCCTGAAAATTGAAATTTTTCTAGCACAGTACAAATCGCTTCTGAGACCCAAAAAACTCGATTTTTCGGTGTTTTTAGGCTAAATTTGGGATATAAACGGGTATGGAAGATGCATGCACAAATCGACTTTTTGGGCCAAAAAAACGTGTTTTAGCATTTTTTTTCCCTGAAAATTGAAATTTTTCTAGCACATTACAAATCGCTTCTGAGACCCAAAAAACTCGATTTTTCGGTGTTTTTAGGCTAAATTTGGGATATAAACGGGTATGGAAGATGCATGCACAAATCGACTTTTTGGGCCAAAAAAACGTGTTTTAGCATTTTTTTTCCCTGAAAATTGAAATTTTTCTAGCACAGTACAAATCGCTTCTGAGACCCAAAAAAGTCGATTTTTCTGTGTTTTTAGGCTAAATTTGGGATATAAACGGGTATCGAAGATGCATGCACAAATCGACTTTTTGGGCCAAAAAAACGTATTTTAGCATTTTTTTTGCCTGAAAATTGAAATTTTTGTAGAACAGTGTAGACATGTACAAATCGCTTCTGAGACCCAAAAAACTCGATTTTTCGGTGTTTTTAGGCTAAATTTGGGATATAAACGTGTATCGAAGATGCATGCACAAATCGACTTTTTGGGCCCAAAAAACGTGTTTTAGCATTTTTTTTGCCTGAAAATTGAAATTTTTCTAGAACAGTGTAGACATGTACAAATCGCTTCTGAGACCCAAAAAACTCGATTTTTCTGTGTTTTTAGGCTAAATTTGGGATATAAACGGGTATCGAAGATGCATGCACAAATCGACTTTTTGGGCCAAAAAAACGTGTTTTAGCATTTTTTTTGCCTGTAAATTGAAATTTTTCTAGCACAGTACAAATCGCTTCTGAGACCCAAAAAACTCGATTTTTCGGTGTTTTTAGGCTAAATTTGGGATATAAACGGGTATCGAAGATGCATGCACAAATCGACTTATTGGGCCAAAAAAACGTGTTTTAGCATTTTTTTTGCCTGAAAATTGATTTTTTTCTAGAACAGTGTAGACATGTACAAATCGCTTCTGAATCCCAAAAACTGGATATTTCGGTGTTTTTAGGCTAAATTTGGGATATAAACGAGTATCGAAGATGCATGCACAAATCGACTTTTTGGGCCAAAAAACGTGTTTTAGCATTTTTTTTGCCTGAAAATTGTTTTTTTTCTAGAACAGTGTAGACATGTACAAATCGCTTCTGAGATCCAAAAAACTCGATTTTTCGGTGTTTTTAGGCTAAATTTGGGATATAAACGGGTATCGAAGATGCATGCACAAATCGACTTTTTGGGCCAAAAAAACGTGTTTTAGCATTTTTTTTGCCTGAAAATTGAAATTTTTCTAGAACAGTGTAGACATGTACAAATCGCTTCTGAGACCCAAAATACTCGATTTTTCGGTGTTTTTAGGCTAAATTTGGGATATAAACGGGTATCGAAGATGCATGCACAAATCGACTTTTTGGGCCAAAAAAACGTGTTTTAGCATTTTTTTTGCCTGAAAATTGATTTTTTTCTAGAACAGTGTAGACATGTACAAATCGCTTCTGAGACCTAAAAAACTCGAATTTTCGGTGTTCTTAGGCTAAATTTGGGATATAAACGGGTATCGAAGATGCATGCACAAATCGACTTTTTGGGCCCAAAAAACGTGTTTTAGCATTTTTTTTGCATGAAAATTGAATATTTTCTAGAACAGTACAAATCGCTTCTGAGACCAAAAAAACTCGATTTTTCGGTGGTTTTAGGCTAAATTTGGGATATAAACGGGTATGGAAGATGCATGCACAAATCGATTTTTTGGGCCAAAAAAACGTGTTTTAGCATTTTTTTTGCCTGAAAATTGAAATTTTTCTAGCACAGTACAAATCGCTTCTGAGACCCAAAAAACTCGATTTTTCGGTGTTTTTAGGCTAAATTTGGGATATAAACGGGTATCGAAGATGCATGCACAAATCGACTTTTTGGGCCAAAAAAACGTGTTTTAGCATTTTTTTTGCCTGAAAATTGAAATTTTTCTAGAACAGTGTAGACATATACAAATCGCTTCTGAGACCCAAAAAACTCGATTTTTCGGTGTTTTTAGGCTAAATTTGAGATATAAACGGGTATCGAAGATGCATGCACAAATCGACTTTTTGGGCCAAAAAAACATGTTTTAGCATTTTTTTTGCCTAAAAATTGAAATTTTTCTAGCACAGTACAAATCGCTTCTGAGACCCAAAAAACTCGATTTTTCGGTGTTTTTAGGCTAAATTTGGGATATAAACGGGTATCGAAGAAGCATGCACAAATCGACTTTTTGGGCCAAAAAAACGTGTCTTAGCATTTTTTTTGCCTGAAAATTGAAATTTTTCTAGCACAGTACAGATCGCTTCTGAGACCCAAAAAACTCGATTTTTCGGTGTTTTTAGGCTAAATTTGGGATATAAACGGGTATCGAAGATGCATGCACAAATCGACTTTTTCGGCCAAAAAAACGTGTTTTAGCATTTTTTTTGCCTGAAAATTGAAATTTTTCTAGAACAGTGTAGACATGTACAAATCGCTTTTGAGACCCAAAATACTCGATTTTTCGGTGTTTTTAGGCTAAATTTGGGATATAAACGGGTATCGAAGATGCATGCACAAATCGACTTTTTGGGCCAAAAAAACGTGTTTTAGCATTTTTTTTGCCTGAAAATTGAATTTTTTCTAGAACAGTGTAGACATGTACAAATCGCTTCTGAGACCTAAAAAACTCGAATTTTCGGTGTTCTTAGGCTAAATTTGGGATATAAACGGGTATCGAAGATGCATGCACAAATCGACTTTTTGGGCCAAAAAAACGTGTTTTAGCATTTTTTTTGCCTGAAAATTGAAATTTTTCTAGAACAGTGTAGACATGTACAAATCGCTTCTGAGACCCAAAATACTCGATTTTTCGGTGTTTTTAGGCTAAATTTGGGATATAAACGGGTATCGAAGATGCATGCACAAATCGACTTTTTGGCCCAAAAAAACGTGTTTTAGCATTTTTTTTGCCTGAAAATTGATTTTTTTCAAGAACAGTGTAGACATGTAAAAATCGCTTCTGAGACCTAAAAAACTCGAATTTTCGGTGTTCTTAGGCTAATTTTGGGATATAAACGGGTATCGAAGATGCATGCACAAATCTACTTTTTGGGCCCAAAAAACGTGTTTTAGCATTTTTTTTGCCTGAAAATTGAAATTTTTCTAGCACAGTACAAATCGCTTCTGAGACCAAAAAAACACGATTTTTCGGTGGTTTTAGGCTAAATTTGGGATATAAACGGGTATGGAAGATGCATGCACAAATCGACTTTTTGTGCCAAAAAAACGTGTTTTAGCATTTTTTTTTGCCTGAAAATTGAAATTTTTCTAGCACAGTACAAATCGCTTCTGAGACCCAAAAAACTCGATTTTTCGGTGTTTTTAGGCTAAATTTGGGATATAAACGGGTATCGAAGATGCATGCACAAATCGACTTTTTGGGCCAAAAAAACGTGTTTTAGCATTTTTTTTGCCTGAAAATTGAAATTTTTCTAGAACAGTGTAGACATATACAAATCGCTTCTGAGACCCAAAAAACTCGATTTTTCGGTGTTTTTAGGCTAAATTTGGGATATAAACGGGTATCGAAGATGCATGCACAAATCGACTTTTTGGGCCAAAAAAACATGTTTTAGCATTTTTTTTGCCTAAAAATTGAAATTTTTCTAGCACAGTACAAATCGCTTCTAAGACCCAAAAAACTCGATTTTTCGGTGTTTTTAGGCTAAATTTGGGATATAAACGGGTATCGAAGATGCATGCACAAATCGACTTTTTGGGCCAAAAAAACGTGTTTTAGCATTTTTTTTGCCTGAAAATTGAAATTTTTCTAGAACAGTGTAGACATGTACAAATCGCTTCTGAGACCCAAAAAACTCGATTTTTCGGTGTTTTTAGGCTAAATTTGGGATATAAACGTGTATCGAAGATGCATGCACAAATCGACTTTTTGGGCCCAAAAAACGTGTTTTAGCATTTTTTTTGCCTGAAAATTGAAATTTTTCTAGAACAGTGTAGACATGTACAAATCGCTTCTGAGACCCAAAAAAACTCGATTTTTCGGTGTTTTTAGGCTAAATTTGGGATATAAACGGGTATCGAAGATGCATGCACAAATCGACTTTTTGGGCCAAAAAAACGTGTTTTAGCATTTTTTTTGCCTGTAAATTGAAATTTTTCTAGCACAGTACAAATCGCTTCTGAGACCCAAAAAACTCGATTTTTCGGTGTTTTTAGGCTAAATTTGGGATATAAACGGGTATCGAAGATGCATGCACAAATCGACTTATTGGGCCAAAAAAACGTGTTTTAGCATTTTTTTTGCCTGAAAATTGATTTTTTTCTAGAACAGTGTAGACATGTACAAATCGCTTCTTTATCCCAAAAACTGGAAATTTCGGTGGTTTTAGGCTAAATTTGGGATATAAATGGGTATCGAAGATGCATGCACAAATCGACTTTTTGGGCCAAAAAACGTGTTTTAGCATTTTTTTTGCCTGAAAATTGATTTTTTTCTAGAACAGTGTAGACATGTACAAATCGCTTCTGAGATCCAAAAAACTCGATTTTTCGGTGTTTTTAGGCTAAATTTGGGATATAAACGGGTATGGAAGATGCATGCACAAATCGACTTTTTGGGCCAAAAAAACGTGTTTTAGCATTTTTTTTGCCTGAAAATTGAAATTTTTCTAGCACAGTACAAATCGCTTCTGAGACCAAAAAAACTCTATTTTTCGGTGGCTTTAGGCTAAATTTGGGATATAAACGGGTATGGAAGATGCATGCACAAATCGATTTTTTGGGCCAAAAAAACGTGTTTTAGCATTTTTTTTGCCTGAAAATTGAAATTTTTCTAGCACAGTACAAATCGCTTCTGAGACCCAAAAAACTCGATTTTTCGGTGTTTTTAGGCTAAATTTGGGATATAAACGGGTATCGAAGATGCATGCACAAATCGACTTTTTGGGCCAAAAAAACGTGTTTTAGCATTTTTTTTGCCTGAAAATTGAAATTTTTCTAGAACAGTGTAGACATATACAAATCGCTTCTGAGACCCAAAAAACTCGATTTTTCGGTGTTTTTAGGCTAAATTTGGGATATAAACGGGTATCGAAGAAGCATGCACAAATCGACTTTTTCGGCCCAAAAAACGTGTCTTAGCATTTTTTTTGCCTGAAAATTGAAATTTTTCTAGCACAGTACAGATCGCTTCTGAGACCCAAAAAACTCGATTTTTCGGTGTTTTTAGGCTAAATTTGGGATATAAACGGGTATCGAAGATGCATGCACAAATCGACTTTTTGGGCCAAAAAAACGTGTTTTAGCATTTTTTTTGCCTGAAAATTGAAATTTTTCTAGAACAGTGTAGACATGTACAAATCGCTTCTGAGACCCAAAATACTCGATTTTTCGGTGTTTTTAGGCTAAATTTGGGATATAAACGGGTATCGAAGATGCATGCACAAATCGACTTTTTGGGCCAAAAAAACGTGTTTTAGCATTTTTTTTGCCTGAAAATTGAATTTTTTCTAGAACAGTGTAGACATGTACAAATTGCTTCTGAGACCTAAAAAACTCGAATTTTCGGTGTTCTTAGGCTAAATTTGGGATATAAACGGGTATCGAAGATGCATGCACAAATCGACTTTTTGGGCCAAAAAAACGTGTTTTAGCATTTTTTTTGCCTGAAAATTGAAATTTTTCTAGAACAGTGTAGACATGTACAAATCGCTTCTGAGACCCAAAAAACTCGATTTTTCGGTGTTTTTAGGCTAAATTTGGGATATAAACGGGTATCGAAGAAGCATGCACAAATCGACTTTTTCGGCCCAAAAAACGTGTCTTAGCATTTTTTTTGCCTGAAAATTGAAATTTTTCTAGCACAGTACAGATCGCTTCTGAGACTCAAAAAACTCGATTTTTCGGTGTTTTTAGGCTAAATTTGGGATATAAACGGGTATCGAAGATGCATGCACAAATCGACTTTTTGGGCCAAAAAAACGTGTTTTAGCATTTTTTTTGCCTGAAAATTGAAATTTTTCTAGAACAGTGTAGACATGTACAAATCGCTTCTGAGACCCAAAATACTCGATTTTTCGGTGTTTTTAGGCTAAATTTGGGATATAAACGGGTATCGAAGATGCATGCACAAATCGACTTTTTGGGCCAAAAAAACGTGTTTTAGCATTTTTTTTGCCTGAAAATTGAATTTTTTCTAGAACAGTGTAGACATGTACAAATTGCTTCTGAGACCTAAAAAACTCGAATTTTCGGTGTTCTTAGGCTAAATTTGGGATATAAACGGGTATCGAAGATGCATGCACAAATCGACTTTTTGGGCCAAAAAAACGTGTTTTAGCATTTTTTTTGCCTGAAAATTGAAATTTTTCTAGAACAGTGTAGACATGTACAAATCGCTTCTGAGACCCAAAATACTCGATTTTTCGGTGTTTTTAGGCTAAATTTGGGATATAAACGGGTATCGAAGATGCATGCACAAATCGACTTTTTGGGCCAAAAAAACGTGTTTTAGCATTTTTTTTGCCTGAAAATTGAATTTTTTCTAGAACAGTGTAGACATGTAAAAATCACTTCTGAGACCTAAAAAACTCGAATTTTCGGTGTTCTTAGGCTAAATTTGGGATATAAACGGGTATCGAAGATGCATGCACAAATCGACTTTTTGGGCCCAAAAAACGTGTTTTAGCATTTTTTTTGCCTGAAAATTGAAATTTTTCTAGCACAGTACAAATCGCTTCTGAGACCAAAAAAACTCGATTTTTCGGTGGTTTTAGGCTAAATTTGGGATATAAACGGGTATGGAAGATGCATGCACAAATCGACTTTTTGGGCCAAAAAAAGGTGTTTTAGCATTTTTTTTGCCTGAAAATTGAAATTTTTCTTGCACAGTACAAATCGCTTCTGAGACCCAAAAAACTCGATTTTTCGGTGTTTTTAGGCTAAATTTGGGATATAAACGGGTATCAAAGATGCACGCACAAATCGACTTTTTGGGCCAAAAAAACGTGTTTTAGCATTTTTTTTGCCTGAAAATTGAAATTTTTCTAGAACAGTGTAGACATATACAAATCGCTTCTGAGACCCAAAAAACTCGATTTTTCGGTGTTTTTAGGCTAAATTTGGGATATAAACGGGTATCGAAGATGCATGCACAAATCGACTTTTTGGGCCAAAAAAACATGTTTTAGCATTTTTTTTGCCTAAAAATTGAAATTTTTCTAGCACAGTACAAATCGCTTCTGAGACCCAAAAAACTCGATTTTTCGGTGTTTTTAGGCTAAATTTGGGATATAAACGGGTATCGAAGAAGCATGCACAAATCGACTTTTTGGGCCCAAAAAACGTGTCTTAGCATTTTTTTTCCTGAAAATTGAAATTTTTCTAGCACAGTACAGATCGCTTCTGAGACCCAAAAAACTTGATTTTTCGGTGTTTTTAGGCTAAATTTGGGATATAAACGGGTATCGAAGATGCATGCACAAATCGATTTTTAGGGCCAAAAAAACGTGTTTTAGCATTTTTTTTGCCTGAAAATTGAAATTTTTCTAGCACAGTACAAATCGCTTCTGAGACCCAAAAAACTCGATTTTTCGGTGTTTTTAGGCTAAATTTGGGATATAAACGGGTATCGAAGATGCATGCACAAATCGACTTTTTGGGCCAAAAAAACGTGTTTTAGCATTTTTTTTGCCTGAAAATTGAAATTTTTCTAGAACAGTGTAGACATATACAAATAGCTTCTGAGACCCAAAAAACTCGATTTTTCGGTGTTTTTAGGCAAAATTTGGGATATAAACGGGTATCGAAGATGCATGCACAAATCGACT
This sequence comes from Petrolisthes manimaculis, assembly GCA_034508575.1. Classification (NCBI taxonomy): domain Eukaryota; kingdom Metazoa; phylum Arthropoda; class Malacostraca; order Decapoda; family Porcellanidae; genus Petrolisthes; species Petrolisthes manimaculis. Next base: position 335,668 of record JAWZYT010001352.1, read on the forward strand.
TTTTGGGCCAAAAAAACATGTTTTAGCATTTTTTTTGCCTAAAAATTGAAATTTTTCTAGCACAGTACAAATCGCTTCTTTATCCCAAAAAACTCGATTTTTCGGTGTTTTTAGGCTAAATTTGGGATATAAACGGGTATCGAAGAAGCATGCACAAATCGACTTTTTGGGCCCAAAAAACGTGTCTTAGCATTTTTTTTGCCTGAAAATTGAAATTTTTCTAGCACAGTACAGATCGCTTCTGAGACCCAAAAAACTCGATTTTTCGGTGTTTTTAGGCTAAATTTGGGATATAAACGGGTATCGAAGATGCATGCACAAATCGACTTTTTGGGCCAAAAAAACGTGTTTTAGCATTTTTTTTGCCTGAAAATTGAAATTTTTCTAGAACAGTGTAGACATGTACAAATCGCTTCTGAGACCCAAAATACTCGATTTTTCGGTGTTTTTAGGCTAAATTTGGGATATAAACGGGTATCGAAGATGCATGCACAAATCGACTTTTTGGGCCAAAAAAACGTGTTTTAGCATTTTTTTTGCCTGAAAATTGATTTTTTTCTAGAACAGTGTAGACATGTACAAATCGCTTCTGAGACCTAAAAAACTCGAATTTTCGGTGTTCTTAGGCTAAATTTGGGATATAAACGGGTATCGAAGATGCATGCACAAATCGACTTTTTGGGCCAAAAAAACGTGTTTTAGCATTTTTTTTGCCTGAAAATTGAAATTTTTCTAGAACAGTGTAGACATGTACAAATCGCTTCTGAGACCCAAAATACTCGATTTTTCGGTGTTTTTAGGCTAAATTTGGGATATAAACGGGTATCGAAGATGCATGCACAAATCGACTTTTTGGCCCAAAAAAACGTGTTTTAGCATTTTTTTTGCCTGAAAATTGATTTTTATCTAGAACAGTGTAGACATGTAAAAATCGCTTCTGAGACCTAAAAAACTCGAATTTTCGGTGTTCTTAGGCTAAATTTGGGATATAAACGGATATCGAAGATGCATGCACAAATTGACTTTTTGGGCCCAAAAAACGTGTTTTAGCATTTTTTTTGCCTGAAAATTGAAATTTTTCTAGCACAGTACAAATCGCTTCTGAGACCAAAAAAACTCGATTTTTCGGTGGTTTTAGGCTAAATTTGGGATATAAACGGGTATGGAAGATGCATGCACAAATCGACTTTTTGGGCCAAAAAAACGTGTTTTAGCATTTTTTTTGCCTGAAAATTGAAATTTTTCTAGCACAGTACAAATTGCTTCTGAGACCCAAAAAACTCGATTTTTCGGTGTTTTTAGGCTAAATTTGGGATATAAACGGGTATCGAAGAAGCATGCACAAATCGACTTTTTGGGCCAAAAAAACGTGTTTTAGCATTTTTTTTGCCTGAAAATTGAAATTTTTCTAGAACAGTGTAGACATATACAAATCGCTTCTGAGACCCAAAAAACTCGATTTTTCGGTGTTTTTAGGCTAAATTTGGGATATAAACGGGTATCGAAGATGCATGCACAAATCGACTTTTTGGGCCAAAAAAACATGTTTTAGCATTTTTTTTGCCTAAAAATTGAAATTTTTCTAGCACAGTACAAATCGCTTCTGAGACCCAAAAAACTCGATTTTTCGGTGTTTTTAGGCTAAATTTGGGATATAAACGGGTATCGAAGATGCATGCACAAATCGACTTTTTGGGCCAAAAAAACGTGTTTTAGCATTTTTTTTGCCTGAAAATTGAAATTTTTCTAGAACAGTGTAGACATGTACAAATCGCTTCTGAGACCCAAAAAACTCGATTTTTCGGTGTTTTTAGGCTAAATTTGGGATATAAACGTGTATCGAAGATGCATGCACAAATCGACTTTTTGGGCCCAAAAAACGTGTTTTAGCATTTTTTTTGCCTGAAAATTGAAATTTTTCTAGAACAGTGTAGACATGTACAAATCGCTTCTGAGACCCAAAAAACTAGATTTTTCGGTGTTTTTAGGCTAAATTTGGGATATAAACGGGTATCGAAGATGCATGCACAAATCGACTTTTTGAGCCAAAAAAACGTGTTTTAGCATTTTTTTTGCCTGTAAATTGAAATTTTTCTAGCACAGTACAAATCGCTTCTGAGACCCAAAAAACTCGATTTTTCGGTGTTTTTAGGCTAAATTTGGGATATAAACGGGTATCGAAGATGCATGCACAAATCGACTTATTGGGCCAAAAAAACATGTTTTAGCATTTTTTTTGCCTGAAAATTGATTTTTTTCTAGAACAGTGTAGACATGTACAATTCGCTTCTTTATCCCAAAAACTGGATATTTCGGTGTTTTTAGGCTAAATTTGGGATATAAACGGGTATCGAAGATGCATGCACAAATCGACTTTTTGGGCCAAAAAACGTGTTTTAGCATTTTTTTTGCCTGAAAATTGATTTTTTTCTAGAACAGTGTAGACATGTACAAATCGCTTCTGAGATCCAAAAAACTCGATTTTTCGGTGTTTTTAGGCTAAATTTGGGATATAAACGGGTATCGAAGATGCATGCACAAATCGACTTTTTGGGCCAAAAAAACGTGTTTTAGCATTTTTTTTGCCTGAAAATTGAAATTTTTCTAGAACAGTGTAGACATGTACAAATCGCTTCTGAGACCCAAAAAACTCGATTTTTCGGTGTTTTTAGGCTAAATTTGGGATATAAACGGGTATCGAAGATGCATGCACAAATCGACTTTTTGGGCCAAAAAAACATGTTTTAGCATTTTTTTTGCCTAAAAATTGAAATTTTTCTAGCACAGTACAAATCGCTTCTGAGACCCAAAAAACTCGATTTTTCGGTGTTTTTAGGCTAAATTTGGGATATAAACGGGTATCGAAGATGCATGCACAAATCGACTTTATGGGCCAAAAAAACGTGTTTTAGCATTTTTTTTGCCTGAAAATTGAAATTTTTCTAGAACAGTGTAGACATGTACAAATCGCTTCTGAGACCCAAAATACTCGATTTTTCGGTGTTTTTAGGCTAAATTTGGGATATAAACGGGTATCGAAGATGCATGCACAAATCGACTTTTTGGGCCAAAAAAACGTGTTTTAGCATTTTTTTTGCCTGAAAAGTGAATTTTTTCTAGAACAGTGTAGACATGTACAAATCGCTTCTGAGACCTAAAAAACTCGAATTTTCGGTGTTCTTAGGCTAAATTTGGGATATAAACGGGTATCGAAGATGCATGCACAAATCGACTTTTTGGGCCAAAAAAACGTGTTTTAGCATTTTTTTTGCCTGAAAATTGAAATTTTTCTAGAACAGTGTAGACATGTACAAATCGCTTCTGAGACCCAAAATACTCGATTTTTCGGTGTTTTTAGGCTAAATTTGGGATATAAACGGGTATCGAAGATGCATGCACAAACCGACTTTTTGGCCCAAAAAAACGTGTTTTAGCATTTTTTTTGCCTGAAAATTGATTTTTTTCTAGAACAGTGTAGACATGTAAAAATCGCTTCTGAGACCTAAAAAACTCGAATTTTCGGTGTTCTTAGGCTAAATTTGGGATATAAACGGGTATCGAAGATGCATGCACAAATCGACTTTTTGGGCCAAAAAAACGTGTTTTAGCATTTTTTTTGCCTGAAAATTGAAATTTTTCTAGCACAGTACAAATCGCTTCTGAGACCAAAAAAACTCGATTTTTCGGTGGTCTTAGGCTAAATTTGGGATATAAACGGGTATGGAAGATGCATGCACAAATCGACTTTTTGGGCCAAAAAAACGTGTTTTAGCATTTTTTTTGCCTGAAAATTGAAATTTTTCTAGCACAGTACAAATCGCTTCTGAGACCCAAAAAACTCGATTTTTCGGTATTTTTAGGCTAAATTTGGGATATAAACGGGTATGGAAGATGCATGCACAAATCGACTTTTTGGGCCAAAAAAACGTGTTTTAGCATTTTTTTTGCCTGAAAATTGAAATTTTTCTAGCACAGTACAAATCGCTTCTGAGACCCAAAAAACTCGATTTTTCGGTGTTTTTAGGCTAAATTTGGGATATAAACGGGTATCGAAGATGCATGCACAAATCGACTTTTTGGGCCAAAAAAACGTGTTTTAGCATTTTTTTTGCCTGAAAATTGAAATTTTTCTAGAACAGTGTAGACATATACAAATCGCTTCTGAGACCCAAAAAACTCGATTTTTCGGTGTTTTTAGGCTAAATTTGGGATATAAACGGGTATCGAAGATGCATGCACAAATCGACTTTTTGGGCCAAAAAAACATGTTTTAGCATTTTTTTTGCCTAAAAATTGAAATTTTTGTAGCACAGTACAAATCGCTTCTGAGACCCAAAAAACTCGATTTTTCGGTGTTTTTAGGCTAAATTTGGGATATAAACGGGTATCGAAGATGCATGCACAAATCGACTTTTTGGGCCAAAAAAACGTGTTTTAGCATTTTTTTTGCCTGAAAATTGAAATTTTTCTAGAACAGTGTAGACATGTACAAATCGCTTCTGAGACCCAAAAAACTCGATTTTTCGGTGTTTTTAGGCTAAATTTGGGATATAAACGTGTATCGAAGATGCATGCACAAATCGACTTTTTGGGCCCAAAAAACGTGTTTTAGCATTTTTTTTGCCTGAAAATTGAAATTTTTCTAGAACAGTGTAAACATGTACAAATCGCTTCTGAGACCCAAAAAACTCGATTTTTCGGTGTTCTTAGGCTAAATTTGGGATATAAACGGGTATCGAAGATGCATGCACAAATCGACTTTTTGGGCCAAAAAAACGTGTTTTAGCATTTTTTTTGCCTGTAAATTGAAATTTTTCTAGCACAGTACAAATCGCTTCTGAGACCCAAAAAACTCGATTTTACGGTGTTTTTAGGCTAAATTTGGGATATAAACGGGTATCGAAGATGCATGCACAAATCGACTTATTGGGCCAAAAAAATGTGTTTTAGCATTTTTTTTGCCTGAAAATTGATTTTTTTCTAGAACAGTGTAGACATGTACAAATCGCTTCTTTATCCCAAAAACTGGATATTTCGGTGTTTTTAGGCTAAATTTGGGATATAAACGGGTATCGAAGATGCATGCACAAATCGACTTTTTGGGCCAAAAAACGTGTTTTAGCATTTTTTTTGCCTGAAAATTGATTTTTTTCTAGAACAGTGTAGACATGTACAAATCGCTTCTGAGATCCAAAAAACTCGATTTTTCGGTGTTTTTAGGCTAAATTTGGGATATAAACGGGTATCGAAGATGCATGCACAAATCGACTTTTTGGGCCAAAAAAACGTGTTTTAGCATTTTTTTTGCCTGAAAATTGAAATTTTTCTAGAACAGTGTAGACATGTACAAATCGCTTCTGAGACCCAAAATACTCGATTTTTCGGTGTTTTTAGGCTAAATTTGGGATATAAACGGGTATCGAAGATGCATGCACAAATCGACTTTTTTGGCCAAAAAAACGTGTTTTAGCATTTTTTTTGCCTGAAAATTGATTTTTTTCTAGAACAGTGTAGACATGTACAAATCGCTTCTGAGACCTAAAAAACTCGAATTTTCGGTGTTCTTAGGCTAAATTTGGGATATAAACGGGTATCGAAGATGCATGCACAAATCGACTTTTTGGGCCCAAAAAACGTGTTTTAGCATTTTTTTTGCCTGAAATTTGAAATTTTTCTAGCACAGTACAAATCGCTTCTGAGACCAAAAAAACTCGATTTTTCGGTGGTTTTAGGCTAAATTTGGGATATAAACGGGTATGGAAGATGCATGCACAAATCAATTTTTTGGGCCAAAAAAACGTGTTTTAGCATTTTTTTTGCCTGAAAATTGAAATTTTTCTAGCACAGTACAAATCGCTTCTGAGACCCAAAAAACTAGATTTTTCGGTGTTTTTAGGCTAAATTTGGGATATAAACGGGTATCGAAGATGCATGCACAAATCGACTTTTTGGGCCAAAAAAACGTGTTTTAGCATTTTTTTTGCCTGAAAATTGATTTTTTTCTAGAACAGTGTAGACATGTACAAATCGCTTCTGAGACCTAAAAAACTCGAATTTTCGGTGTTCTTAGGCTAAATTTGGGATATAAACGGGTATCGAAGATGCATGCACAAATCGACTTTTTGGGCCAAAAAAACGTGTTTTAGCATTTTTTTTGCCTGAAAATTGAAATTTTTCTAGAACAGTGTAGACATGTACAAATCGCTTCTGAGACCCAAAATACTCGATTTTTCGGTGTTTTTAGGCTAAATTTGGGATATAAACGGGTATCGAAGATGCATGCACAAATCGATTTTTTGGGCCAAAAAAACGTGTTTTAGCATTTTTTTTGCCTGAAAATTGAATTTTTTCTAGAACAGTGTAGACATGTAAAAATCACTTCTGAGACCTAAAAAACTCGAATTTTCGGTGTTCTTAGGCTAAATTTGGGATATAAACGGGTATCGAAGATGCATGCACAAATCGACTTTTTGGGCCCAAAAAACGTGTTTTAGCATTTTTTTTGCCTGAAAATTGAAATTTTTCTAGCACAGTACAAATCGCTTCTGAGACCAAAAAAACTCGATTTTTCGGTGGTTTAAGGCTAAATTTGGGATATAAACGGGTATGGAAGATGCATGCACAAATCGACTTTTTGGGCCAAAAAAAGGTGTTTTAGCATTTTTTTTGCCTGAAAATTGAAATTTTTCTAGCACAGTACAAATCGCTTCTGAGACCCAAAAAACTCGATTTTTCGGTGTTTTTAGGCTAAATTTGGGATATAAACGGGTATCGAAGATGCATGCACAAATCGACTTTTTGGGCCAAAAAAACGTGTTTTAGCATTTTTTTTGCCTGAAAATTGAAATATTTCTAGAACAGTGTAGACATATACAAATCGCTTCTGAGACCCAAAAAACTCGATTTTTCGGTGTTTTTAGGCTAAATTTGGGATATAAACGGGTATCGAAGATGCATGCACAAATCGACTTTTTGGGCCAAAAAAACATGTTTTAGCATTTTTTTTGCCTAAAAATTGAAATTTTTCTAGCACAGTACAAATCGCTTCTGAGACCCAAAAAACTCGATTTTTCGGTGTTTTTAGGCTAAATTTGGGATATAAACGGGTATCGAAGAAGCATGCACAAATCGACTTTTTGAGCCCAAAAAACGTGTCTTAGCATTTTTTTTGCCTGAAAATTGAAATTTTTCTAGCACAGTACAGATCGCTTCTGAGACCCAAAAAACTCGATTTTTCGGTGTTTTTAGGCTAAATTTGGGATATAAACGGGTATCGAAGATGCATGCACAAATCGACTTTTTGGGCCAAAAAAACGTGTTTTAGCATTTTTTTTGCCTGAAAATTGATTTTTTCTAGAACAGTGTAGACATGTACAAATCGCTTCTGAGACCCAAAAAACTCGATTTTTCGGTGTTTTTAGGCTAAATTTGGGATATAAACGGGTATCGAAGATGCATGCACAAATCGACTTTTTGGGCCAAAAAAACGTGTTTTAGCATTTTTCTTGCCTGAAAATTGAAATTTTTCTAGAACAGTGTAGACATGTACAAATCGCTTCTGAGACCCAAAAAACTCGATTTTTCTGTGTTTTTAAGCTAAATTTGGGATATAAACGGGTATCGAAGATGCATGCACAAATCAACTTTTTGGGCCCAAAAAACGTGTTTTAGCATTTTTTTTGCCTGAAAATTGAAATTTTTCTAGCACAGTACAAATCGCTTCTGAGACCCAAAAAACTCGATTTTTCGGTGTTTTTAGGCTAAATTTGGGATATAAACGTGTATCGAAGATGCATGCACAAATCGACTTTTTGGGCCCAAAAAACGTGTTTTAGCATTTTTTTTGCCTGTAAATTGAATTTTATCTAGCACAGTACAAATCGCTTCTGAGACCCAAAAAACTCGATTTTTCGGTGTTTTTAGGCTAAATTTGGGATATAAACGGGTATCGAAGATGCATGCACAAATCGACTTATTGGGCCAAAAAAACGTGTTTTAGCATTTTTTTTGCCTGAAAATTGATTTTTTTCTAGAACAGTGTAGACATGTACAAATCGCTTCTGAATCCCAAAAACTCGATTTTTCGGTGTTTTTAGGCTAAATTTGGGATATAAACGGGTATCGAAGATGCATGCACAAATCGACTTTTTGGGCCAAAAAACGTGTTTTAGCATTTTTTTTACATGAAAATTGAATTTTTTCTAGAACAGTGTAGACATGTACAAATCGCTTTTGAGACCCAAAAAACTCGATTTTTCGGTGTTTTTAGGCTAAATTTGGGATATAAACGGGTATCGAAGATGCATGCACAAATCGACTTTTTGGGCCAAAAAAACATATTTTAGCCTTTTTTTTGCCTAAAAATTGAAATTTTTCTAGCACAGTACAAATCGCTTCTGAGACCCAAAAAACTCGATTTTTCGGTGTTTTTAGGCTAAATTTGGGATATAAACGGGTATCGAAGATGCATGCACAAATCGACTTTTTGGGCCCAAAAAACGTGTTTTAGCATTTTTTTTGCCTGAAAATTGAAATTTTTCTAGCACAGTACAAATCGCTTCTGAGACCCAAAAAACTCGATTTTTTGGTGTTTCTAGGCTAAATTTGGGATATAAACGGGTATCGAAGATGCATGCACAAATCGACTTTTTGGGCCAAAAAAACGTGTTTTAGCAATTAATTTGCATGAAAATTGAAATTTTTCTAGCACAGTACAAATCGCTTCTGAGACCCAAAAAACTCGATTTTTTGGTGTTTCTAGGCTAAATTTGGGATATAAACGGGTATCGAAGATGCATGCACAAATCGACTTTTTTGGCCAAAAAAACGTGTTTTAGCATTTTTTTTGCCTGAAAATTGAAATTTTTCTAGCACAGTACAAATCGCTTCTGAGACCCAAAAAACTCGATTTTTCGGTGTTTTTAGGCTAAATTTGGGATATAAACGGGTATCGAAGATGCATGCACAAATCGACTTTTTGGGCCAAAAAAACATGTTTTAGCATTTTTTTTGCCTGAAAATTGAAATTTTTCTAGAACAGTGTAGACATGTACAAATCGCTTCTGAGACCCAAAAAACTCGATTTTTTGGTGTTTCTAGGCTAAATTTGGGATATAAACGGGTATCGAAGATGCATGCACAAATCGACTTTTTGGGCCCAAAAAACGTGCTTTAGCATTTTTTTTGCCTGAAAATTTAAATTTTTCTAGCACAGTACAAATCGCTTCTGAGACCCAAAAAACTCGATTTTTCGGTGTTTTTAGGCTAAATTTGGGATATCAACGGGTATCGAAGATGCATGCACAAATCGACTTTTTGGGCCCAAAAAACGTGTTTTAGCATTTTTTTTGCCTGATAATTGATTTTTTTCTAGAACAGTGTAGACATGTACAAATCGCTTCTGAGACCCCAAAAACTCGATTTTTCGGTGTTTTTAGGCTAAATTTGGGATATAAACGGGTATCGAAGATGCATGCACAAATCGACTTTTTGGGCCAAAAAAACGTGTTTTAGCATTTTTTTTGCCTGAAAATTGAAATTTTTCTAGCACAGTACAAATCGCTTCTGAGACCCAAAAAACTTGATTTTTCGGTGTTTTTAGGCTAAATTTGGGATATAAACGGGTATCGAAGATGCATGCACATATCGACTTTTTGGGCCAAAAAAACGTGTTTTAGCAATTATTTTGCCTGAAAATTGAAATTTTTCTAGCACAGTACAAATCGCTTCTGAGACCCAAAAAACTTGATTTTTCGGTGTTTTTAGGCTAAATTTGGGATATAAACGGGTATCGAAGATGCATGCACATATCGACTTTTTGGGCCCAAAAAACGTGTTTTAGCATTTTTTTTGCCTGAAAATTGAAATTTTTCTAGCACAGTACAAATCGCTTCTGAGATCCAAAAAACTCGATTTTTCGGTGTTTTTAGGCTAAATTTGGGATAAAAACGGGTATCGAAGATGCATGCACAAATCGACTTTTTGGGCAAAAAAAACGTGTTTTAGCATTTTTTTTGCCTGAAAATTGATTTTTTTCTAGAACAGTGTAGACATGTACAAATCGCTTCTGAGACCTAAAAAACTCGAATTTTCGGTGTTTTTAGGCTAAATTTGGGATATAAACGGGTATCGAAGATGCATGCACAAATCGACTTTTTGGGCCTAAAAAACGTGTTTTAGCATTTTTTTTGCCTGAAAATTTAAATTTTTCTAGCACTGTACAAATCGCTTCTGAGACCCAAAAAACTCGATTTTTCGGTGTTTTTAGGCTAAATTTGGGATATAAACGGGTATCGAAGATGCATGCGCAAATCGACTTTTTGGGCCCAAAAAACGTGTTTTAGCATTTTTTTTGCCTGAAAATTGAAATTTTTCTAGTACAGTACAAATCGCTTCTGAGACCCAAAAAACTCGATTTTTCGGTGTTTTTAGGCTAAATTTGGGATATAAACGGGTATCGAAGATGCATGCACAAATCGACTTTTTGGGCCAAAAAAACGTGTTTTAGCATTTTTTTTGCCTGAAAATTGATTTTTTTCTAGAACAGTGTAGATATGTACAAATCGCTTCTGAGACCCAAAAAACTCGATTTTTCGGTGTTTTTAGGCTAAATTTGGGATATAAACGGGTATCGAAGATGCATGCACAAATCAACTTTTTGGGCCAAAAAAACGTGTTTTAGCATTTTTTTTGCCTGAAAATTGATTTTTTTCTAGCACAGTACAAATCGCTTCTGAGACCCAAAAAACTCGATTTTTCGGTGTTTTTAGGCTAAATTTGGGATATAAACGGGTATCGAAGATGCATGCACAAATCGACTTTTTGGGCCAAAAAAACGTGTTTTAGCATTTTTTTTGCCTGAAAATTGATTTTTTTCTAGAACAGTGTAGACATGTACAAATCGCTTCTGAGACCCAAAAAACTCGATTTTTCGGTGTTTTTAGGCTAAATTTTGGATATAAACGGGTATCGAAGAAGCATGCACAAATCGACTTTTTGGGCCCAAAAAACGTGTTTTAGCATTTTTTTTGCCTGAAAATTGAAATTTTTCTAGCACAGTACAGATCGCTTCTGAGACCCAAAAAACTCGATTTTTCGGTGTTTTTAGGCTAAATTTGGGATATAAACGGGTATCGAAGATGCATGCACAAATCTACTTTTTGGGCCAAAAAAACGTGTTTTAGCATTTTTTTTGCCTGAAAATTGAATTTATTCTAGAACAGTGTAGACATGTACAAATCGCTTCTGAGACCCAAAAAACTCGATTTTTCGGTGTTTTTAGGCTAAATTTGGGATATAAACGGGTATCGAAGATGCATGCACAAATCGACTTTTTTGAGCCCAAAAAACGTGTTTTAGCCTTTTTTTTGCCTGAAAATTGAATTTATTCTAGAACAGTGTAGACATGTACAAATCGCTTCTGAGACCCAAAAAACTCGATTTTTCGGTGTTTTAAGGCTAAATTTGGGATATAAACGGGTATCGAAGAAGCATGCACAAATCGACTTTTTGGGCCCAAAAAACGCGTTTTAGCATTTTTTTTGCCTGAAAATTGAAATTTTTCTAGCACAGTACAGATCGCTTCTGAGACCCAAAAAACTCGATTTTTCGGTGTTTTTAGGCTAAATTTGGGATATAAACGGGTATCGAAGATGCATGCACAAATCTACTTTTTGGGCCAAAAAAACGTGTTTTAGCATTTTTTTTGCCTGAAAATTGAATTTATTCTAGAACAGTGTAGACATGTACAAATCGCTTCTGAGACCCAAAAAACTCGATTTTTCGGTGTTTTTAGGCTAAATTTGGGATATAAACGGGTATCGAAGATGCATGCACAAATCGACTTTTTGAGCCCAAAAAACGTGTTTTAGCCTTTTTTTTGCCTGAAAATTGAATTTATTCTAGAACAGTGTAGACATGTACAAATCGCTTCTGAGACCCAAAAAACTCGATTTTTCGGTGTTTTAAGGCTAAATTTGGGATATAAACGGGTATCGAAGATGCATGCACAAATCGACTTTTTGGGCCAAAAAAACGTGTTTTAGCATTTTTCTTGCCTGAAAATTGAAATTTTTCTAGAACAGTGTAGTCATGTACAAATCGCTTCTGAGACCCAAAAAACTCGATTTTTCGGTGTTTTTAGGCTAAATTTGGGATATAAACGGGTATCGAAGATGCATGCACAAATCGACTTTTTTGGCCAAAAAAACGTGTTTTAGCCTTTTTTTTGCCTGAAAATTGATTTTTTTCTAGAACAGTGTAGACATGTACAAATCGCTTCTGAGACCCAAAAAACTCGATTTTTCGGTGTTTTTAGGCTAAATTTGGGATATAAACATGTATCGAAGATGCATGCACAAATAGACTTTTTGGTCCCAAAAAACGTGTTTTAGCATTTTTTTTGCCTGAAAATTGAAATTTTTCTAGAACAGTGTAGACATGTACAAATCGCTTCTGAGACCCTAAAAACTCGATTTTTCGGTGTTTTTAGGCTAAATTTGGGATATAAACGGGTATCGAAGATGCATGCACAAATCGACTTTTTGGGCCAAAAAAACGTGTTTTAGCATTTTTTTTGCCTGTAAATTGAAATTTTTCTAGCACAGTACAAATCGCTTCTGAGACCCAAAAAACTTGATTTTTCGGTGTTTTTAGGCTAAATTTGGGATATAAACGGGTATCGAAGATGCATGCACAAATCGACTTATTGGGCCAAAAAAACGTGTTTTAGCATTTTTTTTGCCTGAAAATTGATTTTTTACTAGAACAGTGTAGACATGTACAAATCGCTTCTGAGACCCAAAAAACTCGATTTTTCGGTGTTTTTAGGCTAAATTTGGGATATAAACGGGTATCGAAGATGCATGCACAAATCGACTTTTTGGGCCAAAAAACGTGTTTTAGCATTTTTTTTGCCTGAAAATTGATTTTTTTCTAGAACAGTGTAGACATGTACAAATCGCTTCTGAGACCCAAAAAACTCGATTTTTCGGTGTTTTTAGGCTTAATTTGGGATATAAACGGGTATCGAAGATGCATGAACAAATCACTTTTTGGGCCAAAAAAACGTGTTTTAGCATTTTTTTTGCCTGTAAATTGAAATTTTTCTAGCACAGTACAAATCGCTTCTGAGACCCAAAAAACTTGATTTTTCGGTGTTCTTAGGCTAAATTTGGGATAAAAACGGGTATCGAAGATGCATGCACATATCGACTTTTTGGGCCCAAAAAACGTGTTTTAGCATTTTTTTTGCCTGAAAATTGAAGATTTTCTAGAACAGTGTAAACATGTACAAATCTCTTCTGAGACCTAAAAAACTCGAATTTTCGGTGTTTTTAGGCTAAATTTGGGATATAAACGGGTATCGAAGATGCATGCACGAATCGACTTTTTGGGCCTAAAAAACGTGTTTTAGCATTTTTTTTGCCTGAAAATTTAAATTTTTCTAGCACTGTACAAATCGCTTCTGAGACCCAAAAAACTCGATTTTTCGGTGTTTTTAGGCTAAATTTGGGATATAAACGGGTATCGAAGATGCATGCACAAATCGACTTTTTGGGCCCAAAAAACGTGTTTTAGCATTTTTTTTGCCTGAAAATTGAAATTTTTCTAGTACAGTACAAATCGCTTCTGAGACCCAAAAAACTCGATTTTTCGGTGTTTTTAGGCTAAATTTGGGATATAAACGGGTATCGAAGATGCATGCACAAATCGACTTTTTGGGCCAAAAAAACGTGTTTTAGCATTTTTTTTGCCTGAAAATTGATTTTTTTCTAGAACAGTGTAGACATGTACAAATCGCTTCTGAGACCCAAAAAACTCGATTTTTCGGTGTTTTTAGGCTAAATTTTGGATATAAACGGGTATCGAAGAAGCATGCACAAATCGACTTTTTGGGCCCAAAAAACGTGTTTTAGCATTTTTTTTGCCTGAAAATTGAAATTTTTCTAGCACAGTACAGATCGCTTCTGAGACCCAAAAAACTCGATTTTTCGGTGTTTTTAGGCTAAATTTGGGATATAAACGGGTATCGAAGATGCATGCACAAATCTACTTTTTGGGCCAAAAAAACGTGTTTTAGCATTTTTTTTGCCTGAAAATTGAATTTATTCTAGAACAGTGTAGACATGTACAAATCGCTTCTGAGACCCAAAAAACTCGATTTTTCGGTGTTTTTAGGCTAAATTTGGGATATAAACGGGTATCGAAGATGCATGCACAAATCGACTTTTTGAGCCCAAAAAACGTGTTTTAGCCTTTTTTTTGCCTGAAAATTGAATTTATTCTAGAACAGTGTAGACATGTACAAATCGCTTCTGAGACCCAAAAAACTCGATTTTTCGGTGTTTTAAGGCTAAATTTGGGATATAAACGGGTATCGAAGAAGCATGCACAAATCGACTTTTTGGGCCCAAAAAACGCGTTTTAGCATTTTTTTTGCCTGAAAATTGAAATTTTTCTAGCACAGTACAGATCGCTTCTGAGACCCAAAAAACTCGATTTTTCGGTGTTTTTAGGCTAAATTTGGGATATAAACGGGTATCGAAGATGCATGCACAAATCTACTTTTTGGGCCAAAAAAACGTGTTTTAGCATTTTTTTTGCCTGAAAATTGAATTTATTCTAGAACAGTGTAGACATGTACAAATCGCTTCTGAGACCCAAAAAACTCGATTTTTCGGTGTTTTTAGGCTAAATTTGGGATATAAACGGGTATCGAAGATGCATGCACAAATCGACTTTTTGAGCCCAAAAAACGTGTTTTAGCCTTTTTTTTGCCTGAAAATTGAATTTATTCTAGAACAGTGTAGACATGTACAAATCGCTTCTGAGACCCAAAAAACTCGATTTTTCGGTGTTTTAAGGCTAAATTTGGGATATAAACGGGTATCGAAGATGCATGCACAAATCGACTTTTTGGGCCAAAAAAACGTGTTTTAGCATTTTTCTTGCCTGAAAATTGAAATTTTTCTAGAACAGTGTAGTCATGTACAAATCGCTTCTGAGACCCAAAAAACTCGATTTTTCGGTGTTTTTAGGCTAAATTTGGGATATAAACGGGTATCGAAGATGCATGCACAAATCGACTTTTTTGGCCAAAAAAACGTGTTTTAGCCTTTTTTTTGCCTGAAAATTGATTTTTTTCTAGAACAGTGTAGACATGTACAAATCGCTTCTGAGACCCAAAAAACTCGATTTTTCGGTGTTTTTAGGCTAAATTTGGGATATAAACATGTATCGAAGATGCATGCACAAATCGACTTTTTGGTCCCAAAAAACGTGTTTTAGCATTTTTTTTGCCTGAAAATTGAAATTTTTCTAGAACAGTGTAGACATGTACAAATCGCTTCTGAGACCCTAAAAACTCGATTTTTCGGTGTTTTTAGGCTAAATTTGGGATATAAACGGGTATCGAAGATGCATGCACAAATCGACTTTTTGGGCCAAAAAAACGTGTTTTAGCATTTTTTTTGCCTGTAAATTGAAATTTTTCTAGCACAGTACAAATCGCTTCTGAGACCCAAAAAACTTGATTTTTCGGTGTTTTTAGGCTAAATTTGGGATATAAACGGGTATCGAAGATGCATGCACAAATCGACTTATTGGGCCAAAAAAACGTGTTTTAGCATTTTTTTTGCCTGAAAATTGATTTTTTACTAGAACAGTGTAGACATGTACAAATCGCTTCTGAGACCCAAAAAACTCGATTTTTCGGTGTTTTTAGGCTAAATTTGGGATATAAACGGGTATCGAAGATGCATGCACAAATCGACTTTTTGGGCCAAAAAACGTGTTTTAGCATTTTTTTTGCCTGAAAATTGAATTTTTTCTAGAACAGTGTAGACATGTACAAATCGCTTCTGAGACCCAAAAAACTCGATTTTTCGGTGTTTTTAGGCTTAATTTGGGATATAAACGGGTATCGAAGATGCATGAACAAATCACTTTTTGGGCCAAAAAAAACGTGTTTTAGCATTTTTTTTGCCTGTAAATTGAAATTTTTCTAGCACAGTACAAATTGCTTCTGAGACCCAAAAAACTCGATTTTTTGGTGTTTTTAGGCTAAATTTGAGATATAAACGGGTATCGAAGATGCATGCACATATCGACTTTTTGGGCCAAAAAAACGTGTTTTAGCAATTATTTTGCCTGAAAATTGAAATTTTTCTAGCACAGTACAAATCGCTTCTGAGACCCAAAAAACTTGATTTTTCGGTGTTCTTAGGCTAAATTTGGGATAAAAACGGGTATCGAAGATGCATGCACATATCGACTTTTTGGGCCCAAAAAACGTGTTTTAGCATTTTTTTTGCCTGAAAATTGAAATTTTTCTAGAACAGTGTAAACATGTACAAATCTCTTCTGAGACCTAAAAAACTCGAATTTTCGGTGTTTTTAGGCTAAATTTGGGATATAAACGGGTATCGAAGATGCATGCACGAATCGACTTTTTTGGCCTAAAAAACGTGTTTTAGCATTTTTTTTGCCTGAAAATTTAAATTTTTCTAGCACTGTACAAATCGCTTCTGAGACCCAAAAAACTCGATTTTTCGGTGTTTTTAGGCTAAATTTGGGATATAAACGGGTATCGAAGATGCATGCACAAATCGACTTTTTGGGCCCAAAAAACGTGTTTTAGCATTTTTTTTGCCTGAAAATTGAAATTTTTCTAGTACAGTACAAATCGCTTCTGAGACCCAAAAAACTCGATTTTTCGGTGTTTTTAGGCTAAATTTGGGATATAAACGGGTATCGAAGATGCATGCACAAATCGACTTTTTGGGCCAAAAAAACGTGTTTTAGCATTTTTTTTGCCTGAAAATTGATTTTTTTCTAGAACAGTGTAGACATGTACAAATCGCTTCTGAGACCCAAAAAACTCGATTTTTCGGTGTTTTTAGGCTAAATTTGGGATATAAACGGGTATCGAAGATGCATGCACATATCGACTTTTTGGGCCAAAAAAACGTGTTTTAGCATTTTTTTTGCCTGAAAATTGATTTTTTTCTAGCACAGTACAAATCGCTTCTGAGACCCAAAAAACTCGATTTTTCGGTGTTTTTAGGCTAAATTTGGGATATAAACGGGTATCGAAGATGCATGCACAAATCGACTTTTTGGGCCAAAAAAACGTGTTTTAGCATTTTTTTTGCCTGAAAATTGATTTTTTTCTAGAACAGTGTAGACATGTACAAATCGCTTCTGAGACCCAAAAAACTCGATTTTTCGGTGTTTTTAGGCTAAATTTTGGATATAAACGGGTATCGAAGAAGCATGCACAAATCGACTTTTTGGGCCCAAAAAACGTGTTTTAGCATTTTTTTTGCCTGAAAATTGAAATTTTTCTAGCACAGTACAGATCGCTTCTGAGACCCAAAAAACTCGATTTTTCGGTGTTTTTAGGCTAAATTTGGGATATAAACGGGTATCGAAGATGCATGCACAAATCTACTTTTTGGGCCAAAAAAACGTGTTTTTTAGCATTTTTTTTGCCTGAAAATTGATTTTTTTCTAGAACAGTGTAGACATGTACAAATCGCTCCTGAGACCCAAAAAACTCGATTTTTCGGTGTTTTTAGGCTAAATTTGGGATATAAACGGGTATCGAAGATGCATGCACAAATCGACTTTTTGAGCCCAAAAAAACGTGTTTTAGCCTTTTTTTTGCCTGAAAATTGAATTATTTCTAGAACAGTGTAGACATGTACAAATCGCTTCTGAGACCCAAAAAACTCGATTTTTCGGTGTTTTAAGGCTAATTTTGGGATATAAACGGGTATCGAAGATGCATGCACAAATCGACTTTTTGGGCCAAAAAAACGTGTTTTAGCATTTTTCTTGCCTGAAAATTGAAATTTTTCTAGAACAGTGTAGTCATGTACAAATCGCTTCTGAGACCCAAAAAACTCGATTTTTCGGTGTTTTTAGGCTAAATTTGGGATATAAACGGGTATCGAAGATGCATGCACAAATCGACTTTTTTGGCCAAAAAAACGTGTTTTAGCCTTTTTTTTGCCTGAAAATTGATTTTTTTCTAGAACAGTGTAGACATGTACAAATCGCTTCTGAGACCCAAAAAACTCGATTTTTCGGTGTTTTTAGGCTAAATTTGGGATATAAACATGTATCGAAGATGCATGCACAAATCGACTTTTTGGGCCCAAAAAAACGTGTTTTAGCATTTTTTTTGCCTGAAAATTGAAATTTTTCTAGAACAGTGTAGACATGTACAAATCGCTTCTGAGACCCTAAAAACTCGATTTTTCGGTGTTTTTAGGCTAAATTTGGGATATAAACGGGTATCGAAGATGCATGCACAAATCGACTTTTTGGGCCAAAAAAACGTGTTTTAGCATTTTTTTTGCCTGTAAATTGAAATTTTTCTAGCACAGTACAAATCGCTTCTGAGACCCAAAAAACTTGATTTTTCGGTGTTTTTAGTCTAAATTTGGGATATAAACGGGTATCGAAGATGCATGCACAAATCGACTTATTGGGCCAAAAAAACGTGTTTTAGCATTTTTTTGCCTGAAAATTGATTTTTTACTAGAACAGTGTAGACATGTACAAATCGCTTCTGAGACCCAAAAAACTCGATTTTTCGGTGTTTTTAGGCTAAATTTGGGATATAAACGGGTATCGAAGATGCATGCACAAATCGACTTATTGGGCCAAAAAACGTGTTTTAGCATTTTTTTTGCCTGAAAATTGATTTTTTTCTAGAACAGTGTAGACGTGTACAAATCGCTTCTGAATCCCAAAAAACTCGATTTTTCGGTGTTTTTAGGCTAAATTTGGGATATAAACGGGTATCGAAGATGCATGCACAAATCGACTTTTTGGACCCAAAAAACGTGTTTTAGTTTTTTTTTCGCCTGAAAATTGATTTTTTTCTAGAACAGTGTAGACATGTACAAATCGCTTATGAGACCAAAAAAACTCGATTTTTCGGTGTTTTTAGGCTAAATTTGGGATATAATCGGGTATCGAAGATACATGCACAAATCGACTTTTTGGGCCCAAAAAACGTGTTTTAGCATTTTTTTTGCCTGAAAATTGAATTTTTTCTAGCACAGTGTAAACATGTTCAAATCGCTTTTGAGACCCAAAAAACTCGATTTTTCTGTGTTTTTAGGCTAAATTTGGGATATAAACGGGTATCGAAGATGCATGCAGAAATCGACTTTTTGGGTCCAAAAAACGTGTTTTAGCATTTTTTTGCCTGAAATTGATTTTTTTCTATAACAGTGCAGACATGTACAAATCGCTTCTGAGACCCAAAAAACTCGATTTTTCGGTGTTTTAGGCTAAATTTAGGATATAAACGGGTATCGAAGATGCATGCACAAATCGACTTTTTGGGCCAAAAAAGCGTGTTTTATCATTTTTTTTAGCCTGAGAATTGATTTTTTTCTAGAACAGTGTAGACATGTACAAATCACTTCTGAGACCCCCAAAACTCGATTTTTCGGTGTTTTTAGGCTAAATTTGGGATATAAACGAGTATCGAAGATGCATGCACAAATCGACTTTTTGGGCCAAAAAAACGTGTTTTAGCATTTTTTTTGCCTGATAATTGAATTTTTTCTAGAACAGTGTAGACATGTACAAATCGCTTCTGAGACCCAAAAAACTCGATCTTTCGGTGTTTTTAGGCTAAATTTGGGATGTAAACGGGTATCGAAGATGTATGCACAAATCGACTTTTTGGGCCAAAAAAACGTGTTTTAGCATTTTTTTTGCCTGAAAATTGTTTTTTTTCTAGAACAGTGTAGACATGTACAAATCGCTTCTGAGACCCAAAAAACTCGATTTGTCGGTGTTTTTAGGCTAAATTTGGGATATAAACGGGTATCGAAGATGCATGCACAAATCGACTTTTTGTGCCAAAAAAACGTGTTTTAGAATTTTTTGCCTGAAAATTTAAATTTTTCTAGCACAGTACAAATCGCTTCTGAGACCCAAAAAACTCGAATTTTCGGTGTTTTTATGCTAAATTTGGGATATAAACGGGTATCGAAGATGCATGCACAAATCGACTTTTTGGGCCCAAAAACGTGTTTTAGCATTTATTTTGCCTGGAAATAGAAATTTTTCTAGCACAGTACAAATCGCTTCTGAGACCCAAAAAACTCGATTTTTCGGTGTTTTTAGGCTAAATTTGGGATATAAACGGGTATCGAAGATGCATGCACAAATCGACTTTTTGGGCCAAAAAAACGTGTTTTAGCACATTTTTTTTGCCTGAAAATTGAAATTTTTCTAGCACAGTACAAATCGCTTCTGAGACCCAAAAAACTCGATTTTTCGGTGTTTTTAGGGTGAATTTGGGATATAAACGGGTATCGAATATGCATGCACAAATCGATTTTTTGGGCCAAAATAACGTGTTTTAGCATTTTATTTGCCTGAAAATTGAATCTTTTCTAGAACGGTGTAGACATGTACAAATCGCTTCTGAGACCCAAAAAACTCGATTTTTCGGTGTTTTTAGGCTAAATTTGGGATATGAACGGGTATCGAAGATGCATGCACAAATCGACTTTTTGGGCCAAAAAAACGTGTTTTAGCATTTTTTTTGCCAGAAAATTGATTTTTTTCTAGAACAGTGTAGACATGTACAAATCGCTTCTGAGACCCAAAAAACTCGATTTTTCGGTTTTTTGATGCTAAATTTGGGATATAAACGGGTATCGAAGAAGAATGCACAAATCGACTTTTTGGGCCCAAAAAACGTGTTTTAGCATTTTTTTTGCCTGAAAATTGAAATTTTTCTAGCACAGTACAAATCGCTTCTGAGACCCAAAAAACTCGATTTTTCAGTGTTTTTAGGCTGAATTTGGGATATAAACGGGTATCGAAGATGCATGCACAAATCGATTTTTTGGGCCAAAATAACGTGTTTTAGCATTTTTTTTGCCTGAAAATTGAATCTTTTCTAGAACAGTGTAGACATGTAGAAATCGCTTCTGAGACCCAAAAAACTCGATTTTTCGGTGTTTTTAGGCTAAATTTGGGAAACGGGTATCGAAGATGCATGCACAAATCGACTTTTTGGGCCAAAAAAACGTGTTTTAGCATTTTTTTTGCCTGAAAATTGATTTTTTTCTAGAACAGTGTAGACATGTACAAATCGCTTCTGAGACCCAAAAAACTCGATTTTTCGGTGTTTTTATGCTAAATTTGGGATATAAACGGGTATCGAAGAAGCATGCACAAATCGACTTTTTGGGCCCAAAAAACGTGTTTTAGCATTTTTTTTGCCTGAAAATTGAAATTTTTCTAGCACAGTACAAATCGCTTCTGAGACCTAAAAAACTCGATTTTTCATTGTTTTTAGGCTAAATTTGGGATATAAACGGGTATCGAAGATGCATGCACAAATCGACTTTTTGGGCCAAATAAACGTGTTTTAGCATTTTTTTTGCCTGAAAATTGATTTTTTTTATAGAACAGTGTAGACATGTACAAATCGCTTCTGAGACCCAAAAAACTCGATTTTTCGGTGTTTTTAGGCTAAATTTGGGATATAAACGGGTATCGAAGATGCATGCACAAATCGACTTTTTGGGCCAAAAAAAACGTGTTTTAGCATTTTTTTTGCCTGAAAATTTATTTTTTCTAGAACAGTGTAGACATGTACAAATCGCTTCTGAGACCCAAAAAACTCGATTTTTCGGTGTTTTTAGGCTAAATTTGGGATATAAACGGGTATCGAAGATGCATGCACAAATCGACTTTTTGGGCCAAAAAAACGTGTTTTAGCATTTTTTTTGCCTGAAAATTGAATCTTTTCTAGAACAGTGTAGACATGTACATTTGCTTCTGAGACCCAAAAAACTTGATTTTTCGGTGTTTTTAGGCTAAATTTGGGATATAAACGGGTATCGAAGATGCATGCACAAATCGACTTTTTGGGCCCAAAAACGTGTTTTAGCATTTTTTTTGCCTGAAAATTGATTTTTTTCTAGAACAGTGTAGACATGTACAAATCGCTTCTGAGACCCAAAAAACTCGATTTTTCGGTGTTTTTATGCTAAATTTGGGATATAAACGGGTATCGAAGAAGCATGCACAAATCGACTTTTTGGGCCCAAAAAACGTGTTTTAGCATTTTTTTTGCCTGAAAATTGAAATTTTTCTAGCACAGTACAAATCGCTTCTGAGACCTAAAAAAATTCGATTTTTCATTGTTTTTAGGCTAAATTTGGGATATAAACGGGTATCGAAGATGCATGCACAAATCGACTTTTTGGGCCAAATAAACGTGTTTTAGCATTTTTTTTGCCTGAAAATTGATTTTTTTTATAGAACAGTGTAGACATGTACAAATCGCTTCTGAGACCCAAAAAACTCGATTTTTCGGTGTTTTTAGGCTAAATTTGGGATATAAACGGGTATCGAAGATGCATGCACAAATCGACTTTTTGGGCCAAAAAAACGTGTTTTAGCATTTTTTTTGCCTGAAAATTTATTTTTTCTAGAACAGTGTAGACATGTACAAATCGCTTCTGAGACCCAAAAAACTCGATTTGTCGGTGTTTTTAGGCTAAATTTGGGATATAAACGGGTATCGAAGATGCATGCACAAATCGACTTTTTGTGCCAAAAAAACGTGTTTTAGAATTTTTTGCCTGAAAATTTAAATTTTTCTAGCACAGTACAAATAGCTTCTGAGACCCAAAAAACTCGAATTTTCGGTGTTTTTATGCTAAATTTGGGATATAAACGGGTATCGAAGATGCATGCACAAATCGACTTTTTGGGCCCAAAAACGTGTTTTAGCATTTATTTTGCCTGGAAATAGAAATTTTTCTAGCACAGTACAAATCGCTTCTGAGACCCAAAAAACTCGATTTTTCGGTGTTTTTAGGCTAAATTTGGGATATAAACGGGTATCGAAGATGCATGCACAAATCGACTTTTTGGGCCAAAAAAACGTGTTTTAGCACATTTTTTTTGCCTGAAAATTGAAATTTTTCTAGCACAGTACAAATCGCTTCTGAGACCCAAAAAACTCGATTTTTCGGTGTTTTTAGGGTGAATTTGGGATATAAACGGGTATCGAATATGCATGCACAAATCGATTTTTTGGGCCAAAATAACGTGTTTTAGCATTTTTTTTGCCTGAAAATTGAATCTTTTCTAGAACGGTGTAGACATGTACAAATCGCTTCTGAGACCCAAAAAACTCGATTTTTCGGTGTTTTTAGGCTAAATTTGGGATATAAACGGGTATCGAAGATGCATGCACAAATCGACTTTTTGGGCCAAAAAAACGTGTTTTAGCATTTTTTTTGCCAGAAAATTGATTTTTTTCTAGAACTGTGTAGACATGTACAAATCGCTTCTGAGACCCAAAAAACTCGATTTTTCGGTTTTTTGATGCTAAATTTGGGATATAAACGGGTATCGAAGAAGAATGCACAAATCGACTTTTTGGGCCCAAAAAACGTGTTTTAGCATTTTTTTTGCCTGAAAATTGAAATTTTTCTAGCACAGTACAAATCGCTTCTGAGACCCAAAAAACTCGATTTTTCGGTGTTTTTAGGCTAAATTTGGGATATAAACGGGTATCGAAGATGCATGCACAAATCGACTTTTTGGGCCCAAAAAACGTGTTTTAGCACATTTTTTTTGCCTAAAAATTTAAATTTTTCTAGCACAGTACAAATCGCTTCTGAGACCCAAAAAACTCGATTTTTCGGTGTTTTTAGGCTAAATTTGGGAAACGGGTATCGAAGATGCATGCACAAATCGACTTTTTGGGCCAAAAAAACGTGTTTTAGCATTTTTTTTGCCTGAAAATTGATTTTTTTCTAGAACAGTGTAGACATGTACAAATCGCTTCTGAGACCCAAAAAACTCGATTTTTCGGTGTTTTTATGCTAAATTTGGGATATAAACGGGTATCGAAGAAGCATGCACAAATCGACTTTTTGGGCCCAAAAAACGTGTTTTAGCATTTTTTTTGCCTGAAAATTGAAATTTTTCTAGCACAGTACAAATCGCTTCTGAGACCTAAAAAACTCGATTTTTCATTGTTTTTAGGCTAAATTTGGGATATAAACGGGTATCGAAGATGCATGCACAAATCGACTTTTTGGGCCAAATAAACGTGTTTTAGCATTTTTTTTGCCTGAAAATTGATTTTTTTTATAGAACAGTGTAGACATGTACAAATCGCTTCTGAGACCCAAAAAACTCGATTTTTCGGTGTTTTTAGGCTAAATTTGGGATATAAACGGGTATCGAAGATGCATGCACAAATCGACTTTTTGGGCCAAAAAAACGTGTTTTAGCATTTTTTTTGCCTGAAAATTTATTTTTTCTAGAACAGTGTAGACATGTACAAATCGCTTCTGAGACCCAAAAAACTCGATTTTTCGGTGTTTTTAGGCTAAATTTGGGATATAAACGGGTATCGAAGATGCATGCACAAATCGACTTTTTGGGCCAAAAAAACGTGTTTTAGCATTTTTTTTGCCTGAAAATTGAATCTTTTCTAGAACAGTGTAGACATGTACATTTGCTTCTGAGACCCAAAAAACTTGATTTTTCGGTGTTTTTAGGCTAAATTTGGGATATAAACGGGTATCGAAGATGCATGCACAAATCGACTTTTTGGGCCAAAAAAACGTGTTTTAGAATTTTTTGCCTGAAAATTTAAATTTTTCTAGCACAGTACAAATCGCTTCTGAGACCCAAAAAACTCGAATTTTCGGTGTTTTTATGCTAAATTTGGGATATAAACGGGTATCGAAGATGCATGCACAAATCGACTTTTTGGGCCCAAAAACGTGTTTTAGCATTTATTTTGCCTGGAAATAGAAATTTTTCTAGCACAGTACAAATCGCTTCTGAGACCCAAAAAACTCGATTTTTCGGTGTTTTTAGGCTAAATTTGGGATATAAACGGGTATCGAAGATGCATGCACAAATCGACTTTTTGGGCCAAAAAAACGTGTTTTAGCACATTTTTTTTGCCTGAAAATTGAAATTTTTCTAGCACAGTACAAATCGCTTCTGAGACCCAAAAAACTCGATTTTTCGGTGTTTTTAGGGTGAATTTGGGATATAAACGGGTATCGAATATGCATGCACAAATCGATTTTTTGGGCCAAAATAACGTGTTTTAGCATTTTTTTTGCCTGAAAATTGAATCTTTTCTAGAACAGTGTAGACATGTACAAATCGCTTCTGAGACCCAAAAAACTCGATTTTTCGGTGTTTTTAGGCTAAATTTGGGATATAAACGGGTATCGAAGATGCATGCACAAATCGACTTTTTGGGCCAAAAAAACGTGTTTTAGCATTTTTTTTGCCAGAAAATTGATTTTTTTCTAGAACAGTGTAGACATGTACAAATCGCTTCTGAGACCCAAAAAACTCGATTTTTCGGTGTTTTGATGTTAAATTTGGGATATAAACGGGTATCGAAGAAGCATGCACAAATCGACTTTTTGGGCCCAAAAAACGTGTTTTAGCATTTTTTTTGCCTGGAAATAGAAATTTTTCTAGCACAGTACAAATCGCTTCTGAGACCCAAAAAACTCGATTTTTCGGTGTTTTTAGGCTAAATTTGGGATATAAACGGGTATCGAAGATGCATGCACAAATCGACTTTTTGGGCCCAAAAAACGTGTTTTAGCACATTTTTTTTGCCTAAAAAATTAAATTTTTCTAGCACAGTACAAATCGCTTCTGAGACCCAAAAAACTCGATTTTTCAGTGTTTTTAGGCTGAATTTGGGATATAAACGGGTATCGAAGATGCATGCACAAATCGATTTTTTGGGCCAAAATAACGTGTTTTAGCATTTTTTTTGCCTGAAAATTGAATCTTTTCTAGAACAGTGTAGACATGTAGAAATCGCTTCTGAGACCCAAAAAACTCGATTTTTCGGTGTTTTTAGGCTAAATTTGGGAAACGGGTATCGAAGATGCATGCACAAATCGACTTTTTGGGCCCAAAAAACGTGTTTTAGCATTTTTTTTGCCTGAAAATTGATTTTTTTCTAGAACAGTGTAGACATGTACAAATCGCTTCTGAGACCCAAAAAACTCGATTTTTCGGTGTTTTTATGCTAAATTTGGGATATAAACGGGTATCGAAGAAGCATGCACAAATCGACTTTTTGGGCCCAAAAAACTTGTTTTAGCATTTTTTTTGCCTGAAAATTGAAATTTTTCTAGCACAGTACAAATCGCTTCTGAGACCTAAAAAACTCGATTTTTCATTGTTTTTAGGCTAAATTTGGGATATAAACGGGTATCGAAGATGCATGCACAAATCGACTTTTTGGGCCAAATAAACGTGTTTTAGCATTTTTTTTGCCTGAAAATTGATTTTTTTTATAGAACAGTGTAGACATGTACAAATCGCTTCTGAGACCCAAAAAACTCGATTTTTCGGTGTTTTTAGGCTAAATTTGGGATATAAACGGGTATCGAAGATGCATGCACAAATCGACTTTTTGGGCCAAAAAAACGTGTTTTAGCATTTTTTTTGCCTGAAAATTTATTTTTTCTAGAACAGTGTAGACATGTACAAATCGCTTCTGAGACCCAAAAAACTCGATTTTTCGGTGTTTTTAGGCTAAATTTGGGATATAAACGGGTATCGAAGATGCATGCACAAATCGACTTTTTGGGCCAAAAAAACGTGTTTTAGCATTTTTTTTGCCTGAAAATTGAATCTTTTCTAGAACAGTGTAGACATGTACATTTGCTTCTGAGACCCAAAAAACTTGATTTTTCGGTGTTTTTAGGCTAAATTTGGGATATAAACGGGTATCGAAGATGCATGCACAAATCGACTTTTTGGGCCAAAAAAACGTGTTTTAGCATTTTTTTTGCCTGAAAATTGAAATTTTTCTAGAACAGTGTAGACATGTACAAATCGCTTCTGAGACCCAAAAAACTCGAATTTTCGGTGTTTTTATGCTAAATTTGGGATATAAACGGGTATCGAAGATGCATGCACAAATCGACTTTTTGGTCCCAAAAACGTGTTTTAGTATTTTTTTTGCCTGGAAATAGAATTTTTTCTAGCACAGTACAAATCGCTTCTGAGACCCAAAAAACTCGATTTTTCGGTGTTTTTAGGCTAAATTTGGGATATAAACGGGTATCGAAGATGCATGCACAAATCGACTTTTTGGGCCCAAAAAACGTGTTTTAGCACATTTTTTTTGCCTGAAAATTGAAATTTTTCTAGCACAGTACAAATCGCTTCTGAGACCCAAAAAACTCGATTTTTCGGTGTTTTTAGGCTAAATTTGGGATATAAACGGGTATCGAAGATGCATGCACAAATCGATTTTTTGGGCCAAAAAAACGTGTTTTAGCATTTTTTTTGCCTGAAAATTGATTTTTTTCTAGAACAGTGTAGACATGTACAAATCGCTTCTGAGACCCAAAAAACTCGATTTTTCGGTGTTTTGATGCTAAATTTGGGATATAAACGGGTATCGAAGAAGCATGCACAAATCGACTTTTTGGGCCCAAAAAACGTGTTTTAGCATTTTTTTTGCCTGAAAATTGAAATTTTTCTAGCACAGTACAAATCACTTCTGAGACCCAAAAAACTCGATTTTTCGGTGTTTTTAGGCTAAATTTGGGATATAAACGGGTATCGAAGATGCATGCACAAATCGACTTTTTGGGCCCAAAAACGTGTTTTAGCATTTTTTTTGCCTGGAAAAAGAAATTTTTCAAGCACAGTAAAAATCGCTTCTGAGACCCAAAAAACTCGATTTTTCGGTGTTTTTAGGCTAAATTTGGGATATAAACGGGTATCGAAGATGCATGCACAAATCGACTTTTGGGGCCCAAAAAACGTGTTTTAGCACATTTTTTTTGCCTAAAAATTTAAATTTTTCTAGCACAGTACAAATCGCTTCTGAGACCCAAAAAACTCGATTTTTCGGTGTTTTTAGGCTGAATTTGGGATATAAACGGGTATCGAAGATGCATGCACAAATCGATTTTTTGGGCCAAAATAACGTGTTTTAGCATTTTTTTTGCCTGAAAATTGAATCTTTTCTAGAACAGTGTAGACATGTACAAATCGCTTCTGAGACCCAAAAAACTCGATTTTTCGGTGTTTTTAGGCTAAATGTGGGATATAAACGGGTATCGAAGATGCATGCACAAATCGACTTTTTGGGCCAAAAAAAACGTGTTTTAGCATTTTTTTTGCCTGAAAATTGATTTTTTTCTAGAACAGTGTAGACATGTACAAATCGCTTCTGAGACCCAAAAAACTCGATTTTTCGGTGTTTTTATGCTAAATTTGGGATATAAACGGGTATCGAAGAAGCATGCACAAATCGACTTTTTCGGCCCAAAAAACGTGTTTTAGCATTTTTTTTGCCTGAAAATTGAAATTTTTCTAGCACAGTACAAATCGCTTCTGAGACCTAAAAAACTCGATTTTTCATTGTTTTTAGGCTAAATTTGGGATATAAACGGGTATCGAAGATACATGCACAAATCGACTTTTTGGGCCCAAAAAACGTGTTTTAGCATTTTTTTTGCCTGAAAATTGATTTTTTTCTAGAACAGTGTAGACATGTACAAATCGCTTCTGAGACCCAAAAAACTCGATTTTTCGGTGTTTTAAGGCTAATTTGGGATATAAACGGGTATCGAAGATGCATGCACAAATCGACTTTTTGGGCCAATAAAACGTGTTTTAGCATTTTTTTTGCCTGAAAATTGAAATTTTTCTAGAACAGTGTAGACATGTACAAATCGCTTCTGAGACTCAAAAAACTCGATTTTCCGGTGTTTTTAGGCTAAATTTGGGATATAAACGGGTATCGAAGAAGCATGCACAAATCGACTTTTTGGGCCAAAAAAACGTGTTTTAGCATTTTTTTTGCCTGATAATTGATTTTTTTCTAGAACAGTGTAGACATGTACAAATCGCTTCTGAGACCCAAAAAACTCGATTTTTCGGTGTTTTTAGGCTAAATTTGGGATATAAACGGGTATCGAAGATGCATGCACAAATCGACTTTTTTGGCCCAAAAAATGTGTTTTAGCATTTTTTTTGCCTAAAACTTGAAATTTTTCTAGCACAGTACAAATCGCTTCTGAGACCGAAAAAAAACGATTTTTCGGTGTTTTTAGGCTAAATTTGGGATATAAACGGGTATCGAAGATGCATACACAAATCGACTTTTTGGGCCAAATAAACGTGTTTTAGCATTTTTTTGGCCTGAAAATTGATTTTTTTATAGAACAGTGTAGACATGTACAAATCGCTTCTGAGACCCAAAAAACTCGATTTTTCGGTGTTTTTAGGCTAAATTTGGGATATAAACGGGTATCGAAGATGCATGCACAAATCGACTTTTTGGGCCAAAAAAACGTGTTTTAGCATTTTTTTTGCCTGAAAATTTATTTTTTCTAGAACAGTGTAGACATGTACAAATCGCTTCTGAGACCCAAAAAACTCGATTTTTCGGTGTTTTTAGGCTAAATTTGGGATATAAACGGGTATCGAAGATGCATGCACAAATCGACTTTTTGGGCCCAAAAAACGTGTTTTAGCATTTTTTTTGCCTGAAAATTGATTTTTTCTAGAACAGTGTAGACATGTACAAATCGCTTCTGAGACCCAAAAAACTCGATTTTTCGGTGTTTTTAGGCTAAATTTGGGATATAAACGGGTATCGAAGATGCATGCACAAATCGACTTTTTGGGCAAAAAAAACTTGTTTTAGCATTTATCTTGCCTGAAAATTTAAATTTTTCTAGAACAGTGTAGACATGTACAAATCGCTTCTGAGACCCAAAAAACTCGATTTTTCGGTGTTTTTAGGCTAAATTTGGGATATAAACGGGTATCGAAGATGCATGCACAAATCGACTTTTTGGGCCAAAAAAACGTGTTTTAGCATTTTTTTTGCCTGAAAATTGAAATATTTCTAGAACAGTGTAGACATGTACTAATCGCTTCTGAGACCCAAAAAACTCGATTTTTCGGTGTTTTAAGGCTAAATTTGGGATATAAACGGGTATTGAAGATGCATGCACAAATCGACTTTTTGGGCCAAAAAAACGTGTTTTAGCATTTTTTTTGCCTGAAAATTGAAATTTCTCTAGAACAGTGTAGACATGTACAAATCGCTTCTGAGACCCAAAAAACTCGATTTTTCGGTGTTTTTAGGCTAAATTTGGGATATAAACGGATATCGAAGATGCATGCACAAATCGACTTTTTGGGCCAAAAAAACGTGTTTAGCATTTTTTTCCCTGATTATTGTTTTTTTAACAGAACAGTGTAGACATGTACAAATCGCTTCTGAGACCCAAAAAACTCGATTTTTCGGTGTTTTTAAGCTAAATTTGGGATATAAACATGTATCGAAGATGCATGCACAAATCGACTTTTTGGGC
The DNA here is from genome assembly GCA_034508575.1 of Petrolisthes manimaculis. Classification (NCBI taxonomy): domain Eukaryota; kingdom Metazoa; phylum Arthropoda; class Malacostraca; order Decapoda; family Porcellanidae; genus Petrolisthes; species Petrolisthes manimaculis. The sequence continues at coordinate 366,078 of JAWZYT010001352.1, forward strand.
CAAAAAAACGTGTTTTAGCATTTTTTTTGCCTGAAAATTGAAATTTTTCTAGAACAGTGTAGACATGTACAAATCGCTTCAGAGACCCTAAAAACTCGATTTTTCGGTGTTTTTAGGCAAAATTTGGGATATAAACGGGTATCGATGATGCATGCACAAATCGACTTTTTGGGCCAAAAAAACGTGTTTTAGCATTTTTTTTGCCTGTAAATTGAAATTTTTCTAGCACAGTACAAATCGCTTCTGAGACCCAAAAAACTCGATTTTTCGGTGTTTTTAGGCTAAATTTGGGATATAAACGGGTATCGAAGATGCATGCACAAATCGACTTTTTGGGCCAAAAAATGTGTTTTAGCATTTTTTTTGCCTGAAAATTGATTTTTTTCTAGAACAGTGTAGATATGTAGAAATCGCTTCTGAGACCCAAAAAACTCGACTTTTCGGTGTTTTTAGGCTAAATTTGGGATATAAACGGGTATCGAAGATGCATGCACAAATCACTTTTTGGGCCAAAAAAACGTGTTTTAGCATTTTTTTTGTCTGTAAATTGAATTTTTTTTAGCACAGTACAAATTGCTTCTGAGACCCAAAAAACTCGATTTTTTGGTGTTTTTAGGCTAAATTTGGGATATAAACGGGTATCGAAGATGCATGCACAAATCAACTTATTGGGCCAAAAAAAGTGTTTTAGCATTTTTTTTGCCTGAAAATTGATTTTTTTCTAGAACAGTGTAGACGTGTACAAATCGCTTCTGAATCCCAAAAAACTCGATTTTTCGGTGTTTTTAGGCTAAATTTGGGATATAAACGGGTATCGAAGATGCATGCACAAATCGACTTTTTGGGCCCAAAAAACGTGTTTTAGTATTTTTTTAGCCTGAAAATTGATTTTTTTCTAGAACAGAGTAGACATGTACAAATTGCTTATGAGACCAAAAAAACTCGATTTTTCGGTGTTTTTAGGCTAAATTTGGGATATAAACGGGTATCGAAGATACATGCACAAATCGACTTTTTGGGCCTAAAAAACGTGTTTTAGCATTTTTTTTGCCTGAAAATTGAATTTTTTCTAGCAGAGTGTAAACATGTTCAAATCGCTTTTGAGACCCAAAAAACTCGATTTTTCGGTGTTTTTAGGCTAAATTTGGGATATAAACGGGTATCGAAGATGCATGCACAAATCGACTTTTTGGGCCCAAAAAACGTGTTTTAGCATTTTTTTTGCCTGAAAATTGAATTTTTTCTAGAACAGTGTAGACATGTACAAATCGCTTCTGAGACCCAAAAAACTCGATTTTTCGGTGTTTTTAGGCTAAATTTGGGATATAAACGGGTATCGAAGATGCATGCACAAATCGACTTTTTCGGCCCAAAAAACGTGTTTTAGCATTTTTTTTGCCTGAAAATTGAAATTTTTCTAGCACAGTACAAATCGCTTCTGAGACCTAAAAAACTCGATTTTTCATTGTTTTTAGGCTAAATTTGGGATATAAACGGGTATCGAAGATACATGCACAAATCGACTTTTTGGGCCCAAAAAACGTGTTTTAGCATTTTTTTTGCCTGAAAATTGATTTTTTTCTAGAACAGTGTAGACATGTACAAATCGCTTCTGAGACCCAAAAAACTCGATTTTTCGGTGTTTTAAGGCTAATTTGGGATATAAACGGGTATCGAAGATGCATGCACAAATCGACTTTTTGGGCCAATAAAACGTGTTTTAGCATTTTTTTTGCCTGAAAATTGAAATTTTTCTAGAACAGTGTAGACATGTACAAATCGCTTCTGAGACCCAAAAAACTCGATTTTCCGGTGTTTTTAGGCTAAATTTGGGATATAAACGGGTATCGAAGAAGCATGCACAAATCGACTTTTTGGGCCAAAAAAACGTGTTTTAGCATTTTTTTTGCCTGATAATTGATTTTTTTCTAGAACAGTGTAGACATGTACAAATCGCTTCTGAGACCCAAAAAACTCGATTTTTCGGTGTTTTTAGGCTAAATTTGGGATATAAACGGGTATCGAAGATGCATGCACAAATCGACTTTTTGGGCCCAAAAAATGTGTTTTAGCATTTTTTTTGCCTAAAAATTGAAATTTTTCTAGCACAGTACAAATCGCTTCTGAGACCGAAAAAAAACGATTTTTCGGTGTTTTTAGGCTAAATTTGGGATATAAACGGGTATCGAAGATGCATACACAAATCGACTTTTTGGGCCAAATAAACGTGTTTTAGCATTTTTTTGGCCTGAAAATTGATTTTTTTATAGAACAGTGTAGACATGTACAAATCGCTTCTGAGACCCAAAAAACTCGATTTTTCGGTGTTTTTAGGCTAAATTTGGGATATAAACGGGTATCGAAGATGCATGCACAAATCGACTTTTTGGGCCAAAAAAACGTGTTTTAGCATTTTTTTTGCCTGAAAATTTATTTTTTCTAGAACAGTGTAGACATGTACAAATCGCTTCTGAGACCCAAAAAACTCGATTTTTCGGTGTTTTTAGGCTAAATTTGGGATATAAACGGGTATCGAAGATGCATGCACAAATCGACTTTTTGGGCCCAAAAAACGTGTTTTAGCATTTTTTTTGCCTGAAAATTGATTTTTTCTAGAACAGTGTAGACATGTACAAATCGCTTCTGAGACCCAAAAAACTCGATTTTTCGGTGTTTTTAGGCTAAATTTGGGATATAAACGGGTATCGAAGATGCATGCACAAATCGACTTTTTGGGCCAAAAAAACTTGTTTTAGCATTTATCTTGCCTGAAAATTTAAATTTTTCTAGAACAGTGTAGACATGTACAAATCGCTTCTGAGACCCAAAAAACTCGATTTTTCGGTGTTTTTAGGCTAAATTTGGGATATAAACGGGTATCGAAGATGCATGCACAAATCGACTTTTTGGGCCAAAAAAACGTGTTTTAGCATTTTTTTTGCCTGAAAATTGAAATATTTCTAGAACAGTGTAGACATGTACTAATCGCTTCTGAGACCCAAAAAACTCGATTTTTCGGTGTTTTAAGGCTAAATTTGGGATATAAACGGGTATTGAAGATGCATGCACAAATCGACTTTTTGGGCCAAAAAAACGTGTTTTAGCATTTTTTTTGCCTGAAAATTGAAATTTCTCTAGAACAGTGTAGACATGTACAAATCGCTTCTGAGACCCAAAAAACTCGATTTTTCGGTGTTTTTAGGCTAAATTTGGGATATAAACGGATATCGAAGATGCATGCACAAATCGACTTTTTGGGCCAAAAAAACGTGTTTAGCATTTTTTTCCCTGATTATTGTTTTTTTAACAGAACAGTGTAGACATGTACAAATCGCTTCTGAGACCCAAAAAACTCGATTTTTCGGTGTTTTTAAGCTAAATTTGGGATATAAACATGTATCGAAGATGCATGCACAAATCGACTTTTTGGGCCAAAAAAACGTGTTTTAGCATTTTTTTTGCCTGAAAATTGAAATTTTTCTAGAACAGTGTAGACATGTACAAATCGCTTCAGAGACCCTAAAAACTCGATTTTTCGGTGTTTTTAGGCAAAATTTGGGATATAAACGGGTATCGATGATGCATGCACAAATCGACTTTTTGGGCCAAAAAAACGTGTTTTAGCATTTTTTTTGCCTGTAAATTGAAATTTTTCTAGCACAGTACAAATCGCTTCTGAGACCCAAAAAACTCGATTTTTCGGTTTTTTAGGCTAAATTTGGGATATAAACGGGTATCGAAGATGCATGCACAAATCGACTTTTTGGGCCAAAAAATGTGTTTTAGCATTTTTTTTGCCTGAAAATTGATTTTTTTCTAGAACAGTGTAGATATGTACAAATCGCTTCTGAGACCCAAAAAACTCGACTTTTCGGTGTTTTTAGGCTAAATTTGGGATATAAACGGGTATCGAAGATGCATGCACAAATCACTTTTTGGGCCAAAAAAACGTGTTTTAGCATTTTTTTTGTCTGTAAATTGAATTTTTTTTAGCACAGTACAAATTGCTTCTGAGACCCAAAAAACTCGATTTTTTGGTGTTTTTAGGCTAAATTTGGGATATAAACGGGTATCGAAGATGCATGCACAAATCAACTTATTGGGCCAAAAAGAGTGTTTTAGCATTTTTTTTGCCTGAAAATTGAAATTTTTCTAGAACAGTGTAGACGTGTACAAATCGCTTCTGAATCCCAAAAAACTCGATTTTTCGGTGTTTTTAGGCTAAATTTGGGATATAAACGGGTATCGAAGATGCATGCACAAATCGACTTTTTGGGCCCAAAAAACGTGTTTTAGTATTTTTTTAGCCTGAAAATTGATTTTTTTCTAGAACAGTGTAGACATGTACAAATTGCTTATGAGACCAAAAAAACTCGATTTTTCGGTGTTTTTAGGCTAAATTTGGGATATAAACGGGTATCGAAGATACATGCACAAATCGACTTTTTGGGCCTAAAAAACGTGTTTTAGCATTTTTTTTGCCTGAAAATTGAATTTTTTCTAGCAGAGTGTAAACATGTTCAAATCGCTTTTGAGACCCAAAAAACTCGATTTTTCGGTGTTTTTAGGCTAAATTTGGGATATAAACGGGTATCGAAGATGCATGCACAAATCGACTTTTTGGGCCCAAAAAACGTGTTTTAGCATTTTTTTTGCCTGAAAATTGAATTTTTTCTAGAACAGTGTAGACATGTACAAATCGCTTCTGAGACCCAAAAAACTCGATTTTTCGGTGTTTTTAGGCTAAATTTGGGATATAAACGGGTATCGAAGATGCATGCACAAATCGACTTTTTGGGCCAAAAAAACGTGTTTTAGCATTTTATTTGCCTGATAATTGAATTTTTTCTAGAACAGTGTAGACATGTACAAATCGCTTCTGAGACCCAAAAAACTCGATCTTTCGGTGTTTTTAGGCTAAATTTGGGATATCAACGGGTATCGAAGATGCATGCACAAATCGACTTTTTGGGCCAAAAAAACGTGTTTTAGCAATTTTTTTGCCTGAAAATTGATTTTTTTCTAGAACAGTGTAGACATGTACAAATCGCTTCTGAGACCCAAAAAACTCGATTTCTCGGTGTTTTTAGGCTAAATTTGGGATATAAACGGGTATCGAAGATGCATGCACAAATCGACTTTTTGGGCCAAAAAAACGTGTTTTAGCATTTTTTTGCCTGAAAATTTAAATTTTTCTAGCACAGTACAAATCGCTTCTGAGACCCAAAAAACTCGATTTTTCGGTGTTTTTAGGCTAAATTTGGGATATAAACGGGTATCGAAGATGCATGCACAAATCGACTTTTTGGGAAAAATAAACGTGTTTTAGCATTTTTTTTGCCTGAAAATTGATTTTTTTATAGAACAGTGTAGACATGTACAAATCGCTTCTGAGACCCAAAAAACTCGATTTTTCGGTGTTTTTAGGCTAAATTTGGGATATAAACGGGTATCGAAGATGCATGCACAAATCGACTTTTTAGGCCAAAAAAACGTGTTTTAGCATTTTGTTTGCCTGAAAATTGAAATTTTTCTAGAACAGTGTAGACATGTACAAATCGCTTCGGAGACCCAAAAAACTCGATTTTTCGGTGTTTTTAGGCTAAATTTGGGATATAAACGGGTATCGAAGATGCATGCACAAATCGACTTTTTGGGCCAAATAAACGTGTTTTAGCATTTTTTTTGCCTGAAAATTGATTTTTTTATAGAACAGTGTAGACATGTACAAATCGCTTCTGAGACCCAAAAAACTCGATTTTTCGATGTTTTTAGGCTAAATTTGGGATATAAACGGGTATCGAAGATGCATGCACAAATCGACTTTTTGGGCCAATAAAACGTGTTTTAGCATTTTTTTTTGCCTGAAAATTGAAATATTTCTAGAACAGTGTAGACATGTACAAATCGCTTCTGAGACCCAAAAAACTCGTTTTTTCGGTGTTTTTAGGCTAAATTTGGGATATAAACGGGTTTCGAAGATGCATGCACAAATCGACTTTTTGGGCCAAAAAAACGTGTTTTAGCATTTTTTTTGCCTGATAATTGATTTTGTTATAGAACAGTGTAGACATGTACAAATCGCTTCTGAGACCCAAAAAACTCGATTTTTCGGTGTTTTTAGGCTAAATTTGGGATATAAACGGGTATTGAAGATGCATGCACAAATCGACTTTTTGGGCCAAAAAAACGTGTTTTAGCATTTTTTTTGCCTGAAAATTTATTTTTTCTAGAACAGTGTAGACATGTACAAATCGCTTCTGAGACCCAAAAAACTCGATTTTTCGGTGTTTTTAGGCTAAATTTGGGATATAAACGGGTATCGAAGATGCATGCACAAATCGACTTTTTGGGCCCAAAAAACGTGTTTTAGCATTTTTTTTGCCTGAAAATTGATTTCTTTCTAGAACAGTGTAGACATGTACAAATCGCTTCTGAGACCAAAAAAATTCGATTTTTCGGTGTTTTTAGGCTAAATTAGGGATATAAACGGATATCGAAGATGCATGCACAAATCGACTTTTTGGGCCAAAAAAACGTGTTTTAGCATTTTTTTTGCCTGAAAATTGATTTTTTTCTAGAACAGTGTAGACATGTACAAATCGCTTCTGAGACCAAAAAAACTCGATTTCTCGGTGTTTTAAGGCTAAATTTGGGATATAAACGGGTATCGAAGATGCATGCACAAATCGACTTTTTGGGCCAAAAAAACGTGTTTTAGCATTTTTTTTGCCTGAAAATTGAAATTTTTCTAGAACAGTGTAGACATAAACAAATCGCTTCTGAGACCCAAAAAACTCGATTTTTCGGTGTTTTTAGGCTAAATTTGGGATATAAACGGGTATCGAAGATGCATGCACAAATCGACTTTTTGGGCCAAATAAACGTGTTTTAGCATTTTTTTTGCCTGAAAATTGATTTTTTTATAGAACAGTGTAGACATGTACAAATTGCTTCTGAGACCCAAAAAACTCGATTTTTCGGTGTTTTTAGGCTAAATTTGGGATATAAACGGGTATCGAAGATGCATGCACAAATCGACTTTTTGGGCCAAAAAAACGTGTTTTAGCATTTTTTTTGCCTGAAAATTGAATTTTTTCTAGAACAGTGTAGACATGTACAAATCGCTTCTGAGACCCAAAAAACTCGATTTTTCGGTGTTTTTAGGCTAAATTTGGGATATAAACGGGTATCGAAGATGCATGCACAAATCGACTTTTTGGGCCAAAAAAACGTGTTTTAGCATTTTTTTTGCCTGAAAATTGAAATTTTTCTAGAACAGTGTAGACATGTACAAATCGCTTCTGAGACCCAAAAAACTCGATTTTTCGGTGTTATAAGGCTAAATTTGGGATATAAACGGGTATCGAAGATGCATGCACAAATCGACTTTTTGGGCCAAAAAAACGTGTTTTAGCATTTTTTTTCCTGAAAATTGATTTTTTTCTAGAACAGTGTAGACATGTACAAATCGCTTCTGAGATCCAAAAAACTCGATTTGTCGGTGTTTTTAGGCTAAATTTGGGATATAAACGGGTATCGAAGATGCATGCACAAATCGACTTTTTGGGCCAAAAAAACGTGTTTTAGCATTTTTTTTGCCTGAAAATTGAAATTTTTCTAGCACAGTACAAATCGCTTCTGAGACCCAAAAAACTCGATTTTTCGGTGTTTTTAGGCTAAATTTGGGATATAAACGGGTATCGAAGATGCATGCACAAATCGACTTTTTGGGCCCAAAAAACGTGTTTTAGCATTTTGTTTGCCTGAAAATTGAAATTTTTCTAGCACAGTACAAATCGCTTCTGAGAAACAAAAAACTCGATTTTTCGGTGTTATAAGGCTAAATTTGGGATATAAACGGGTATCGAAGATGCATGCACAAATCGACTTTTTGGGCCAAAAAAACGTGTTTTAGCATTTTTTTTCCCGAAAATTGATTTTTTTCTAGAACAGTGTAGACATGTACAAATCGCTTCTGAGATCCAAAAAACTCGATTTGTCGGTGTTTTTAGGCTAAATTTGGGATATAAACGGGTATCGAAGATGCATGCACAAATCGACTTTTTGGGCCAAAAAAACGTGTTTTAGCATTTTTTTTGCCTGAAAATTGAAATTTTTCTAGCACAGTACAAATCGCTTCTGAGACCCAAAAAACTCGATTTTTCGGTGTTTTTAGGCTAAATTTGGGATATAAACGGGTATCGAAGATGCATGCACAAATCGACTTTTTGGGCCCAAAAAACGTGTTTTAGCATTTTGTTTGCCTGAAAATTGAAATTTTTCTAGCACAGTACAAATCGCTTCTGAGAAACAAAAAACTCGATTTTTCGGTGTTTTTAGGCTAAATTTGGGATATAAACGGGTATCGAAGATGCATGCACAAATCGATTTTTTGGGCCCAAAAAACGTGTTTTAGCATTTTTTTTGCCTGAAAATTGAAATTTTTCTAGCACAGTACAAATCGCTTCTGAGACCCAAAAAAGTCGATTTTTCGGTGTTTTTAGGCTAAATTTTGGATATAAACGGGTATCGAAGATGCATGCACAAATCGACTTTTTGGGCCAAAAAAACGTGTTTTAGCATTTTTTTTGCCTGATAATTGATTTTTTTCTAGAACAGTGTAGACATGTAAAAATCGCTTCTGAGACCCAAAAAACTCGATTTTTCGGTGTTTTTAGGCTAAATTTGGGATATAAACGGGTATCGAAGATGCGTGCACAAATCACTTTTTGGGCCAAAAAAACGTGTTTTAGCATTTTTTTTGCCTGTAAATTGAAATTTTTCTAGCACAGTACAAATCGCTTCTGAGACCCAAAAAACTCAATTTTTCGGTGTTTTTAGGCTAAATTTGGGATATAAACGGGTATCGAAGATGCATGCACAAATCGATTTTTTGGCCAAAATAACGTGTTTTAGCATTTTTTTTCCCTGAAAATTGATTTTTTTCTAGAACAGTGTAGACATGTACAAATTGCTTCTGAGACCCAAAAAACTCGATTTTTCGGTGTTTTTATGCTAAATTTGGGATATAAACGGGTATCGAAGATGCATGCACAAATCGACTTTTTGGGCCAAAAAAACGTGTTTTAGCATTTTTTTTGCCTGATAATTGATTTTTTTCTAGAACAGTGTAGACATGTACAAATCGCTTCTGAGACCCAAAAAACTCGATTTTTCGGTGTTTTTAGGCTAAATTTGGGATATAAACGGGTATCGAAGATGCATGCACAAATCGACTTTTTGGGCCCAAAAAATGTGTTTTAGCATTTTTTTTGCCTGAAAATTGAAATTTTTCTAGCACAGTACAAATCGCTTCTGAAACCCAAAAAAAAAGATTTTTCGGTGTTTTTAGGCTAAATTTGGGATATAAACGGGTATCGAAGATGCATGCACAAATCGACTTTTTGGGCCAAATAAACGTGTTTTAGCATTTCTTTTGCCTGAAAATTGATTTTTTTATAGAACAGTGTAGACATGTACAAATCGCTTCTGAGACCCAAAAAACTCGATTTTTCGGTGTTTTTAGGCTAAATTTGGGATATAAACGGGTATCGAAGATGCATGCACAAATCGACTTTTTGGGCCAAATAAACGTGTTTTAGCATTTTTTTTGCCTGAAAATTTATTTTTTCTAGAACATTGTAGACATGTACAAATCGCTTCTGAGACCCAAAAAACTCGATTTTTCGGTGTTTTTAGGCTAAATTTGGGATATAAACGGGTATCGAAGATGCATGCACAAATCGACTTTTTGGGCCCAAAAAACGTGTTTTAGCATTTTTTTTGCCTGAAAATTGATTTTTTTCTAGAACAGTGTAGACATGTACAAATCGCTTCTGAGACCCAAAAAACTCGATTTTTCGGTGTTTTTAGGCTAAATTTGGGATATAAACGGGTATCGAAGATGCATGCACAAATCGACTTTTTGGGCCAAAAAAACGTGTTTTAGCATTTATCTTGCCTGAAAATTGAATTTTTTCTAGAACAGTGTAGACATGTACAAATCGCTTCTAAGACCCAAAAAACTCGATTTTTCGGTGTTTTTAGGCTAAATTTGGGATATAAACGGGTATCGAAGATGCATGCACAAATCGACTTTTTGGGCCAAAAAAACGTGTTTTAGCATTTTTTTAGCCTGAAAATAGATTTTTTTCTAGACCAGTGTAGACATGTACAAATTGCTTCTGAGACCCAAAAAACTTGATTTTTCGGTGTTTTTAGGCTAAATTTGGGATATAAACGGGTATCGAAGATGCATTCACAAATCGACTTTTTGGGCCCAAAAAACGTGTTTTAGCATTTTTTTTACCTGAAAATTGAAATTTTTCTAGCACAGTCTAAACATGTTCAAATCGCTTTTGAGACCCAAAAAACTCGATTTTTCGGTGTTTTTAGGCTAAATTTGGGATATAAACGGGTATCGAAGATGCATGGACAAATCGACTTTTTGGGCCCAAAAAATGTGTTTTAGCATTTTTTTCCCCTGAAAATTGAAATTTTTCTAGCACAGTACAAATCGCTTCTGAGACCCAAAAAACTAGATTTTTCGGTGTTTTTAGGCTAAATTTGGGATAAAAACGGGTATCGAAGATGCATGCACAAATCGACTTTTTGGGCCAAAAAAACGTGTTTTAGCATTTTTTTTGCCTGAAAATTGATTTTTTTCTAGAACAGTGTAGACATGTACAAATCGCTTCTAAGACCCATAAAACTCGATTTTTCGGTGTTTTTAGGCTATATTTGGGATATAAACGGGTATCGAAGATGCATGCACAAATCGACTTTTTGGGCCAAAAAAACGTGTTTTAGCATTTTTTTTGCCTGAAAATAGATTTTTTTCTAGAACAGTGTAGACATGTACAAATCGCTTCTGAGACCCAAAAAACTCGATTTTTCGGGTTTTTTAGGCTAAATTTGGGATATAAACGGGTATCGAAGATGCATGCACAAATCGACTTTTTGGGCCAAAAAAACGTGTTTTAGCATTTTTTTCCCCTGAAAATTGAAATTTTTCTAGCACAGTACAAATCGCTTCTGAGACCAAAAAAACTCGATTTTTCGGTGTTCTTAGGCTAAATTTGGGATATAAACGGGTATCGAAGATGCATGCACAAATCGCCTTTTTGGGCCAAAAAAACGTGTTTTAGCATTTTTTTAGCCTGAAAATAGATTTTTTTCTAGACCAGTGTAGACATGTACAAATTGCTTCTGAGACCCAAAAAACTTGATTTTTCGGTGTTTTCAGGCTAAATTTGGGATATAAACGGGTATCGAAGATGCATTCACAAATCGACTTTTTGGGCCCAAAAAACGTGTTTTAGCATTTTTTTTACCTGAAAATTGAAATTTTTCTAGCACAGTCTAAACATGTTCAAATCGCTTTTGAGACCCAAAAAACTCGATTTTTCGGTGTTTTTAGGCTAAATTTGGGATATAAACGGGTATCGAAGATGCATGCACAAATCGACTTTTTGGGCCCAAAAAACGTGTTTTAGCATTTTTTTTGCCTGAAAATTGAAATTTTTCTAACACAGTACAAATCGCTTCTGAGACCCAAAAAACTCGATTTTCGGTGTTTTTAGTTTAAATTTGGGATATAAACGGGTATCGAAGATGCATGCACAAATCGACTTTTTGGGCCAAAAAAACGTGTTTTAGCATTTTTTTTGCCTGAAAATTGAAGTTTTTCTAGCACAGTACAAATCGCTTCTGAGACCCAAAAGACTCGATTTTTCGGTGTTTTTAGGCTAAATTTGGGATAAAAACGGGTATCGAAGATTCATGCACAAATCGACTTTTTGGGCCAAAAAAACGTGTTTTAGCATTTTTTTTGCCTGAAAATAGATTTTTTTCTAGAACAGTGTAGACATGTAGAAATCGCTTATGAGACCCAAAAAACTCGATTTTCGGGGTTTTTAGGCTAAATTTGGGATATAAACGGGTATCGAAGATGCATGCACAAATCGACTTTTTGGGCCAAAAAAACGTGTTTTAGCATTTTTTTCCCCTGAAAATTGAAATTTTTCTAGCACAGTACAAATCGCTTCTGAGACCAAAAAAACTCGATTTTTCGGTGTTCTTAGGCTAAATTTGGGATATAAACGGGTATCGAAGATGCATGCACAAATCGACTTTTTGGGCCAAAAAAACGTGTTTTAGCATTTTTTTGGCCTGAAAATTGAAATTTTTCTAGCACAGTACAAATCGCTTCTGAGACCCAAAAAACTCGATTTTTCGGTGTTTTTAAGCTAAATTTGGGATATAAACAGGTATCGAAGATGCATGCACAAATCGACTTTTTGGGCCCAAAAAACATGTTTTAGCATTTTTCTTGCCTGAAAATTGATTTTTTTCTAGAACAGTGTAGACATGTACAAATCGCTTCTGAGACCAAAAAAACTCGATTTTTCGGTGTTTTTAGGCTAAATTTGGGATATAAACGGGTATCGAAGATGAATGCACAAATCGACTTTTTGGGCCAAAAAAACGTGTTTTAACATTTTTTTGCCTGAAAATTGAAATTTTTCTAGAACAGTGTAGACATGTACAAATCGCTTCTGAGACCCAAAAAACTCGATTTTTCGGTGTTTTTAGGCTAAATTTGGGATATAAACGGGTATCGAAGATGCATGCACAAATCGACTTTTTGGGCCAAAAAAACGTGTTTTAGCATTTTTTTTCCCTGAAAATTGAAATTTTTCTAGCACAGTACAAATCGCTTCTGAGACCCAAAAAACTCGATTTTTCGGTGTTTTTAGGCTAAATTTTGGATATAAACGGGTATCGAAGATGCATGCACAAATCGACTTTTTGGGCCAAAAAAACGTGTTTTAGCATTTTTTTTGCCTGAAAATTGATTTTTTTCTAAAACAGTGTAGACATGTACAAATCGCTTATGAGACCAAAAAAACTCGATTTTTCGGTGTTATTAGGCTAAATTTGGGATATAAACGGGTATCGAAGATGCATTCACAAATCGACTTTTTGGGCCCAAAAAACGTGTTTTAGCATTTTTTTTGCCTGAAAATTGAAATTTTTCTTGCACAGTCTAAACATGTTCAAATCGCTTTTGAGACCCAAAAAACTCGATTTTTCGGTGTTTTTAGGCTATTATTTGGGATATAAACGGATATCGAGGATGCATGCACAAATCGACTTTTTGGGCCCAAAAAACGTGTTTTAGCATTTTTTTTGCCTGCAAATTGAAATTTTTCTAGCACAGTACAAATCGCTTCTGAGACCCAAAAAACTCGATTTTCGGTGTTTTTAGGCTAAATTTGGGATATAAGCGGGTATCGAAGATGCATGCACAAATCGACTTTTTGGGCCAAAAAAACGTGTTTTAGCATTTTTTTTTCCTGAAAATTGAAGTTTTTCTAGCACAGTACAAATCGCTTCTGAGACCCAAAAAACTCGATTTTTCGGTGTTTTTAGGCTAAATTTGGGATAAAAACGGGTATCGAAGATGCATGCACAAATCGACTTTTTGGGCCAAAAAAACGTGTTTTAGCATTTTTTTTGCCTGAAAATTGATTTTTTTCTAGAACAGTGTAGACATGTACAAATCGCTTCTGAATCCCAAAAAACTCGATTTTTTGGTGTTATTAGGCTAAATTTGGGATATAAACGGGTATCGAAGATGCATGCACAAATCGACTTTTTGGGCCAAAAAAACGTGTTTTAGCATTTTTTTAGCCTGAAATAGATTTTTTTCTAGAACAGTGTAGACATGTATAAATCGCTTCTGAGACCCAAAAAACTCGATTTTTCGGTGTTTTTAGGCTAAATTTGGGATATAAACGGGTATCGAAGATGCATGCACAAATCGACTTTTTGGGCCAAAAAAACGTGTTTTAGCATTTTTTTTTCCCTGAAAATTGAAATTTTTCTAGCACAGTACAAATCGCTTCTGAGACCCAAAAAACTCGATTTTTCGGTGTTTTTAGGCTAAATTTGGGATATAAACGGGTATCGAAGATGCATGCACAAATCGACTTTTTGGGCCAAAAAAACGTGTTTTAGCATTTATCTTGCCTGAAAATTAAATTTTTTCTAGAACAGTGTAGACATGTACAAATCGCTTCTGAGACCAAAAAAACTCGATTTTTCGGTGTTTTTAGGCTAAATTTGGGATATAAACGGGTATCGAAGATGCATGCACAAATCGACTTTTTGGGCCAAAAAAACGTGTTTTAGCATTTTTTTTGCCTGAAAATTGAAATTTTTCTAGAACAGTGTAGACATGTACAAATCGCTTCTGAGACCCAAAAAACTCGATTTTTTGGTGTTTTTAGGCTAAATTTGGGATATAAACGGGTATCGAAGATGCATGCACAAATCGACTTTTTGGGCCAAAAAAAAGTGTTTTAGCATTTTTTTTGCATGTAAATTGAAATTTTTCTAGCACAGTACAAATCGCTTCTGAGACCCAAAAAACTCGATTTTTCGGTGTTTTTAGGCTAAATTTGGGATATAAACGGGTATCGAAGATGCATGCACAAATCGACTTATTGGGCCAAAAAAACGTGTTTTAGCATTTTTTTTGCCTGAAAATTGATTTTTTTCTAGAACAGTGTAGACATGTACAAATCGCTTCTGAATCCCAAAAAACTCGATTTTTTGGTGTTATTAGGCTAAATTTGGGATATAAACGGGTATCGAAGATGCATGCACAAATCGACTTTTTGGGCCAAAAAAACGTGTTTTAGCATTTTTTTAGCCTGAAATAGATTTTTTTCTAGAACAGTGTAGACATGTATAAATCGCTTCTGAGACCCAAAAAACTCGATTTTTCGGTGTTTTTAGGCTAAATTTGGGATATAAACGGGTATCGAAGATGCATGCACAAATCGACTTTTTGGGCCAAAAAAACGTGTTTTAGCATTTTTTTTTCCTGAAAATTGAAATTTTTCTAGCACAGTACAAATCGCTTCTGAGACCCAAAAAACTCGATTTTTCGGTGTTTTTAGGCTAAATTTGGGATATAAACGGGTATCGAAGATGCATGCACAAATCGACTTTTTGGGCCAAAAAAACGTGTTTTAGCATTTATCTTGCCTGAAAATTAAAATTTTCTAGAACAGTGTAGACATGTACAAATCGCTTCTGAGACCAAAAAAACTCGATTTTTCGGTGTTTTTAGGCTAAATTTGGGATATAAACGGGTATCGAAGATGCATGCACAAATCGACTTTTTGGGCCAAAAAAACGTGTTTCAGCATTTTTTTCGCCTGAAAATTGAAATTTTTCTAGGACAGTGTAGACATGTACAAATCGCTTTTAAGACCCAAAAAACTCGATTTTTCGGTGTTTTTAGGCTAAATTTGGGATATAAACGGGTATCGAAGATGCATGCACAAATCGACTTTTTGGGCCAAATAAACGTGTTTTAGCATTTTTTTTGCCTGAAAATTGATTTTTTTATAGAACAGTGTAGACATGTACAAATCGCTTCTGATACCCAAAAAACTCGATTTTTCGGTGTTTTAGGCTAAATTTGGGATATAAACGGGTATCGAAGATGCATGCACAAATCGACTTTTTGGGCCAAAAAAACGTGTTTTAGCATTTTTTTTGCCTGAAAATTGAAATTTTTCTAGAACAGTGTAGACATGTACAAATCGCTTCTGAGACCCAAAAAACTCGATTTTTCGGTGTTTTTAGGCTAAATTTGGGATATAAACGGGTATCGAAGATGCATGCACAAATCGACTTTTTGGGCCCAAAAAACGTATTTTAGCATTTTTTTTGCCTGAAAATTGTTTTTTTTCTAGAACAGTGTAGACATGTACAAATCGCTTCTGAGACCCAAAAAACTCGATTTTTCGGTGTTTTTAGGCTAAATTTGGGATTTAAACGGGTATCGAAGATGCATGCACAAATCGACTTTTTGGGCCAAAAAAACGTGTTTTAGCATTTATCTTGCATGAAAATTTAAATTTTTCTAGAACAGTGTAGACATGTAGAAATCGCTTCTGAGACCAAAAAAACTCGATTTTTCGGTGTTTTTAGGCTAAATTTGGGATATAAACGGGAATCGAAGATGCATGCACAAATCGACTTTTTGGGCCCAAAAAACGTGTTTTAGCATTTTTTTTGCCTGAAAATTGAAATTTTTCTAGAACAGTGTAGACATGTACAAATCGCTTATGAGACCAAAAAAACTCGATTTTTCGGTGTTTTTAGGCTAAATTTGGGATTTAAACGGGTATCGAAGATGCATTCACAAATCGACTTTTTAGGCCCAAAAAACGTGTTTTAGCATTTTTTTTGCATGAAAATTGAAATTTTTCTAGCACAGTCTAAACATGTTCAAATCGCTTTTGAGACCCAAAAAACTCAATTTTTCGGTGTTTTTTGGTTATTATTTGGGATATAAACGGATATCGAAGATGCATGTACAAATCGACTTCTTGGGCCCAAAAAACGTGTTTTAGCATTTTTTTTGCCTGAAAATTGAAATTTTTCTAGCACAGTACAAATCGCTTCTGAGACCCAAAAAACTCGATTTTCGGTGTTTTTAGGCTATATTTGGGATATAAACGGGTATCGAAGATGCATGCACAAATCGACTTTTTGGGCCAAAAAAACGTGTTTTAGCATTTATCTTGCATGAAAATTGAATTTTTTCTAGAACAGTGTAGACATGTACAAATCGCTTCTAAGACCCAAAAAATTCGATTTTTCGGTGTTTTTAGGCTAAATTTGGGATATAAACGGGTATCGAAGATGCATGCACAAATCGACTTTTTGGGCCAAAAAAACGTGTTTTAGCATTTTTTTAGCCTGAAAATAGATTTTTTTCTAGCACAGTCTAAACATGTTCAAATCGCTTTTGAGACCCAAAAAACTCGATTTTTCGGTGTTTTTAGGCTAAATTTGGGATATAAACGGGTATCGAAGATGCATGGACAAATCGACTTTTTGGGCCCAAAAAATGTGTTTTAGCATTTTTTTCCCCTGAAAATTGAAATTTTTCTAGCACAGTACAAATCGCTTCTGAGACCCAAAAAACTCGATTTTTCGGTGTTTTTAGGCTAAATTTGGGATAAAAACGGGTATCGAAGATGCATGCACAAATCGACTTTTTGGGCCAAAAAAACGTGTTTTAGCATTTTTTTTGCCTGAAAATTGATTTTTTTCTAGAACAGTGTAGACATGTACAAATCGCTTCTAAGACCCATAAAACTCGATTTTTCGGTGTTTTTAGGCTATATTTGGGATATAAACGGGTATCGAAGATGCATGCACAAATCGACTTTTTGGGCCAAAAAAACGTGTTTTAGCATTTTTTTTGCCTGAAAATAGATTTTTTTCTAGAACAGTGTAGACATGTACAAATCGCTTCTGAGACCCAAAAAACTCGATTTTTCGGGTTTTTAGGCTAAATTTGGGATATAAACGGGTATCGAAGATGCATGCACAAATCGACTTTTTGGGCCAAAAAAACGTGTTTTAGCATTTTTTTCCCCTGAAAATTGAAATTTTTCTAGCACAGTACAAATCGCTTCTGAGACCAAAAAAACTCGATTTTTCGGTGTTCTTAGGCTAAATTTGGGATATAAACGGGTATCGAAGATGCATGCACAAATCGCCTTTTTGGGCCAAAAAAACGTGTTTTAGCATTTTTTTTAGCCTGAAAATAGATTTTTTTCTAGACCAGTGTAGACATGTACAAATTGCTTCTG